>JAVGWX010000020.1:59512897-59855397 GCA_036924085.1 Ariolimax columbianus
TTAGTCACCACGAATTCTTCTCTCTTCTAGACACTGAAGGCCAGTTCTTTTTAATCTTTCTTCATAACTGTAATTCTGGAATCCCACTATCAGCTTTGTCGCTCTTTTTTGTATTCTCTCCAGCATGTCTATATCCCCTCTCTGATAAGGACTCCACACCTGTACACAGTACTCCAATCTAGGTCTAACTAATGCTTTATACAGTTTGACTATCACTTCCTTGCTTCTATGTTTAATATTTCTTAATTAATTAATGCGTACACTGGTCATGTCAATATTCCTCTATGCTTGTGAGACATGGACAGTTATAACTGGCCTTCAGCGAAGGATACGGGCCTTAGAGGTGAGATTTTTCCAAAGACTTTTAAACGTCACGTACAAAGATCGAGTTACAAATGAGGAGATACGAGATATAATTACAACAGCAGTAGGGTCTTTTGAGGACCTCTTGGCAACTGTCAAAAGAAGGAAACTCGCTTGGTACGGTCACATATCGAGATCAAATGTCCGGTGCAATTCTTCCGTTTGCTGATAACGTGCTCTTTAAGTATGTGAAATTTTTCACCTGTTTCATTTACTGTTTTTCAAGAACGATATTGATGTCTCCGGCTATTGTAGATATTTTCATGACCTCAGTTTTTTTCTACACTGATTTTCAAGCTGTATTATTTACATGCTGTATTTAGTTTATCAAAATTTTTTGCTGCAATTGTAGTTTGCACCACAAAGGAAGAAATAGCCAAGATTACAATTTAAAAAAATAACTTCGCATATCTTAAAGAATGAGGAACATCATCCGAAGCTGTAGACTTTCATTTAAAAAACTTTCATTTTAAAACCCCTAAAAGAACTGGTCGTGGAGATCGCGTGAACCGTAACACAGAATTGGGCGTAGCGATAGTGGGGGCTTCCACCAACAGAGAATAAACGGGACTGGCACACAGTTAATTACAGCGTAGTTATAGAAGGGACTGTTATAAAGTGGGGGCTTCCACCAACAGAGAATAAACGGGACTGGCACACAGTTAATTACAGCGTAGTTATAGAAGGGATTGTTATAAAGTAGGGACCTGGGATAGTGAAGAATGTTCCATACATTGGAAATAGTTAGGATCTAGGATATATCTAGGGGAATGTAATAGAGTGGTGATGAACGGAGCTGTCAAAAAAACCCTATATAGTGGACTGTCGTAAAGTGAGCCATGTCATAAAGTGGTGAAAGTAGGGACTGTAATAGAGTGGTAGTGGACAGGGCTGTCACATACACGGAATAATGTGGACTGTTGTAAAGTGAGCCATGTCGTAATTACAGAATGGGAGAGAACAATATTAGAATTATAGATTACGAAAGGGACCTAGGGGTTATAATAGATAATACAGGGAAGGCGAGGGAACAAGTTCAGGTAACAGTAAAAAAGGCAAATGCAATGTTAGGGATGATAAAAAGAAATATTAAACATAGGAGCAAGGAAGTGATAGTCAAACTGTATAAAGCTTTTTAGTTAGACCTAGACTGGAGTACTGTGTACAGGTGTGGAGTCCTTATCATAGAGGGGATATAAACATGCTGGATAGAATACAAATAAGAGCGACAAAGCATATAGTGGGATTCCAGAATTACAGTTATGAAAAAGAAACCGCCTACAGCGTCTAGAAGAGAGAAGAATTCGCGGTGACTTAATACAGGTTTATAAGATGATCAGAGGAATGGATAAATTAGACTATAACAAGTTTTTTTTAAAATACAGCCACTGACAAGAACAAGAGGGCACAGCTACAAGTTGACTAAGGAGAGGTCTAGATTAGATATTAGGAAGTATTTTTTTAGTCAGATAGTTGTGAATGCTTGGAATGCATTGCCAAGGGAGGTGGTGAAGGCAGGGACAGTTAATGCATTTAAAAATAAATTGGATGCGTATAGCTTGTAGAGCAAAGTGATGTAAATGTAACTGGTTGTATACCGACTCTGCAGAGTCTTCTAAACCAGTATAAAGATGTTAAGTTAAGTGATGACGACCATTGTGTCGATTTTTTGTGAGATCGTCATCTTGTGGAGACTTGGATTGTGGAAGCTCTCATCTTGTGGAGACTTGGATTGTGGAAGCTCTCATCTTGTGGAGACTTGGATTGTGGAAGCTCTCATCTTGTGGAGACTTGGATTGTGGAAGCTCTCATCTTGTGGAGACTTGGATTGTGGAAGCTCTCATCTTGTGGAGACTTGGATTGTGGAAGCTCTCATCTTGTGGAGACTTGGATTGTGGAAGCTCTCATCTTGTGGAGACTTGGATTGTGGAAGCTCTCATCTTGTGGAGACTTGGATTGTGGAAGCTCTCATCTTGTGGAGACTTGGATTGTGGAAGCTCTCATCTTGTGGAGACTTGGATTGTGGAAGCTCTCATCTTGTGGAGACTTGGATTGTGGAAGCTCTCATCTTGTGGAGACTTGGATTGTGGAAGCTCTCATCTTGTGGAGACTTGGATTGTGGAAGCTCTCATCTTGTGGAGACTTGGATTGTGGAAGCTCTCATCTTGTGGAGACTTGGATTGTGGAAGCTCTCATCTTGTGGAGACTTGGATTGTGGATGTTGTCATACATAGTGGAGTATTATCTTTATGGGAATAGTGTTGGCTGTCATGGAAACGAGATTGTAAGATAACGCTGTAAAAGTCATGTAGCATGTCCTCTGGTTGCAGCCAATTTGTAAGACTCGATATTTGGTCAGCTCTCCAGCCTCTGATACTGTCATCATAAGAAACGTTTTAGTGTCCTGTGTCCATCTTCTCCTTGGTCTTGCCTCTGAGTACAATACCTTACCCTCTAGTATCGTTATTTTCTAGACTATTTTGATGTTTGCTATAGTCAAAGCTGTTTAGTCTATTAGACGTAACATTGTTTATTAGCCAATGTTATAGTCAAAGCTGTTTAGTCTATTAGACGTAACATTGTTTATTAGCCAATGTTATAGTCAAAGCTGTTTAGTCTATTAGACGTAACATTGTTTATTAGCCAATGTTATAGTCAAAGCTGTTTAGTCTATTAGACGTAACATTGTTTATTAGCCAATGTTATAGTCAAAGCTGTTTAGTCTATTAGACGTAACATTGTTTATTAGCCAATGTTATAGTGAAAGCTGTTTAGTCTATTAGACATAACATTGTTTATTAGCCAATGTTATAGTCAAAGCTGTTTAGTCTATTAGACGTAACATTGTTTATTAGCCAATGTTATAGTCAAAGCTGTTTAGTCTATTAGACGTAACATTGTTTATTAGCCAATGCTATAGTCAAAGCTGTTTAGTCTATTAGACGTAACATTGTTTATTAGCCAATGTTATAGTCAAAGCTGTTTAGTCTATTAGACGTAACATTGTTTATTAGCCAATGTTATAGTCAAAGCTGTTTAGTCTATTAGACGTAACATTGTTTATTAGCCAATGTTATAGTCAAAGCTGTTTAGTCTATTAGACGTAACATTGTTTATTAGCCAATGTTATAGTCAAAGCTGTTTAGTCTATTAGACGTAACATTGTTTATTAGCCAATGTTATAGTCAAAGCTGTTTAGTCTATTAGACGTAACATTGTTTATTAGCCAATGCTATAGTCAAAGCTGTTTAGTCTATTAGACGTAACATTGTTTATTAGCCAATGTTATAGTCAAAGCTGTTTAGTCTATTAGACGTAACATTGTTTATTAGCCAATGCTATAGTCAAAGCTGTTTAGTCTATTAGACGTAACATTGTTTATTAGCCAATGCTATAGTCAAAGCTGTTTAGTCTATTAGACGTAACATTGTTTATTAGCCAATGTTATAGTGAAAGCTGTTTAGTCTATTAGACGTAACATTGTTTATTAGCCAATGCTATAGTCAAAGCTGTTTAGTCTATTAGACGTAACATTGTTTATTAGCCAATGCTATAGTCAAAGCTGTTTAGTCTATTAGACGTAACATTGTTTATTAGCCAATGTTATGCTATATTCAATTCTTTTATGATTTCTGTGGCTTTTCTTTCTCTCTTTCCGTGGTATTTTGAGCGCTTTCTTGTATGTAACATTTTAGCTTAGAGGATTCAATCTTCCTCCTTAGTGTTTGGGTGGTTGTCCATGTCTCACATCTGTACGTTGCCACTGGGAAGATACAAGTCCTCAAGATCTGTATGTTTGTCATATTATTGGTGTTCTACCATAATGTGTTTCATTTTAGTTAACTTTGCAATCCCATGGCCAATCTTCTTCATACCTATCTGTGGCAATCTCTATTGTTGCTAATAATCGAGTTGAAATATTACAGACTTGTGACGTTCGTAGCTTCATACCTATCTGTGGCAATCTCTATTGTTGCTAATAATCGAGTTGAAATATTACAGACTTGTGACGTTCGTAGCTTCATACCTATCTGTGGCAATCTCTATTGTTGCTAATAATCGAGTTGAAATATTACAGACTTGTGACGTTCGTAGCTTCATACCTATCTGTGGCAATCTCTATTGTTGCTAAAAATCGAGCTGAAATATTACAGACTTGTGACGTTCGTAACTTCTTGTTTCTCT
Organism: Ariolimax columbianus; assembly: GCA_036924085.1. Classification (NCBI taxonomy): domain Eukaryota; kingdom Metazoa; phylum Mollusca; class Gastropoda; order Stylommatophora; family Arionidae; genus Ariolimax; species Ariolimax columbianus. The sequence goes on from JAVGWX010000020.1 coordinate 59,517,446, forward strand.
GGGATAACTTTCTAGTATGTTGCCCTATCAGTGTGCTGCCCTACCAGTGTGTTGCCTACCAGTGTGTTGCCATATAAGTGTGCTGCCCTACCAGTGTGTTGCCATATAAGTGTGCTGCCCTACCAGTGTGCTGCCCTATCAGCGTGTTGCCCTATCAATGTGTTGCCCTACCAGTGTGCTGCCCTATCAGTGTGCTGCCCTACCAGTGTGCTGTCCTATCAGGGTGTTGCCCTATCAGTGTGCTGCCCTATCAGCGTGCTGCCCTATCAATGGGTTGCCCTACCAGTGTGCTGCCCTATCAGGGTGTTGCCCTATCAGGGTGTTGCCCTATCAGGGTGTTTCCCTATCCGTGTGCTGCCCTATAAGTGTGCTGCCCTATCAGCGTGTTGCCCTATCAATGTGTTGCCCTACCAGTGTGTTGCCTTACCAGTGTGCTGCCTTACCAGTGTGCTGCCCTATCAGTGTGTTGCCCTATCAGTGTGCTGCCCTATCAGTGTGTTGCCCTACCAGTGTGCTGCCCTATCAGTGTGTTGCCCTATCAGTGTGATGCCCTACCAGTGTGCTGCCCCATCAGTGTGTTGCCCTACCAGTGTACTGCCCTATCAGTGTGCTGCCCTATCAGTGTGCTGCCCTATCAGTTTGTTGCCCTATCAGTGTGCTGTGCTGCCCTACCAGTGTGCTGCCCTATCAGTGTGCTGCCCTACCAGTGTGCTGCCCTATCAGTGTGCTGCCCTACCAGTGTGCTGCCCTATCAGTGTGCTGCCCTACCAGTGTGCTGCCCTATCAGTATGCTGCCCTATCAGTGTGCTGCCCTACCAGTGTGCTGCCCTAAGAGTATGCTGCCCTATCAGTGTGTTGCCCTATCAGTGTGCTGCCCTACTAGTGTGCTGCCCTATCAGTGCTCATTATCTTGGTATTCATGCCGTTCAGGTATATATGTTGTTCCTCAAGTGCTGTTTCACGACAGTATAACCGGTTCCTTCACTATATTCGTGCGCCGTCACAGAAAAGAAAATTCTGATTCCGGTAGGAGACAACGTGTCATTTTAGGGAAGATGTTTTAAAGCAGTGCAAAATTTCTTTTACCAAGCTGTGAACAGGGCTTTGCAAGTAACATGATGTAGTCCAGAGAATGGAATGCGTTGTGTCGCTAGTTTACAGCTTGACTGTGATATTTGCACCGTTCGGTCCGACACATCAGTCTTCAGCAGTAGGCATTTTTCAGTACTAGGTTAGCCTTCCCTTTACCTTCGTCTGTCTGCCCTGATAAAGCCTGTCCAGGATGACCGTGTGGATGTGTAGAAGGGTCTTGGAAGCTCTAGGTAGCTGGCCCTGATGCTAGCTGTCAGCTATGGGTCGCTGACCACTGGAGCTCATGTGCTGTTGAGCATCCTGATCCCACATATTTGTCTATTTTTTGCTCCATACAAAGGATAGAAGAATTACTGCATTTGCTCCCTTTCAGGAAGACTACATCAAATCACTTACAGTGGTGATTTCTGCTGCAGTTCTGGTGACATAATGAGGCTGCTGGTCCCACGCATTTACTTACAGTGGTGATTTCTTTTGCAGTTCTGGTGATGTAATGAGGCTGCTGGTCTTATGCATGAGCTTCTGTCTTTTTATCCATTTTTCTTTCATAGAGCATTAGCCGTTTGCTACTGTTGGTCGCTTACAAAAGAGTGTGCCAAAGATCATTGTGTGCTCACTTTAAAGTGGTTTTTTTCTGTAGAAAGTTGCTTTATTTACATGATGATGTTGCTAGTTTCATGGACCACTCTCATTAGTCGTTCTTTAGAAGAAATAGTTAAAGTGGATCTACTCTTTGTTTTTGTAGATGCACACAGATAGCAGCCCACTGTAGTTGCCTGCTTGCACACATTAAGCACAATTTGGCTCTGTAAGACCGACAATTGAGGCTTAGTTATGGTGGGTGACTGGCCAGTTTGGATTCTGATCTCCTGACCAAGGGAGCATGGATTCAAAACCACGGTACAGCATTTGTTTCTAACTAGAGTGACATATAAACTTATCCTGCATGCTGTGTGGTGATTGCAAATGGCCTTTGTTCCTCAAACCATAAATGCCCCCAGCTGACCCAAGCAATGGGAATAAATGTAATAGTCTTTTAAAAAAAAATTAAATACCCATTATTGTGGGGCATGAATTAATTATTATAAAAAACTAGAACAATTTTGGTTCAGTAAATTTGTTTAAATCTAGCAAACAAAATACAACACACAAAAAGTTCAGTTTTGGTTTTTATTTTTTGCTTCATTTTGAGAAACTTTAATCATTGGATAATTGTAAACGCTTTGTAAATGTCAACAAAAATTATGACGAAATCGTAATATTGGGTGCTTCTCTTTGATTAAAACTCCAATCTCAAGGCCAAGTAATGACTAATAACTTGACAGCTTGTCAAAAACAGCACATTCTTCACAAAAAGAAACAAAGTTTGTGTCCAGACTTGGTAACAGCTACTGGTAAGTAAATGAGGAGAACATTCCTTTAAATAACGGCAGACGAAAGAAGATACTTAGGAATTGTCAAGTTATACAAACCTGCTTCTGAAAACAAAAACACTACAACAACAACACAACAATAACACACAGTAATTACTGTTACAGAACAAGATGGAAAATATGTTCATAATCAGATAGAGGAATGGGTCATCAAGCTAACTGGCACTAAGGAGAGAGAGAAAAGAGAGAGAGAGAGAGAGAAAAGAGAGAGAGAGAGAGAGAGAGAGAGAGAGAGAGCTACTATAGAGGAAACTTCAGTTCTACATGGGTTTACAACAGCCAAGTCAGCATACTTGGTCCAAGAAGGGAAACTTCAGTTCTACATGGGTTTACAACATCCAAGTCAGCATACTTGGTCCAAGAAGGGAAACTTCAGTTCTACATGGGTTTACAACAGCCAAGTCAGCATACTTGGTCCAAGAAGGAAAACATCAGTTCTACATGGGCTTACAACAGCCAAGTCAGCATACTTGGTCCAAGAAGGGAAACTTCAGTTCTACATGGGTTTACAACATCCAAGTCAGCATACTTGGTCCAAGAAGGGAAACTTCAGTTCTACATGGGTTTACAACATCCAAGTCAGCATACTTGGTCCAAGATGGGAAACTTCAGTTCTACACGGGCTTATAAGTCAGCATACTTGGTCCAAGACGGGAAACTTCAGTTCTACATGGGTTTACAACAGCCAAGTCAGCATACTTGGTCCAAGAAGGGAAACTTCAGTTCTACATGGGCTTACAAGTCAGAATTCTTGGTCCAAGACTGGGAAACTTTAGTTCATCGAATGTTAACAGAAAAGTTAGTAAGAAAATACATCAAACATTTACCACTCAGATAAACAAAAAAATTAAAGACTACATAACTAGTGCAGATAATGAAAACTGTATTATAAGTACATTGGAAGAAACAATTACAAAATGTAACAGTAGGTGGAAGACAAAATAATCAACAGATGTAAAATAATGTGTGGGTGATCCCACTGCCATCCAGTGCAAACATTTTATGGTCCATGCTCAAACAAAAGAATACACGTATCTTTATATGTGGAGAAGGAAGACTAATGGCGGGTCAGGCAAAACATACTGGTCAGACATGCTAGTCAGGGTCAGGCAAAACATACTGATCAGACATGTTAGTCAGGGTCAGGCAAAATATACTGATCAGACATGTTAGTCAGGGTCAGGCAAAACATACTGATCAGACATGCTAGTCAGGGTCAGGCAAAATATACTGGTCAGACATGCTAGTCAGGGTCAGGCAAAACATACTGGCCAAGACCCTCACCTTGGCTTCCTTGTTGCCCTTCCTGAAAATGGGCTGTTTTCATGGCATCATTGCTAACAAGGTGAGGGATCGGCATGATCACTGTAGTAGCGAGCGACACGCAGATGAAGCCAAGCATGGCACAACCACCTGGAGGATTCCGGTCCACCTTCATCAGCATGCTGGGATGTGAGGAAAGCTACTGCAACCTGCTACAACATCTATTTCAGGGCACACAAAAGAATAAACTTGCTTTTAATGTAGGCATTCGAAACAACATCTTTATATGTATAATTGATACACTTCAGTTTTGACCAATAAAAAGGCCAGTAAAATATAGCAAAGTTTTACTTTCTACAACTATCCTACAAAGCTGTTTTGTATGGGGTACCATCCTTAGAGTTAACACAGCAATGAAATCTTAAATAAGATATTGGTTGTTCTTGACTTTCATAATTACACAGATATTTTTCAAAATATATTTTGTTATTATCAATGGCAGCTGATGTGAGGATGGGGTAGAGAGATGGCATAATGGAAGCCCTGGATCCAACATGGTACACCAAGGCAAAAGAGCAAAATGAGTTTACTCAACATTTGGCTACCTAGCATCAGACACATGCCTGATTGAATACCAGGATTTTGAGATTTGAGTTGATATGAGATTAATGGTTTTCAGAGCCTTCGGAGTTTGAAGAAGGTAAATTGGCATCACTATGGTCTACACACATTTGTGTCAGAGAGTTAGCCAAGTATTGGCTTCAAATGTTGACAGACATTGATGTTAAAGAGTTAGCCAAGTATTGGCTTCAAATGTTGACAGACATTGATGTCAGAGAGTTAGCCAAGTATTGGCTTCAAATGTTGACAGACATTGATGTTAAAGAGTTAGCCAAGTATTGGCTTCAAATGTTGACAGACATTGATGTTAAAGAGTTAGCCAAGTATTGGCTTCAAATGTTGACAGACATTGATGTCAGAGAGTTAGCCAAGTATTGGCTTCAAATGTTGACAGACATTGATGTTAAAGAGTTAGCCAAGTATTGGCTTCAAATGTTGACAGACATTGATGTCAGAGAGTTAGCCAAGTATTGGCTTCAAATGTTGACAGACATTGATGTTAAAGAGTTAGCCAAGTATTGGCTTCAAATGTTGACAGACATTGATGTTAAAGAGTTAGCCAAGTATTGGCTTCAAATGTTGACAGACATTGATGTCAGAGAGTTAGCCAAGTATTGGCTTCAAATGTTGACAGACATTGATGTTAAAGAGTTAGCCAAGTATTGGCTTCAAATGTTGACAGACATTGATGTCAGAGAGTTAGCCAAGTATTGGCTTCAAATGTTGACAGACATTGATGTCAGAAAGTTAGCCAAGTATTGGCTTCAAATGTTGACAGACATTGATGTTAAAGAGTTAGCCAAGTATTGGCTTCAAACGTTGACAGACATTGATGTTAAAGTGTTAGCCAAGTATTGGCTTCAAACGTTGACAGACATTGATGTCAGAGAGTTAGCCAAGTATTGGCTTCAAATGTTGACAGACATTGATGTCAGAGAGTTAGCCAAGTAAGGGCTTCAAATGTTGACAGACATTGATGTCAGAGTTAGCCAAGTAAGGGCTTCAAATGTTGACAGACATTGATGTCAGAGAGTTAGCCAAGTATTGGCTTCAAATGTTGACAGACATTGATGTCAGAAAGTTAGCCAAGTATTGGCTTCAAATGTTGACAGACATTGATGTTAAAGAGTTAGCCAAGTATTGGCTTCAAACGTTGACAGACATTGATGTTAAAGTGTTAGCCAAGTAAGGGCTTCAAATGTTGACAGACATTGATGTCAGAGAGTTAGCCAAGTATTGGCTTCAAATGTTGACAGACATTGATGTCAGAGTTAGCCAAGTAAGGGCTTCAAATGTTGACAGACATTGATGTCAGAGTTAGCCAAGTAAGGGCTTCAAATGTTGACAGACATTGATGTCAGAGAGTTAGCCAAGTATTGGCTTCAAATGTTGACAGACATTGATGTCAGAGTTAGCCAAGTAAGGGCTTAAAATGTTGACAGACATTGATGTCAGAGAGTTAGCCAAGTAAGGGCTTCAAATGTTGACAGACATTGATGTCAGAGTTAGCCAAGTAAGGGCTTCAAATGTTGACAGACATTGATGTCAGAGAGTTAGCCAAGTATTGGCTTCAAATGTTGACAGACATTGATGTCAGAGTTAGCCAAGTAAGGGCTTAAAATGTTGACAGACATTGATGTCAGAGAGTTAGCCAAGTAAGGGCTTCAAATGTTGACAGACATTGCTCCATGAGAACATCATGTGTCACCAAATGAACTATTATCCTTTCACTCTTAATAAAGTAATAGACAGAAGATCAAGGATAAACAATGACACAGGTTTAAGAATAGAATGGAAACAGCAGATTAAAAATACTGAAATAACTTCTGGCAAATGAGTACTTATGACCTTGGCATGAGGTGACCCATATAGGGTATTGCTGCACTTGCTCAAGAGCAGTTGACCAAAATCTACAGATCTTAATCATCTTGTCTTCGATTCCCAGGAAACTGTTAGTCACTCTTTTATTCCTGTATCATATATGGGCTATTGTTTCTAAAGCATTTTTATTCCTGTATCATAGTTGGGTTATTGTTTCTAGAGTTCTTTTATTTCTGTATCACATATGGAAAAAAAAAATAAAGACGGCAGCGCCTTACGGATGCACTCTTGACTCTCTCCGGTATTTGTGTTGTTTTCCGATGTTTGGTGGTTCCTGTTCGAATTATATTTCATAACTCCTTCGCCAGGTGGTATCAGGGACTTTATTCTGTAGAAATGATGGATTTTGATCGGTTATCCTGTTTGTTATGCTGCATTTCATGCCTTGCTTGCAGTGGGAGACCAGTCCATGATGGAGTTCAACGTTCCATTTAACTGCACACCAGAATTCAGTCCAGGTTACCACTACTCAAGGACCTTACTGCTAGGACTGAAACCGACTTCCTCCTGCCCGTCCCTCCCTCCACCAGAGGTTACATGATACCTCTCCCAACTTCGTATTCTCAGCACAGCAAAGATCACGTTGACCAAAAGGCGGACACAATCAGAAGCCTCAGCGGCGAGACACGAAAAACCAGGGAGTTTGACACGGACAGCCTGACACAAACATTGGTTTAACACTCCACACGGCCCTCATCCCAAGGCAGTGGAGTACTGATCTCCACCTGGGGAATCGGTAGGGATTTCGATCAACACCCTACGCATGAACACAGCCTCAGCAGTTGGACGATCGACGCAACGGGCCTGTGACGCCTACATTATTATTATATATGGGTTCTACTGTTTCTAAAACTTTCTTTAATTCCTGTATCATATATTGGCTACTGTTTCTATAGAAAGAGAGGGGCCCTATAAAGCTTCTGATACAATCAATTCTCATGTTGCCTTAATCTTTCACTTAGATGCAGGAAAACTCTACCGGCCAATAGTAAGCCCAAACAGCTGATAGACACAAGAGACATCAATGTAAATATGGCTGCCAGGACATTGAAGACTGTGATCACTGTCATCAGGGTGGAACTGGTTCAAATCTTTAGCCAACTTTGTGGTCCTAATTTGTGTGCTCTAATTCTTTATGATCATAATCTTTGTGATCTTAATCTCTGTGATCTTAATCTTTGTGATCTTAATCTCTGTGATCTTAACCTTTGTGATCTTAATCTCTGTGATCTTAATCTTTGTGATCTTAATCTATGTGATCTTAATCTCTGTGATCTTAATCTCTGTGATCTTAATCTCTGTGATCTTAATCTCTGTGATCTTAATCTCTGTGATCTTAATCTCTGTGATCTTAACCTTTGTGATCTTAATCTCTGTGATCTTAATCTTTGTGATCTTAATCTTTGTGCTCTTAACCTTTGTGATCTTAATCTTTGTGATCTTAATCTCTGTGATCTTAATCTCTGTGATCTTAACCTTTGTGATCTTAATCTCTGTGATCTTATTCTTCACTGTTTTTCTTATCTTTACTTCCTTAAATAATTTCCTATTACAATTTGAATGATACTGTACTATATTTGTTATTATTGATATGTGGGAGTGTTCAATAGATTCAGAATAATCTTCTGTTTGAGGTGACGATATCTAATAATTAAGTAAACATTTAACATTTAAGCAAAGGTCAAAATGATTAACAAATAGTTGCCATGAAAAGACATAACACTTTAAAGACACAAAATGCAAAGTCTGCAGGACAGTGAGATATAGTGAAAACAAATAACAGACCAAAGAGCCAAAGGCAGGAGCAGCAGACAAATGTCTCCACAGAAAATACATGGCCAAACACGACACGCTTATTTTAGTTAGGTGCTGTAATTAGTTGAAGACCTTCATATGTCTCATTTCTGTCTTATTAAACATCGACATCACTGCACTTCGGGCAGACATAAAACTGCTCAGTGCCTCTCAACGTATAGTGAAATGTTTAGATGATGATTGTTCCCATTGCTCGCTTGTTGTACATACTCCTGCTGGACTCACATAGGACTTCAAAATTTTGCAATCTGACCTTTTTCAGTCCATTGACAGTTGTGTCTTCATCAACCTCCAAATTTCACCTCAACCCAACTGCAGGTGCCCTTGAGGCCAGGATGACAGCTCTTTCCTTTCCTTTAACCACCATATGAGCAAGACAGTAGAACCACCCGAAATCCAAAATATTCGAGGCCTGTACATCCGCTATCCACTGATGGCATTACCAGACATTTCGTACCTTCAGAAAAAAGGACTGAGAGTCAGATTATGGCCCTCATTAAAGAGGTCACTGAGAGACATCTCCGAGCCAAAGTCACTGCCTCAATATCCATTCTCAGACTGGATGCTGTGGTCATATTTGTCCCATCCCACTTAGCAATGACCCTACCCTGCCTCTCCCTCTAGCAGAGAAGTGCAACTTTATCATTATACAGTACACATACATCAGTATATGTGACAGTGTCACTGTACACATACATCAGTATATGTGACAGTGTCACTGTACACAGTGCTATCACTTATAAGTTTGTCAGGAGGCAAAGGGTAATCAGGGCCAGTTGAGACATACTGGTCAAGGTGGGAGAGGAGTAATCAGGGTCAGGTGAGACATACTGGTCAAGGTGGGAGAGGAGTAATCAGGGTCAGGTGAGACATACTGGTCAAGGTGGGAGTGAGGGGTAATCAGAGTCAGGTGAGACATACTGGTCAAGGTTGGAGTGAGGGGTAATCAGGGTCAGGTGAGACATACTGGTCAAGGTGGGAGTGAGGTGTAATCAGGGTCAGGTGAGACATACTGGTCAAGGTGGGAGTGAGGTGTAATCAGGGTCAGGTGAGACATACTGGTCAAGGTGTGAGCGAGGAGTAATCAGGGTCAGGTGAGACATACTGGTCAAGGTGGGAGTGAGGGGTAATCAGGGTCAGGTGAGACATACTGGTCAAGGTGGGAGTGAGGAGTAATCAGGGTCAGGTGAGACATACTGGTCAAGGTGTGAGCGAGGAGTAATCAGGGTCAGGTGAGACATACTGGTCAAGGTGGGAGTGAGGGGTAATCAGGGTCAGGTGAGACATACTGGTCAAGGTGGGAGTGAGGAGTAATCAGGGTCAGGTGAGACATACTGGTCAAGGTGTGAGCGAGGAGTAATCAGGGTCAGGTGAGACATACTGGTCAAGGTGGAAGTGAGGTGTAATCATGGTCAGGTGAGACATACTGGTCAAGGTGGAAGTGAGGTGTAATCATGGTCAGGTGAGACATACTGGTCAAGGTGGGAGTGAGGAGTAATCAGGGTCAGGTGAGACATACTGGTCAAGGTGGGAGTGAGGGGTAATCAGGGTCAGGTGAGACATACTGGTCAAGGTGGAAGTGAGGTGTAATCATGGTCAGGTGAGACATACTGGTCAAGGTGGGAGTGAGGGGTAATCAGGGTCAGGTGAGACATACTGGTCAAGGTGGGAGTGAGGAGTAATCAGGGTCAGGTGAGACATACTGGTCAAGGTGGGAGTGAGGAGTAATCAGGGTCAGGTGAGACATACTGGTCAAGGTGGGAGTGAGAGGTAATCAGGGTCAGGTGAGACATACTGGTCAAGGTTGGAGTGAGGGGTAATCATGGTCAGGTGAGACATACTGGTCAAGGTTGGAGTGAGGGGTAATCAGGGTCAGGTGAGACATACTGGTCAAGGTGGGAGTGAGGTGTAATCAGGGTCAGGTGAGACATACTGGTCAAGGTGGGAGTGAGGAGTAATCAGGGTCAGGTGAGACATACTGGTCAAGGTGGGAGAGAAGAGTAATCAGGGTCAGGTGAGACATACTGGTCAAGGTGGGAGTGAGAGGTAATCAGGGTCAGGTGAGACATACTGGTTAAGGTGGGAGAGAGGAGTAATCAGGGTCAGGTGAAACATACTGATCAAGGTGGGAGAGAAGAGTAATCAGGGCCAGGTGAGACATGCTGATCAAGGTGGGAGAGAAGAGTAATCAGGGTCAGGTGAGACATACTGATCAAGGTGGGAGAGAAGAGTAATCAGGGCCAGGTGAGACATACTGATCAAGGTGGAAGAGAAGAGTAATCAGGGTCAGGTGAGACATACTGGTTAAGGTGGGAGAGAGGAGTAATCAGGGCCAGGTGAAACATACTGATCAAGGTGGGAGAGAAGAGTAATCAGGGCCAGGTGAGACATACTGATCAAGGTGGGAGAGAAGAGTAATCAGGGTCAGGTGAGACATACTGATCAAGGTGGGAGAGAAGAGTAATCAGGGCCAGGTGAGACATTCTGGTTAAGGTGGGAGAGAGGAGTAATCAGGGCCAGGTGAAACATACTGATCAAGGTGGAAGAGAGGAGTAATCAGGGCCAGGTGAAACATACTAATCAAGACCCCCACCTCACATCCTTATTCGTGCTCCTGGAACCAGGCTGAATCACAGCAGCCCTGACTTTGAGGTGGTGGTCGACACTGTAATCCCCATTGTGGTAAGTTTTTGAGGAGCCACCCCCACCCCCCCCCAAGATGTAAGAGGAGCCACTGCAACCTGCTAAACAAAAATGTCCAGAGTTAACTCAGCATGAGTAGCTTTGAATTACACTAACATTAGTTGTTTAACCTCAACGTCCACTTCTCCATAGCAGCAGTCTGTGTATTCCCTCCACAGAGAGATGATAACTCAGTGGTAGTCTGCCAGTTTATCTCATCCTTGTCCTAATTTGAGACTCATCATCATCATCATGTAGCATGCCCTTGGCAGAATATCGCTCTCATTACAGTCACTCGATAGGAATCTCAACCAGCAGTCAGTAGGCTCGCCTGCGCCATGTTGTCCTTGATATCTTGTGTCCATCTACGCCTTGGTCGACCTCTGCCTCGTCTTACTCAAACAATGCCCACCAGAACTCCTTTTTCCAGTCTGTCATGGCACTTAATGTGGCCCAAAAACCTCAGTTTCCGAGACATAACATGGTTTATAAGCCAGTTCTCTTTGACACTCAGATTTTGCAAGATGGCTTTATTTGTTATATTCTTTACGCTAGGTATTTTGATGACTCTTCTGTAGAATTTTATCTTGAAAGCCCCGATCCTCTTTCTTAATATCTGCGCGATGGTCCATGTCTGGCATCAGTACATTGCCACCTAGAATACGCATGTTCTGAGGATCTTTAATTGTAATTCTTTGTTAGTATTGTGCCATACAGTATTTTAAGACTAGGGAAATTAAAATAAGTCTGCAATCCAGACAAAGCCATGACTACTATTTTAATGTATATTAGATTGACAATAAATAAATACACATTTCTGGGTTAAACAACATGTCACGATTGATGATCTAGGTTAAACAAAATGTACACAAAATGTACAATGATGTATTTATTGTACGTAAATCTTGTTGAGGGATAAAGATGCGGAACAGTGCATGAGCTGCAGCGGTCAGCTACCCAAAGCTGACTGCTAACGTAAGGGTCAGCGACCCAAAGCTGACTGCTAGCGTAAGGGTCACCGACCCAAAGCTGACTGCTAGCGTAAGCGTCAGCAACCCAAAGCTGACTGCTAACGTAAGGGTCAGTAACCCAAAGCTGACTGCTAGCGTAAGGGTCAGCGACCCAAAGCTGACTGCTAGCGTAAGGGTCAGCGACCCAAAGCTGACAGCTAGAGTAAGGGTCAGCAAACCAGAGATGCCAAGACCCTTCTACACCTCCACGCGGTGATCCTGGATAGCAGGCTGCAGCAGGGCAGACTGGCTAAGGAGAAGGGATCGAAGATTGATGGCTAACCCAGCACCCAAAAAATGTCTGCTGAAGTCGGATGTATCGGTAAAGTGCAAATATCGCAGTTAAGCTGTAAACAACACATTCTTATCTCCGGAAAACATCTTGGTACTTGCAAATCCCTTTTTTAGGGCTCGGTAGCGGGAGTTTGAGAATGAACGATGAAGAAGAAGAATCATGTAACAAGCCAATGTTTTCAAGCACAGGCTGAAGTAAATGTGTGATTATGACGATATGAAGGTCATGATGATGAAGCGACTACAATGATGAATGCCACGTTAATTTAACATTTTACTGGAACCATCCAAAGTTCCTAGCAATATATTGATCATTGCGACCAATGTTCACAAGTATAGTAATGCTGGTGCTATTCACAATCTTGTACATAATACACATAAAAATATATAACATGCTCAATTTTGTACACATCAGAAACATGGTTTGAAAATATGACATTATTTGCCCAGAGGAAGTAGATATGCCATCGGACAACTCAGGGGATATGTGTTCAAAGACTGAGGAGGCTGCTAACCCCGTACAAAAGCCTACTCATTTATTCTTTCAAATATTTCTGGTAGGGATGAGCACCTTAATCTATGCTTCTCATGACTGGCCATGACCAACTCACAGGTGATTCTATGCTCATCATTACTGGCCATGAACAACTCACAGGTGATTCAATACAATATAGCATCCAATATGTACAACCTTGACTGCAGGTAGATTTCCAATGGATATTTCAAATACTGTGGAATACAGTTAATGCACAAACCCTAGTGACTTCAAGTTTTTCTAAACAAAGGCAGAGGCCCTAATAACAAGCAGCATATTTCTCAATCTCCCGCTACCAAGCCCTGAACAGAGCTTTGCAAGTAGCAGGATGTAGTCCGGAGAACGGAATGCGTTGTGTCGCTAGTTTACAGCTTGACTGCGATATTTGCACCTTTCGGTCCGACACATCCGTCTTCGGCAGGGTGAAAACTATAAGTTTGGTGATTGACCCGATATTTATCTAACTCCATAAGTTTTGTAATACAATGAAAGCATTCCTTGCCTTGGCAGTTGAGATAATACAATGAAGACAGAGAAAAGGAAAATCATTTTAGAAAGAGTACACAAAGTGCATTGGTGCTGCCTTACTTTAGGGAGTCTTCTACATTTATACTTCGTGAGGAGCCAAATGGACAAAAGGATCAGTGGCTAAGTTGGTATAAACTTGGAAGTCTATTGTAGATATGATAAGTTGACATGAACTTGGAAGTCTATTGTAGACAAGAAGATAAGTTGAAATGAACTTAGAAGACGACTATGACAACATACATTGAGGGTTGTGGTTCATTCTTGTGAACTGTATTCAGTCTGGTATGAAGCCACAAATATATAGCAGTCATCAAAACTAAACATGAAATGGGACATAAGAGCTTCTAAATAAGATGAGGCTAGCTGTCAAGATTCTAAAATAATACCTGGCTAGCTGTCACATCCAGAATTACAGTTATGAGGAAACATTTTAAAAAAAACCGGCCTGCAGTGTTCAGAAGAGAGAAGAATTCGTGGTGACTTAATACAGGTTTATAAGATGATCAGAGAAATGGATAAATTAGACTATAACAAGTTTTTTAAAATACAGCCACCCACAAGAACAAAAGGGTATAGCTACAAGTTGACTAAGGAGAGGTCCAGATTAGATATTAGGAAGTATTTATTTTTTTTAGTCAGAGAGTTGTGAATGCTTGGAATGCATTGTCAAGGGAGGTGGTGGAGGCAGGGACAGTTAATGCATTTAAGAATAGATTGGATGCGTACAGCTTCTAGAGCAAGGTGATGTAAATTAAACTGATTGTATACAGACTCTGCAGAGTCTTCTAAACCAGTATAAAGACGTTAAGTTTAAGTCTAACATGAACCATTCTCTTCTGCTCCAACCAGAATAAGGTCCCAACTACAAATAATACCTGACTAGCTGTCACATGAACCATTCTCTTCTGCTCCAACCAGAATAAGGTCCCAACTACAAATATTACCTGGCTAGCTGTCACATGAACCATTCTCTTCTGCTCCAACCAGAATAAGGTCCCAACTACAAATAATACCTGACTAGCTGTCACATGAACCATTCTCTTCTGCTCCAACCAGAATAAGGTCCCAACTACAAATATTACCTGGCTAGCTGTCACATGAACCATTCTCTTCTGCTCCAACCAGAATAAGGTCCCAACTACAAATAATACCTGGCTAGCTGTCACATTAACCTTTCTCTTCTGCTCCAACCAGAATAAGGTCCCAACTACAGATGACCTCCTTTAGCTAAACCTGCACCAGAGATTGTATGTGCCTTGCAGTGGCGGGTTTCCATAGCACTTTGTTGAATATGCTCAATAGCAAGCTCTACGCACATTCCTCCTTTGTTTCATTATGTGATATGTGCGATATATAATATAATGCCGTAATCCTATTCTTTCATTCCAAATATAGGCCCCAGTAATAAAATGGGGCCTACATAAAAATAATATTCTAGTATTTCTCTAAATATAATAAAATTAGATATAAGATTAGAGCCAAAGATTTATACAAGCTCAACGGATCAATTCAGAAAATAATCTACCAACAAAAATACTTGCATTCTATAATGTATGTGTTCTGTAATCATGTGAAATGGCCGCCATCTCTATATAGAGAGTGAACAAAAATAAATGAAAAAAAAAATGTTTAAAGTTGATTAAAATTAAATAAAATCAAAATTTAAAAATTGGTATGGTCAGATACCGTACCAAGACGAGAACATAAATGAAACCTACATTACGACCGATAGGCCTTCATCAGGGACAACAAATAACAACAATGTTGAACTAGCAAATCATAGAAGAAGGGATGAATACATGTATCGGGGATGTCAACATATAAGGAACAAATGGTTGTACTTATCTATAGATAAATAGATGGGGACCAGTTTCAGATTTTAAGAAAAGGTATGGAAGATATTAATGCTTTGTGGTTGGAGGCAACCCGTGCTGGAGATAAGTCTGTTCTCAAGGGCGAATCGATGACGATTGTCAGAGAAGCAAGAAACTAAGCCAGTGACCCTAACAAGTATTCCTCCTTAAAAATATTTAACACTGCATTAAAATAATGAGTGTGGTGGAGGGAATTTAATCAAATGTTGGTCCAAAATTTGGAAAATGTGTTTTCACATTGCAATAAAATCATGAAAACTATCATTTCTATCTCAGTATCAACAGGCAAGGAACAAACAATCATTATTTATATTTACCCTTATATTAAAAAAAAACTACCTGAAAAAGTTCATATACATACCAGTATATGTTTTTCAGTTGTATTGAAGGTTGAAACACTGAACATTAATGCTGTTTGTTTGCAAATGCTCACAATGAGTAGGTTACTCTTTTGTGCGCCCTGAAAAGGACGTTAAGTGGAGGGTTGTAGTAGCTTTCTTTACATTCTGAGTGTGCTGATGAAGGTGGACTGGGGTCCTCCAGCCGGTTGAGCTATGCTTGGCATCATCTGTGTGTCACTCACCACTACGGGATCACGTCGATTCCTCACCCCGTTAGCCTGGCTGTCATAAAAACAACCCGTTTCCAGGGAGGGCTACTAGGAAGCAAAGGTGAGGGTCTTGGCCAGTATGTTTTGCCTGACCCTGACTAACATGTCTGACCAGTATGTTGTGCCTGACCAGACTTTAGTCTTACTCCCCAGAACATTTATGTAAAAGTCACAAAACGTAACCGTAAGTCTTACCAAAAAACATACAACCCTCTAACAAATATAATTGGTTAACTGTTTTATCTCTGGAGATGTGCTACGCTAGCACTTATTTCAAAAGTGAAATGACCATGAACATTTTCAATCACTGGAAGGAATTGATTATTAGCAGAGATTTGAATTAATTTTATGTATTGTTCTAGAAGTCCTATTGGTTGAAAAATAGTGTCCAAATGACAGGAACTTTATTTTTAAAAAGCATATTTACAGAGTGTGTAATAAAATAATTACTTAGAGAAAAAAATAGAATGCTGTGCGGCTGTACACTGACGGAAATGTGTAAAAACTGAACAAATTACAAGTAATGAGTACAAGGTTATATCAAACATTTTTTTAGAGAATTGTCACATATGCCATAGACAAAGTTTGATATTACTAATGTGATTACTCTGTGGAAGTTTTGCTGAGTCATAATTAGAGAGAGTCCATCAGTTACTCTAAAATAGAAGCACTATAACTTTAAACAGGAAAATATTTCAAACTGGAACTGCTCGTGATACTGTTTTGCCATGAGAGCATATCCAAAAACACTTTCCCATCCATGCTACATTCTTGTGCATTCATTGATTCTGTGAATGTATGTTGATATCAACCTGACTGTAAGTTGGCAAACAAAATAACTGGAACATACATTAAACTATTTGAATCTGTGACATTACTATCATAAGAGAGACCACTGTAACAGAAGAAGATCAGTTGGTAAGTTGACATGAACTTGGAAGTCTATTGTAGCCAAGATAAGTTGGTATGAACTTGGAAGTCTATTGTAGCCAAGATAAGTTGGCATGAACTTGGAAGTCTATTGTAGATATGAAGATAAGTTGACATGAACTTGGAAATCTATTGTAGCCAAGATAAGTTGGTATGAACTTGGAAGTCTATTGTAGATATGAAGATAAGTTGACATGAACTTGGAAATCTATTGTAGCCAAGATAAGTTACATGAACTTGGAAGTCTATTGTAGCCAAGATAAGTTGGTATGAACTTGGAAGTCTATTGTAGCCCTAGATAAGTTGGCATGAACTTGGAAGTCTATTGTAGCCAAGATAAGTTGGCATGAACTTGGAAGTCTATTGTAGCCAAGATAAGTGGGTAAGTTGGCATGAACTTGGAAGTCTATTGTAGCCAAGATCAGTAGGTAAGTTGGCATGAACTTGGAAGTCTATTGTAGCCAAGATAAGTTGGTAAGTTGACATGGATACCAGTGATGTTCGACATCTACAAAATAAAGGTGGCAAAGATTCAACCCACAAGGCCAGGACGAACACTTATACATTTTCAGATGACATTGTGATATACAGGACTGAGATTGGCAAATTATTATAAAACTGGCCAACATTTCAAACCTGTGAATGCACCATCAACATCTACATTCAATTATCTCGTGAAAAATGTCTCTTTAAACCAGATAAACAGAGAACAAATGTGTCTTTGCAGTTTTTTAATGTCAGAGAATATAACAGTCCCAAGACCTACATCTGAGAGCACAAGTCATAAAAACAATACGAGAAGACAATTCTCAAATAATATGGACTCAAGTTGTTCTGCTAGTTCTCTTCTATATGTTAGCGACATTCTCAGGTGGGCTATAGGACACATGTAGTGACAGCGGGCTAAATATTGTAACAGAGAGCTACATGTTGTGACAGTGGGCTACATGTTGTCACATAGGGCTACAGGTTGTGACAGTGGGCTACAGGTCATGACAGTGGGCTACAGGTCATGACAGTGGACTACAGGTTAGCTACATGTGGTGACAGTGGGCTAAGGTTATGACAGTAGGCTACACATGGTGACAGTAGGCTACAAGTTATGAGAGGGCTACATGTGGTGACAGACGGCTACATGTGGTGACAGTGGGCTACAGGGCACAAGTGCTAACAGACATATGTTATGACAAAAACCATCATTTGGAAGACAAGCAACGCACTTAGACAATCAGAGAGAACACAATGAGGGCAAGGCTAGCAGGTACAGCATGATGTGTCATCATTAAGTTAAAGCAAAAAACATAAAAATGACATTTCTTTGTGATCGCTGCTACTGCTCTATTTACAATTGATTTAACCTCCACCATGTTTGACCTCATTACTTCAAACAAAAACTTGTCTGAACATAATATACGTTGCTGCTATGGGTATTCCAGTTTGTAAAGCACAGCTGTTTCCCAGAATCCCATTTCAGTCTTCACCAAAATGAAACAATATTAATACATGAAACAGCAGCAAGGAGTTTAGTGACAGTATTACACACATAGAATCAACAAGATTAAATTACACATAATCCACAGGATTAAATTACACATCATGCCAAAGTCGGATGCACTGGGCCAACAGGCGCAAAATAAAAACCACAGTGCAACGCACACCGCCTTGGGGATTCGACAAATTAGGTGAACGCAAAACAAAACAAAAAAATGATCAACAAGATTAAATTACACATGCATACTCATATAATAAAGTCAATAGAAAACAAATGCTAGCTGTACAAATTCATTTTTTTTTTAAATCACGTGATTTGTATGTAGGTGATCTTCGGTAACCAGAATTGCTCAGTCTTATAAAGTGATGTGCCAGGGGTTTACTGAGCCTTGCCATGCTGCTATTGTAGAATAAATGGCATTGGCACAAATAGGGCAATAAACTGATTTTCTCAAGTTTCTCGTGTATATAAGTAAAAGACTCGTAACGTCCACACCCCAGGGTAGAAGAGGAGCGACTGAGTAAGTAGTAAATATATCAAAGGAATATTTACAAACAAATAAAATAACCACAACAGCAAACTAGGTCAGAAAAATAGCAAAATACTCTACTACTTATAAACTGAACGAAATAAAGAACATTCTAGCAGAATTAGGAACTGATGAATGCATCAAAAAATTTACATTACACTGGCCATCTGCAGAATAGTCATGGAAACTGTCAGCAATGAAGGTTTCCATTCAGTCAATTCAAGCTTGATTATGACTGACTAGATGACATGTAAACATATCAAGATTAACGAGCACTTCTATGTACAGTAGTGATCAGTTGTATGAATATTCGCTTTATGAAAAACATCTCATATGAATTTCTTGAATTTTAAAACACTTGCATAAGAGTTCACTTTTACAAACATTTTCCGTGCATGATCTGGCCAACTAACTGATCTGTTTCCAATTTATAAAGAAGTGCAAAAGTCAATCCAATGCTACAAAATTCAATGGTCGGCCACAGCAAAATTATTCATGACAAGAGACAGACCACAATGGGGTGAACTACATTGCATTCATTTTTCAAAAAGTAATCTTCACATCCATCGCCAGTCACACCTAACCCCTCATATCCAGAGCAGTCATCAACAGCCCCTTCAATCTTCACATCCATCATCTGCCACGCCAAACTTATCATATCCTGAGCAGTCATCATCTGAAATCTTCACATCCATCGCCAGTCACACCTAACCCTCACATCCATCATCTGCCACACCAAACTTATCATATCCTGAGCAGTCATCATCTGTAATCTTCACATCCATCGCCAGTTACACCTAACCCTCATATCCAGAGCAGTCATCATCTGCAATCTTCACATCCATCGCCAGTCACACCTAACTGTCACACCTAACTCTCACATCCATCGCCAGTCACACCTAACCCTCACATCCATCGCCAGTCACACCTAACCCTCACATCCATCGCCAGTCACACCTAACCCTCACATCCATCGCCAGTCACACCTAACCCTCACATCCATCGCCAGTCACACCTAACCCTCACATCCATCGCCAGTCACACCTAACTCTCACATCCATCGCCAGTCACACCTAACTCTCACATCCATCGCCAGTCACACCTAACTCTCACATCCATCGCCAGTCACACCTAACTCTCACATCCATCGCCAGTCACACCTAACCCTCATATCCAGAGCAGTCATCATCTGCAATCTTCACATCCATCGCCAGTCACACCTAACTGTCACACCTAACTCTCACATCCATCGCCAGTCACACCTAACCCTCACATCCATCGCCAGTCACACCTAACCCTCACATCCATCGCCAGTCACACCTAACCCTCACATCCATCGCCAGTCACACCTAACCCTCACATCCATCGCCAGTCACACCTAACCCTCACATCCATCACCAGTCACACCTAACCCTCACAACCATCGCCAGTCACACCTAACTCTCACATCCATCGCCAGTCACACCTAACCCTCATATCCAGAGCAGTCATCATCTGCAATCTTCACATCCATCGCCAGTCACACCTAACCCTCACATCCATCGCCAGTCACACCTAACCCTCACATCCATCGCCAGTCACACCTAACCCTCATATCCAGAGCAGTCATCATCTGCAATCTTCACATCCATCGCCAGTCACACCTAACCCTCACATCCATCGCCAGTCACACCTAACCCTCACATCCATCGCCAGTCACACCTAACCCTCACATCCATCGCCAGTCACACCTAACCCTCACATCCATCGCCAGTCACACCTAACCCTCACATCCATCGCCAGTCCCACCTAACCGTCACATCCATCGCCAGCCACACCTAACCCTCACATCCATCGCCAGTCACACCTAACCCTCATATCCAGAGCAGTCATCAACAGCCCCTGTAATCATAATATATAAGTGAGAATAGGGAGGCTGCTAATCTGCTCAATCAGTACTTTGGCACAGTCTTCACAAAGGAGGACTGCTCCGAGATCCCAGAGCCTATAGATATTTTTCAAAGAGACATGGATACAGCGGGATTAAGATCAATCTGTATTACAGAGGAAATGGTTTTTAAAAAATTGGAAGGGTTGAAAGTGAATAAATGTCCAGGTCAAGATGGTATTCACCCAAAATTGCTGTATGAAATTAGAAACCAACTAGCAAAACCATTGGCTATATTATGTTCTCAATCACTTACAAAAGGGATTGTTCCACGGGATTGGAAAGATGCAGGAGTGATCCCCTTATTCATAAAAGGCAAAAAATCAGATCCGGCAAATTATAGACCGGTGAGTTTAACGAGCATAGTCTGTAAATTGTTAGAGTCAATAATCAAAGAAAACATTGTAATGCATTTAGACAAATTTAATCTAATTAGAAATAGTCAGCATGGGTTTACTAGAGGGAGATCATGCTTAACAAATCTATTAGAATTCATGGAGGAGGTTACTAAAATTATAGATAAAGGGGAGCCAGTGGATGTTATTTATCTAGACTTTGCAAAGGCCTTTGATAGAGTGCCTCATCAAAGATTATTTCGAAAGTTAAAATCACATGGAATAGGTGGCGAAGTTGCCAAATGGATTGAAAATTGGTTAACGGGAAGAAGGCAGAGGGTGGGCATAAATAAGGAGTACTCTGAGTGGAGTGAAGTGAAAAGTGGTGTGCCACAGGGCTCGGTTTTGGGACCAATTTTGTTCTTGATATATATAAATGATTTGGACATTGATATGAGATCCATGATTGCAAAATTTGCTGATGACACAAAACTATGCAGTAGTGTCTCATCTAAAGCGGAAGTGGATATATTGATGTCGGATTTAGATAAAATTCGAGAATGGTCTGTAAGCTGGCAAATGGAGTTTAATGTAGATAAATGTACAGTCATCCACATGGGTAGATCCAATATGGAACATAATTACAGAATGGGAGAAAACAATATTAGAAAGATAGATAAGGAAAGGGACCTAGGGGTTATAATAGATCATTCAGGAAAGGTGAGTGAGCAAGTTAAGGTAGCAGTGAAAAAGGCAAATGCAATGTTAGGTATGATAAAAAGAAATATTAAACATAGGAGCAAGGAAGTGATCGTCAAACTGTATAAAGCTTTAGTTAGACCTAGATTGGAGTACTGTGTACAGGTGTGGAGCCCTTATCATAGAGGGGACATAAACATGCTAGAAAGAATACAAAAAAGAGCGACAAAGATGATAGTGGGATTCCAGAATTACAGTTATGAGGAACGACTCAGAAAAACCGGCCTACAGTGTCTCGAAGAGAGAAGAATTCGTGGTGACTTAATACAGGTTTATAAGATGATCAGAGGAATCGATAAATTAGACTATAACAAGTTTTTAAAAATACAGCCACCTACAATAACACGAGGGCATAGCTACAAGCTGATTAAAGAGAGGTCCAGGTTAGATATTAGGAAATATTTTTTTAGTCAGAGAGTGGTGTCTGCTTGGAATGCATTGCCAGGGGAGGTAGTGGAGGCAGGGACAGTTAATGCATTTAAGAATAAACTGGATGCGCATAGATTTTAGAGCAAGGTGATGTAAATGTAACTGGTTGTATACAGACTCTGCAGGGTCTTCTAAACCAGTATAAAGATGTTAAGTTAAGTTATCATTAATGTCTTCACACATTTCAGGGTATAGGGTATTGACAACCCTCCTTCAGCATGTTCGGTTTCTGCCTCTATTCATTTGTTATCCAGTGACGAAAGTTCACTTTCAGTCTCTTCACCAGGTGTTTCTTGGTGTACATCTCTTCCTCTTTCGCTGGGATTCCATGTCAGGTCCTGTATAGCCATGTTTTATCCTGATTTCCATAGTGATCATAGTACAATTAAAAAATATATTTAAACTTTGTAACACACTTTACTGACCCAATGACTGAACTTAATAAATATATATATATATATATATATATATATATATATATGCATTGTTTATCCTCCGGTTAATAAAAAGCAATTTAAAAAAATTATTTGGAGCTAATTTAGAATCAAGAAAACATATCTGAGTAACATTATTCAAGCTGTAAAATCAAAGGTTTTTTTTACAAAATTTGATTATAGTTCATACAGCCAATTTACAAACATTTGATTACAGCGACGACATCATGTTTCAGAAACGCTGATGTAAATAATGCATTCTAGTCCTGACCCAGTGTTATCATGCTCCAGTTTACTCAGCTGCAAATATACATTTAACTGTTAGGTACATCAGATCAGTGATACAGGTAACTGTTCTCCACCACTTCATTATGATACAGACCTGGCATAATACATCCTCTATCAGTTCCTCTTCTCTCTGAGTATCTGCTTAGCGGCCGCATTTATCTATTTTTTATTGCATCAAACTAACTTCCACCTCCACATAACAGGTAGTCTCGTCTGTGAAGAATCTCCGCTTCTTTGACTTGCTGATACACATTTAGAGGCTACTGTTTGTCTGTCAAATTATGGATGCTTTATTCTCACTTACAGTGATGTACTACTTTACCCATTTTGTTAACTAAACAGAATCACATTCCTAGCATCGTAACAATATTCTCTACATCAATTTACATAATCACATTCCTAGCATCGTCACGATATTCTCTACATCAGTTTACATAATCACATTCCTAGCATCGTCACGATATTCTCTACATCAGTTTACATAATCATATTTCTAGCATCGTCACGATATTCTCTACATCAGTTTACATAATCACATTCCTAGCATCGTCACGATATTCTCTACATCAGTTTACATAATCACATTCCTAGCATCGTCACGATATTCTCTACATCAGTTTACATAATCACATTCCTAGCATCGTCACGATATTCTCTACATCAGTTTACATAATCATATTCCTAGCATCGTCACGATATTCTCTACATCAGTTTACATAATCACATTTCTAGCATCGTGACGATATTCTTTATCACTTTACATCATTTAAAATTGTAAATGCTTCAAAGCAACCCCCTTTTACTACTCTGTTGTGCTGCCAATATTGAAAAAGCTCAACAAAATCAACAAAGCAGGTAAACTCAAATCAGCAGCAGCAAAACAAATTAGCAGTCAAAGGATTATGAAGGTCAGCTGGCCGCCTTTTGCTGAGACAACATGTGACAAATCAAATAATTATCTCCAATGAAGAGCTCACATAAGATTCATCAACCAATCAAAAACTACATACACCTCTCAAACAAAAACAAAAGAAGGATGCATACCTACCCAATCTGAATGGGTACCAGAATATGACAGGCACAAACACAAGAATCACAAGTATTGACAGATGTGAAACACAAACACATGTTCAATAAGACATTCATCATAAGAATCAACAGATGTGAGACACAAACACATGTTCAAGAAAACATTCATCATAAGAATCAACAGATGTTAAACAAAAACACATGTTCAAGAAAACATTCATCATAAGAATCAACAGATGTGAAACAAAAACACATGTTCAAGAAAACATTCATCATAAGAATCAACAGATGTGAAACAAAAACACATGTTCAAGAAAACATTCATCATAAGAATCAACAGATGTTAAACAAAAACACATGTTCAAGAAAACATTCATCATAAGAATCAACAGATGTGAAACACAAACACATGTTTAAGAAAACATTCATCATAAGAATCAACAGATGTGAAACACAAACACATGTTCAAGAAAACATTCATCATAAGAATCAACAGATGTGAAACACAAACACATGTTCAAGAAAACATTCATCATAAGAATCAACAGATGTGAAACACAAACACATGTTTAAGAAAACATTCATCATAAGAATCAACAGATGTGAAACACAAACACATGTTCAAGAAAACATTCATCATAAGATATGATAAAGAAGCATACAAACAATCTTGATGGAACACAGCAGATGAGATACACAGCAGATGCTCAATGTATAAACAAATCACAAAAACTGATAGAAACACACACACACAACCCCTCCCCCCAACTTATTAACGGGATTCTCAAAAGATGAGAAACCTAAATACATGGTCAATAAAAATTGGGGATCAAGATACTGAACAGTGCACGAGCTGCAGCGATCAGCGACCCATAGCTGACTGCTAGTGTCAGGGTCAGCAAACAAGAGCTGCTAAGACCCTTCTACACCTCCACGCGGTGATCCTGGACAACAGGCTGCAAAGGAGCAGATTGGCTAAGAAGAAGGGATCGAAGAGGGAAGGCTAACCTGGTAAAAAATTCCTGCTGGTCAGATGTGTCAGACCAAAAGGTGCTTATATATCAGTCGAGCTGTAAACCACGACACAACACATTCTGTACTCTGGACAGCATCCTGCTACTTGCAAAGCCCTTTTCAGGGCTTGGTGGTGAAAGATTGAGAATGAACAAAGAGGAATTAAAAATTGATAACACAAAAAATAGATACAGGACTACAATACACTCATTCTCAATTCAGGCATACAAATAATTGAATGAAAGTTTTGCATTAAATAAGCACTTATTCACACAAGTATAAACTGAGCACATATTTTAGGTGGGGTACAACCAAGAGCTGCAGTTGATAACAATGAGTTCAAGGTGAAGGTCTATGTTGTTTCTCAGCTGCAGCTTGTATTTGAAGGTCTATGTTCTCTCTCAGCTGCAGCTTGTATTTGAAGGTCTATGTTCTCTCTCAGCTGCAGCTTGTATTTGAAGGTCTATGTTCTCTCTCAGCTGCAGCTTGTATTTGAAGGTCTATGTTCTCTCTCAGCTGCAGCTTGTATTTGAAGGTCTATGTTCTCTCTCAGCTGCAGCTTGTATTTGAAGGTCTATGTTCTCTCTCAGCTGCAGCTTGTATTTGAAGGTCTATGTTCTCTCTCAGCTGCAGCTTGTATTTGAAGGTCTATGTTCTCTCTCAGCTGCAGCTTGTATTTGCTCACATAAAACAATTCTTCAAAATTTTTGTTTGGATAACACATAATTGTGTTGACGAACTTATAGAAATTCAAATAAATTAAATCCAACACGGAAATGAAAACCTTCAGCTCCAATGTAAGGTCGGTGCTACTGTTTACCTCTGAAATGTGGTGGACTTCACAAAAGTGCAGACTTTCATTAATGGGTGCCTGCCCAGAATAGTGGGATTAAAATGGCATGATTAGATCACTAATGTGGATCGTGGGAAGCCGTGGGAAGCAGGAAGATACTGGTGGAACAGGACATGAAGAGGCAACATACATTAAGGAAACCAGGTGATAGCATTACAAGGCAGTCCATGTTCTGAAACCCACCCCTGAGGCCAGAGAAGTAGAGGCAGTACTCGTCTCTGACAGTGAGAGTTTGAGGCAGGCATCAGAGAGACTGGGAAGACGTGGATTGAGCTCGTGCAAACGGCTCATGACAGGAAGACTTAACGTGTAGTTGTGGTAGAGGTGTTGATTAATTGATTGTACTATCCAAGCTAATTGGTTTCAGAAAGCACAAGTGCAAGAATAAACAATGTTCGTTGTGCAGGTTTCACATAAAGGGATAATTTTTGTAGTCACCTCATACTTTGTAAGGGGCGAAGACGGGTTCAGAAGACGAATTCAAACTATCAGTAATAGTATAAATCTAAGGAAGGTATGATGAGTTTGGTGGAAGAGCATCTGATTTTCAATGTAAAGGTACAGGGATCAAATTCCATTACACGCACACTCCAGTCAAGATCAGCTGTAAATGGATAACTGGTTTACTGTTAGGGATGGAAGAGAACTGGCCCCAACACCTCCTAAACAAACTGGAGCCTCATACAAAGTAGTCTCTAACACTTCATCCCTAACAGCAGTGTCTGCTATAGCGCTACCTTTAACTTTGTCTATAAATATAAAATTATTTACAACAATTTCAACTTTACCTATAAATGTAACATTATTTACAATTATCTACAACTACAATTTCACCTTTACCTATAACTGTAATATTATTTATAATGATAATTTTACCTTTAACTTTGTCTATAAATTTTAACTTTATTTATATTTAACCTTTCCTTTTGCCTATAAATGTAACAGTATTTATAATTTAACCTTTCCTTTTTCCTATAAATGTAACATTATTTATAATTTCTTCTTCTTCTTCGTACGCAGTCAGACAGTAACCATTATTTTTTCGAAAAAGGCAGCGGTCCTCCTGAGGCTGTCGACACTGCCATAGAGCTTGTCTAGTGTTGCCACTGGTGATGGCCACATCTGCTCTCTCTGATCCTCGTATGTCGGGCAGTTTTGCAGCAAATGCTCAGCGGTCATTTTCCCGGTACCACACGGGCATTCGTCAGTGCCACCTATCTTCAATGTGTTGAATAGGTGGTACCTCAGTCTATTGTGGCCAGTGCGAAGTCTGAAGACCACGACCTGCTCTCTTCTGTTCAACTGGTAATAGACATTGTTTTTGGTGTAGCCAGTATGTTTTGTTTCCCATTTGGGCATGTATCTAGCTCTAATAAGCCGTTTTGACTTTTCGTATGTCATACTAGTATCTGGTTGTGGTAGTTTTGCACCTTCTTTTGCCAGTCTGTCTGCCTCCTCGTTGCCTTGGATGTTGCAGTGAGATGCAACCCACTGCACCACTACCCTTTTTGGTGCAGACTGCTGGCATAGTTGACAGAGTACTGCTCTTAAATCATTAAGTTCAGTATTTTTCTGGCTTTTTAGTGCTGTGACTACGGCCAGGGCATCTGTAAGCAGGACTATGTGGCTTTCATTCCTTTTACCTGTCACCATTTCTTCCACTGCCGCCCTCAGTGCCTCTGCTCTGAAATTACTTGTGTATTTTCCAGTAGCGAATGACAGTGTTATTTTTCTGCCATTTGGTAGGTTCAGAAATGCTCCTGTCCCTCCGTTCTGTGTTGTATTTGTTACGGAACCGTCGGTGTATGCATGGGTCCAGTCCATGCTTGGATAGTTTTTCGTTATGTAACTCAGGGTAGTATCTCTTCTTTCTTTTTCAGACTGGCAGTTTTTGTTTCCAATACCTGGTATATTTTCTACCACCTCTGGAAATATATGCTGCCCCCAGGTAGGTTTTCGTACAGTAGGGATGGGCTTTGGTGTTAGTGCGTTCATGGGGTTTTCGTGCATCTTTGCTTTGGCTATTTCTGCAAAGTTTCTTTGCTTTAGTTTCCCATTTCTGAAATTGTTTAGTCTCTGGTGCATTGGATGGTCAGTCAGTCTTCTGAGTTCTCTGATTGCTGCTGGGCTCTGCAGTCTCTTCTGTCGATCATGGATTGCAGTTTTGTAATCTTTTCAAGTTCTACAATTGGCGTTGAATTCATGCCTCCTGTTATAACTCTCATGGCTTGGTTTTGGAGTTTGCTAATTTTATCAAAGTTCGCCTTTGCTGCTGTTGTCCATGCTGCAATGCCATACTCGAGAACTGGTCTCACTCTTCCAGTGTACAGTTTCTTTAGTATACTTTCGTCTGCTCTCCAGCTTGTGCCAGCAAGTTTCCTCATGATTGCCATTCTTTCTCTGGCTCTCATTATAATTTAACCTTTATCTTTGATTTGTTGGTTGCTAATGCCCACAATGGGTTGGTAACCCTTTTGTGCACCCTGAAAAGGACGGAACTTGTGGCAGAATGTAGTAGCTTTCCTGACATCCCGAGCGTGCTGATGAAGTGGACTGGAGTCCTCTAGGTGCATGTACAATGCTTGGCTTCATCTGCGTATCACTCACTACTACGGGGATCACAACAAACCTCATCTTGTTTGCCAGACTGTTGTCTTTGACAACAGCCCGTTTCCAGGATGACCAACGAGGAGGTCAGGTGAGCATCTTGGCCAGTATATTTCTCCTGACCCTGGCTAACATTGTCTGATCAGTGTGTTTTGCTTGATCAGACGTTAGCCTCATTGTCCCTATCTTGTCTTTACATGTAATATTATTTATAATTTAACCTTTATTTATGCCAATAAATGTAACATTATTTATAACCTTTACCTTGTGGCAGTTCCAGCTGGAGCATGAGCGTTTAGGGCAGGGGAGATTGGGCTGGCGACTCTAAGAAACAAAGGTTGCCTGAATGCTTTGGGTGAACGCTGGTCACGCCACGCCAGGGTCAATCACGGTTTCGACACTAGTTCGACAAAGAAACGAGGGATTAGGAACACGTTAAGTAGAAGACTTTATCTAGTACATGGGTGGATGTCAGAACTGACCACTCTGGCATCAGACTTGACGGGGAAGAGGGTTGTTGGCAGTCTGATACTTCCACGACAGGCTACCACATTTAGAATGACAGGGACTCGTGGATAGACAGCCAATAACATATTAGATGGGGGGGGGGGGGGGGGGGGGGGGGGGTAGTTTCAAATTGGAGTGATGGCTAAATCAGACAACTTAGATAAGACCATTGGACAGCCATGTTGTTGCTTGACAGTATAAAAGACTCTGCAGAGATAAATTCAGAAGACTGGCATGAAGACAGAGTCTGGAAGTGAGAGTTTGCAGGGTGGTTGTACCATCATGCACCTCGAGTTTGGCCAGTCGCGCTCAATAGGTGCTTTTGAAGGACAGCCTGTGAACAGTAAGAAATCTGACTGTGTGTTGTATGTGCAGGACACCTTGTGAACGATGTATGTTCTGATGATGTGTGAGCGTACAGATATGCCTGAAGTGTGAAGTGATCTTATTAAATGTGAATGCACAGATTGCCTGATTATACGTGAGCTGATTATGTGTGAGTGCACAGATTGACTGAGTACGTAATCTGATCTTGAGGACGTGTTTGTGTGTTGAGTGAGCGGATAGGGGAGTGCAGCGGCAAGAATTCTGGGTTTCATAGATTTAGGAGAAAATATCAAAAGCTAGTGCTTACAACCTCCTACGTAGTTAAATATATATATTCATTTAGTTTAGCAGTTCTTCGCTTTTCGTTGATATTGTGGAACAATTATTCTTGTAATAAATGATAGTTTTGTTTTATGGTCAGGATAGCGTTGACTGTGTTTGACTGTGTTGAAGTCGTGTGGTGGCGTTGTAACCCTAAGATAAGTAAACTACTCAACTTAAAACCCTACGCTGCCATAACTCTTCTGATACTTTACATTGATATTTTGATGATGAAATTTTTCAATATTTGCCCACTGAATAAAGTTCTACACAAATTTTACCCATGGGCTGACAGTTTTGGACAAATACTGGCAACTTTTAAAGGAAACATTGTCAGATGGATAGCAAGCTAGAGAGAAGGACAAAAAGAACAATCTTAAAGAGGTAGCTGAGACGTAATGTTTTTACAGGGCAACATGCGTCGTCTCACAATAAAATGGTGGTAAAGAGTCAGTATAATCACGGTACTTATTAAATAGAAAGTTATACACAAGCTAAAATCTATATGGGTCAGTCCCCATAGACGGAGAACTTGATATCCTTCGTGTTTTGATTTCATAGGTTCATAATTTCTATCTCCTATGATTTTGATATTTTTTTTAACCCTTTTTTCTCGCAGCTGCTCTAATTGTTGCAAATCATTTTCTGGCAGGTTTTTTTCCCACCAGTCAA
Source organism: Ariolimax columbianus (assembly GCA_036924085.1). NCBI lineage: Eukaryota > Metazoa > Mollusca > Gastropoda > Stylommatophora > Arionidae > Ariolimax > Ariolimax columbianus. Next base: position 59,547,537 of record JAVGWX010000020.1, read on the forward strand.
TCTCTTTCTTCTCAACCGAAGAGATGATATTTTTAGCTGCAACATCATGGACATCTTTGATGTCTCGTGATGGGACAATACTCGTCTCGGAATAGTAGCCCACCAAGAAGTCCAGTACTTTTTCTGTATCCCAAGAAATTTGGATGCCCGAGTCCACAGACTTGACAATGTGGCACTGTGGACATATTTTATCTGTTGGAAACTCAACTTTTGGATGTTCAGGGTCTTCAGATACATCTCCTTTTAGTCTCTTGTTCGCTTTGTTGTGAGCACTCCATAGCCACAGTACAGAGTCCCTATGTTTATGCACCTCCTCCTCAATGGACTGGGCCATCAGCAGGAAATTTTTAGAACATTCTTGACAGCCAAAGAAGTGCTTCATGTATCCACGTACGGCCACAAGAACGTCCTGAGGATTGCTGTGTCCTGAAATGAAAAACAAAAAGTGAGATAAGTCTCAACTTACAGACATTGCCTCAATATATGATCACTGTCGTCTCTCCCTCTTCGGTCACGTTGTTTGACTTTCCTTGGAAGTTCCAGCCTACGACATGCTCCAGCAGGCTGTTGGGGGCTAGTTTAGAAAAGAAGCCATGCTCACCCTGGAGATGTCCTCAGGGCTGCCCTTGCAACACCTGGCTAAACCTAAACCACACACCCCCCCCCCACAACCCAAACAGACCTGTAGTCTGCCTGGGACACGGATCTCAGACGTGGTCATTCGGCGTGATGGACCCTCGTCACCTAGGCATACTATTGTATTGTTCTATTGTAGATAAGTCTGGCCTTTTTCTTCCTAGACACAAACTGACTCAATTCTACAACAAAGACATTACAATCGTGTGCCACTACTAATTAAGAAGAGAAGTGATCAACACTTATAATACAAAAGAAATGTGACTGGATATACTAATTAAGACATTATCTCGCCAAACAAAATTGCATTGGTCTGGGATTTTTAGGCGTATGGTCCAGTGAATCTGGTTTTAATAGACATTTATGTCACGTCTGCCATCGTTAAACCTTGACTATTCCCAACCAGCATGCAGAGCAACCTGCGTAGCTTGGAAGACTGCACGTGGCTGCACTACTGTCAGTATAGCTTTTGGAGGTTATAGGTAGATGAGTAGTCTGCTTAGGAGACGAGGGCTAATTGCATCAACCGTGCATGAGCACGGTAAGTAGCTGAGTCACATGCCACATGCAACGAGAAAGATGTCTATCCAATTTGACCTGACCAGGTTGTGTGCGGACGGCCAGAATGACCATGATGGAGAGGGTCGTTTCTTATCCTTGATGCCCACAGCCTGCTTTAAAAGCTACAAGGTCCAAATTGGGCCAAACGGCGATGGTTTAGCATGAGGTTCTCGAGGCCTGTATGTTGGGTGACTTTGTCATTGAGACCCAATCATACCAGTAGATAATAAGAATTCACCTCTGACTGCGACTGTGGAAGGCTTCAATGTGCTTCTGATCAAACAACAGAAAAGTTCAGTTTACAGAGCCACACATCAGAATGTGGAGGACAGGTTATGTCACTTCGTAGCTTGGTTTTCAGTGAAAGTCTCTGCTGGTTCCAGATTCGATGCAGGACATTCGAAGAGGCATCAGCCAAACCAACTCCTAAAATGATGTCCGTGTGGCTTTGGAGCTCAGTTTTGTTTACTTTCCAGATAAATTAAATCCTCAGTGAAGTTGACATGGTTACCAATGACAACAATTCCTGCTGTTGTGAGATTGCAGCCAGGATACTGTTTCTAGGTTTTTGGCTGTGACATGTGGAGCTCTCAACAGCATGTCAACCATTCAAAACACCACTGGGCAGGTCATATAGCTAGAAGACAAGACGAAAGATGGAGTACCATAACCACCAAGTGGTACCCGCACAACAAAAAGAGACCTTGAGGGCGGCCCCTAACACGCTGGAGAGATTCACTAGAACAGCATAACACACACAATCTTACAACAGACAGACTACTATCCCACTGGATGTCACACGCCCTCGGCAGAAACAACTGGATCCTGTGTTGGGACCAGCTCAAGGGTCATCCCTCAGTGAAGAACGGGTCAAACTAAGATGTGTAGCCTTAATTTAGATGCAAGGCCTTCAAGGTACTCCGGTGGTTTCATCAGTGCCTGAGGGTGGAAGGCTGGTATGATTATGTCATCCACGTAGTCGAGGTCGGTCACATGCAACTGTCCTATGTGATTTCTAGGTTGTACATCTCCAGCTAACCAAGGATCCAAGTCAATGGCGTGGGAGAACAATGGAGGGATGTGTCCTTCATGTGGGTTATATGGACACACAAACACCTCTACCATGACTTTGGGGGTTCCTTCCATACATGAGCCGACCAATTTAGACTTGTGAATCTGTTGAAGACGGATGTGTCAGACCGAAAGGTGCAAATATCGCAGTCAAACTGTAAACTAGCGACACAATGCAAATCCGTTCTCCAGACTACATCCTGCTACTTGCAAAGCTCTGTTCAGGGCTTGGTAGCGGGAGATTGAGAATGAACGCAGAAGAAGAAGAAGTAGACTTGTGAAAATTGCAGGGGGTTTGCTGTTGCCATGTGTGACTGTGACAGCAGACTAAACATACAAAATGTATAAGAAAGTCACTTACTTGCACCCACGTTCTGATTGTATGCAGCCACAGTGAGTGTATGGAACAGGGTCCACATAGCACATGGATAGCCACGGTAGCGAGGTGAACTTCCTTGACAAGAATCCCACTTTTCAACTTCAGGGAGGTAGTTGTCTTTGTCCTATCAGATTAGAATTTTAGAAATAACTGATAATTATAGAAAAATTCTTCTTTTAACTTCTTTATACTGGTTTAGAAGACTCTGCATAGTCTGTATACAACCAGTTTCTTTTACATGCACTTGACCTAAAAATAACTATGCGCATCCAATCTATTTTTAAAGGCATTAATTGGCACTGCCTCCACAATTTCCTGTGGCAATGCATTCCAAGCATTCTGAGAAAAAAAATATTTCCTTGTATAATTTGGATCTTTCTTTAATTAATTTGTAGCTATTTTCATCAAATTATTTCATCAATGTTTCAAAGAAATAATATATTAAACATTCTCAAAATGATATTCCGGTTCTTATACAGTGCGTATGACAGTCTAAAACTATGTTTATTAAGTGCACAATAGTGTAGTCAATAAAATGAAACCTTTCAAATCCCAGTGAAGCAAAGGTCTTCAACAAATACTGGTCAAGTTTGAGAGTTTGTACCTGTTGCTTTCAACTCCGAGTGAAGCAAAGGTCTTCAACAAATACTGGTCAAGTTTGACAGTTTGTACCTGTTGCTTTAAACTCCGAGTGAAGCAAAGGTCTTCAACAAATACTGGTCAAGTTTGACAGTTTGTACCTGTTGCTTTCAACTCCGAGTGAAGCAAAGGTCTTCAACAAATACTGGTCAAGTTTGACAGTTTGTACCTGTTGCTTTCAACTCCGAGTGAAGCAAAGGTCTTCAACAAATACTGGTCAAGTTTGACAGTTTGTACCTGTTGCTTTCAACTCTGAGTGAAGCAAAGGTCTTCAACAAATACTGGTCAAGTTTGACAGTTTTTACCTGTTGCTTTCAACTCTGAGTGAAGCAAAGGTCTTCAACAAATACTGGTCAAGTTTGACAGTTTGTACCTGTTGCTTTCAACTCCGAGTGAAGCAAAGGTCTTCAACAAATACTGGTCAAGTTTGACAGTTTTTACCTGTTGCTTTCAACTCCGAGTGAAGCAAAGGTCTTCAACAAATACTGGTCAAGTTTGACAGTTTGTACCTGTTGCTTTCAACTCCGAGTGAAGCAAAGGTCTTCAACAAATACTGGTCAAGTTTGACAGTTTGTACCTGTTGCTTTCAACTCCGAGTGAAGCAAAGGTCTTCAACAAATACTGGTCAAGTTTGACAGTTTGTACCTGTTGCTTTCAACTCCGAGTGAAGCAAAGGTCTTCAACAAATACTGGTCAAGTTTGACAGTTTTTACCTGTTGCTTTCAACTCCGAGTGAAGCAAAGGTCTTCAACAAATACTGGTCAAGTTTGACAGTTTTTACCTGTTGCTTTCAACTCCGAGTGAAGCAAAGGTCTTCAACAAATACTGGTCAAGTTTGACAGTTTTTACCTGTTGCTTTCAACTCCGAGTGAAGCAAAGGTCTTCAACAAATACTGGTCAAGTTTGACAGTTTGTACCTGTTGCTTTCAACTCCGAGTGAAGCAAAGGTCTTCAACAAATACTGGTCAAGTTTGACAGTTTGTACCTGTTGCTTTCAACTCCGAGTGAAGCAAAGGTCTTCAACAAATACTGGTCAAGTTTGACAGTTTTTACCTGTTGCTTTCAACTCCGAGTGAAGCAAAGGTCTTCAACAAATACTGGTCAAGTTTGACAGTTTTTACCTGTTGCTTTCAACTCTGAGTGAAGCAAAGGTCTTCAACAAATACTGGTCAAGTTTGACAGTTTGTACCTGTTGCTTTCAACTCTGAGTGAAGCAAAGGTCTTCAACAAATACTGGTCAAGTTTGACAGTTTGTACCTGTTGCTTTCAACTCCGAGTGAAGCAAAGGTCTTCAACAAATACTGGTCAAGTTTGACAGTTTTTACCTGTTGCTTTCAACTCCGAGTGAAGCAAAGGTCTTCAACAAATACTGGTCAAGTTTGACAGTTTTTACCTGTTGCTTTCAACTCCGAGTGAAGCAAAGGTCTTCAACAAATACTGGTCAAGTTTGACAGTTTTTACCTGTTGCTTTCAACTCCGAGTGAAGCAAAGGTCTTCAACAAATACTGGTCAAGTTTGACAGTTTGTACCTGTTGCTTTCAACTCCGAGTGAAGCAAAGGTCTTCAACAAATACTGGTCAAGTTTGACAGTTTGTACCTGTTGCTTTCAACTCCGAGTGAAGCAAAGGTCTTCAACAAATACTGGTCAAGTTTGACAGTTTTTACCTGTTGCTTTCAACTCCGAGTGAAGCAAAGGTCTTCAACAAATACTGGTCAAGTTTGACAGTTTTTACCTGTTGCTTTCAACTCCGAGTGAAGCAAAGGTCTTCAACAAATACTGGTCAAGTTTGACAGTTTTTACCTGTTGCTTTCAACTCCGAGTGAAGCAAAGGTCTTCAACAAATACTGGTCAAGTTTGACAGTTTGTACCTGTTGCTTTCAACTCCGAGTGAAGCAAAGGTCTTCAACAAATACTGGTCAAGTTTGACAGTTTGTACCTGTTGCTTTTGTTGTTCTCCGTGTTTCACATCCATACAATAGAAGATTAAAATGTGTTTGTTAGACAAAGAAAGCTGCTCTTGTCTTTTGAATTCATAATTAGATATCTTTATCTGAACCTACTACTCTGTTTGTATTGCTACTAAGATATTTAAATGATTCTGTGAGATAGAGCAGGCTTGAAATTGTCTCTGCCGCTCAAAAGCAGAAATTGGCTTGGTACCCAACGTGCACAAACTTTTCGAAAATGCAAATGTTCACGAATAATTCTGATCACCCTATTGTTATTGTAGTCTTCTGTAAATTTCCGCAGGTTTCACGCCTTCTTTCACAAAAACTTCCATCACAACACGCTGTTCCATGCAAGCACTAACAGTGTTGCCCATCATTTTTATTTATCTGTCACGTGACTGGCCCATGGCAAGTAGGTCACCTAGCAGTAATATGACACAAATGTCTCTAACTAATTTTTTTGGGTTTTATTTGTGTTCGCCTTATTTCTTTATTCTGAGGCAGTGTGCATTGCACTACGTTTTCATTTTGCGCCTGTCGGCCCAGTGCATCCGACTTCGGCATACCTTTTATGTAAGGGTCTGCTTCCTGCTGCATTTTCTAAGGGTTTGCTTAACTGGGGTAACGGCTGGTGCTGAGAAGGGGAGCGAACCCAGCACCTTCGGTATGTGAGCTGTGTCACTTAACCACTAGGCCACGCCATCCCCTGCCCCTAACTAATGATAGTAGTTCCAGCATTCAACCAAGCATATAACCCATTCAGGTAGAACTAGAACAAAAAGTCCCGGTTTGATTTGAACATCCCTCGTAAATCTTGTAAGAGTGTGTCTCCCAACACAATCTGATTGTTGCAAGTTAAATCAATTCTCAGGGGACGGCGTGGCCTAGTGGATAAGTGGCACGGCTCACAATCCGAAGGTGCTGGGTTCGATCCCCGTCACAGCACCGGCCGTTATCCCGGGGAAGCAAACCCTTAGAAAATGCAGGAGGAAGCAGACCCTTACATAAAATGCATGCTGAAGTCGGATGCATTGGGCCGACAGGCGCAAAATAAAAACCACAGTGCAACGCACACCCGCCTTGGGGATTAGAGAAATAAGGCGAACGCAAAAAAAAAAAAAAAAAAAAAAAAAAAAAAAAAAAAAAAAAAAAAAAAAAATCAATTCTCATAAACTTAGTTTTTTTCTCTCTGTCTATTCTAGGTCCCAATTTCTGAGACCTATCTTTAAGCCTTTTTGCATCTGATTGCAGTTAAGGGACAGATGAGTCAATTCATCAGCAAAGTCCTTTTTTATTTTTATTTGTTTCTTCTAAATCCCCAGTTCTGAAAAGGGCTTTGCTAGTAGCAGTATGTAGTCCGGAGATGCATTAGACGAATGAAACAAGCTCTCTAACCACTTTGGCACCCCGACATGATCAATCGTAATAATAATAATAGCTGTCCATCGTTGTCGATGAGGACCGCCGACATCATCCTTGTCACAGATTTCCCTGTTGGGTGTGGGTGCGCATGTGGCTGAACAGGCCAATGCGAGCACGAAAACATCTGCTACATATCGGGCACACGAGGTTTGTAGAAGGGGATGGTGTTACCGCTGCTCGGGATTTCCGCGTCTCGCGTCTGTTCTGGGCTTTCACAACACGGTCGTCTTCACCGGCAGCTACACCCGATTTGACTGCGCTTCTCCAGTCAGATCTGTTTTACGCAAGACATTCCCAGGTGTCGATGTCTATCTGGCAACTTTTTAGTGAGTCCTTCAGACCGTCTTTAAAACGTTTCTTTGGGCGCCCTCTCTCGCGCCATCCCTCTCTCAGCTCGCCGTAGAGAAGCTTCTTTGGGAGCCCCTCGTCTGACATACGGACGAGGTGTCCGGCCCATCCTAGTCGTGCTTTTTCTAGCAGTGCATGGATGCTGGGCATGTTAGCCCTCGAGAAAACCTCGATGTCAGTGACACGATCTTGCCATCGGATGTGGAATATTCGCCTCAGGCAACCTGTGTGGAAGTGGTTTAACCTCCTTGCATGTCCAGAGTATACAGTAAAGCTTTCGCAAGCGTATAGTAGGGTTGGAATGATGGTTGCACGATAGACTTTGAGTTTGGTCTTGACGCTGATGCCACGACGTGCCCAGACCATCGAGCGCATTCTACCAAAGGCTGTGCTGGCCTTTGCTATTCTGCTTGCCACCTCATCGTCTAGGCTGACAGATCTCGACAGCGTGCTGCCCAGATATGTGAATTTGTCTACGGCATTCAACGTCTGCCCGCTGACTGTAGTCTCTGGTTTTGTGTACGGCATGCCTGGTGCTGGTTGGTACATGACCTCTGTTTTTTTGGCATTTATGGTCAGGCCAAAATTTTTGCATGCGGCAGAGAACTGGTCCATTCCAACCTGCATGTTCAGTTCTGAGTTGCTCATTAGAGCGCAGTCGTCAGCAAATACAAGTTTCCTGATTATGTCGCCAGCCACTTTGGTTTTGGCCTTCATTCTTCTGGAATTGAGTAACTTGCCATCTGTGCGGTACTTTATGGGTATTCCAAGCTCCAATGATCTGAAGGCGTCTGTCATTGTGGCCGCGAACATCATGCTGAACAAAGTCGGGGCGAGTACACATCCTTGTTTTACTCCGTTTGATACTAGAAACGTTTTAGAGATTGCACCGCTGTCCAGTACACGAGCACACATGCCTTCGTGTAGCTGTTTCACCATTGTTATGAACTTGTTGGGGCAGCCAAACTTAGACATTATCATCCACAGCCCTCCTCTGTTTACTGTATCAAATGCCTTTGTCAAATCAATAAATGTGGCGTACAAGGCCTGATTTTGTTCTCGACACTTCTCTTGTACTTGGCGAGCGGCAAAAATCATGTCCACTGTTCCTCTTCCAGCTCTGAATCCACATTGGCTTTCTGGGATCGTAATAAATGACTATATAATACACACAGAAGCTACTCGTTATGGGTCCGCATATGGCGATGAACATAACCAGGTCAGTTTATCTGGACACATTATTTCACAACAGCCGTATCATTATAAATGTCAGTAGTCAAACATGCAAGAAATGCACAAATTAAGAAGGATAAACATGAAAACAACATGTGATTGAATCACTACAAAGCATGGACAATCAAAGAATAACGACAGCGTAAGCAGATTCTGTATACCTGCAGACTGCTCAACTTTTGCACCCATTCTTCCCCCGTTATTTGATCACTTCCCAAACTGACCAGCATCTCATTTACTCGGTTCAGGAAGCCAACAACAGGCTTTCGTCCGGGGAAATACTGAAATAAGTAGATAATGAGGAAGACAGAATTTATTGCTAGTCTGCAGTTAATGATACTTTTCCTTTTTATTTCAAGCGTACATTCGGTTATGTTTTTTCACACACACACCCCCTCCCCACAACCCCCTTCCGTCATTTCCTGTGTAAGTTCGGTTATGTTTTTTCACACACACACCCCCTCCCCACAACCCCCTTCCGTCATTTCCTGTGTAAGTTCGGTTATGTTTTTTCACACACACACCCCCTCCCCACAACCCCCTTCCGTCATTTCCTGTGTAAGTTCGGTTATGTTTTTTCACACACACACCCCCTCCCCACAACCCCCTTCCGTCATTTCCTGTGTAAGTTCGGTTATGTTTTTTCACACACACACACCCCCTCCCCACAACCCCTTCCGTCATTTCCTGTGTAAGTTCGGTTATGTTTTTTCACACACACACCCCCTCCCCACAACCCCCTTCCGTCATTTCCTGTGTAAGTTCGGTTATGTTTTTTCACACACACACCCCCTCCCCACAACCCCCTTCCGTCATTTCCTGTGTAAGTTCAGTTATGTTTTTTTTCTCCCCCACCCTCTTCCGTCATTTAGAGTGTATGTCTGGTTATACTTGTATCTCTTCCCCTGTCATTTCAAGTGTACATCTAGTTATGTTTCTTCTTCCCCGTCATTTCAAGTGTACATCTGGTTATGTCTCTTACCCCCCCCCCCCCCTTCCTCAAAGCTAAGTCTAGTTATGTTCCCCCCGTCATTTCTTCAAGTGAATGTCTAGTTATGTCTCTTACCCCATCATTTCAAGTGTACGTCTAGTTATGTCTCTTCCCCCCATCATTTCTTCAACTGTACATCTAGTTATGTCTCTTCCCCCCGTCATTTCTTAAAGTGTACGTCTAGTTATGTTTCTTCCCCCTGTCATTTCTTTAACTGTACATCTAGTTATGTCTCTTCCCCCCGTCATTTCAAGTGTACGTCTGGTTATGTTTTTTCCCCCATCATTTATTCAAGTCCACACATATAGCCTTTGGCCTTAACCAAACAAATAAGCTTAAATGTTATAATCACCTTCCTGTACTGAAGAGTTAGCTTACTTCTATTCAATACATCATTTGTACATAGACAACATAATTTAATTATGTGTAACACGTCTTACTAAATATTGTACATTGCAGACTTCAACTCAGTGGTAGTACAACTCAAACAGTTTCAAGTGAATATTAACTGTATAAATGCTGTAATAATGGTTTTACGAAGAAATAAGTAATAGGTGTGGCGGTTGTTCCCAGAGAGGTAATACACTATTTAGGTCGTTTATTCCAGAGAACAGAAGCACAACGTTAAAACATTTTTGTATTAGAGACGTAGAATCTATAAGGGGTCGAAGACACAGCAGTGAATGAGCTGAAAGCAGTCAGTGACTCAAAGCTGGCGACTTGCATCAGTGTCAGAGCCCCATAACCCATAACCCTAATCCACCCCCAAGTAGCAGTTCTGGAAACAGACTGTAGACATGCAGCCTGGCTAAGAGAATAGAGATCGAAGAGGCAAGGCAAACTGAGTCCCAAATATTCCGCGCAGAAACCGGATGTGTCTGACCGAAAGATGCAGATATTACAACACCACATAGTCAACACAGCCTCAAAAGGACTGGCTAAGGGGATCACATTCAAAGGTATGGTTTACCTGGGCAGTAAGAGGATTTTATAGATAAGATGCTTCATTACTCTTGATAGATCTGGATGTGAATGAGAGCCGTTATGCGGATTTCCACGGATGTGAATGAGAGCAGTCATGTGGATATCCACGGATGTGAATGACAGCCACCATGTGGATATCCACGGATGTGAATGACAGCCACCATGTGAATATTCACAGATGTGAATGAGCCGTCATGTGGATATTCACAGATGTGAATGAGAGCCGCCATGTGGACATCCACGGATATGAATAAGAGCCGCCATGTGGACATCCCTTTTCAACTTGAATACCCTGTCTCCCCATGTACACTTTTTACATACCTTTCCCTCTCCTGTGGATGTCTTTTATGTATAATTGCTAAGATCTAGAGGTGCCAGAGATAGACTAGATGACTAAAGGCATACAACAGTGTTATCATTCCAGCTACTGATATCGGGGATAAAATGTCCAAGACTTTATTGTACAAGGTTCTAGGTTTTTGTGACTACTTTCCTCTCTAATTTCCCTTCCATAACAAACAGTCACCTATTTACAGCAGGGTGAACTGGAGTAAGGTACAATTGTGAAGAAGGCAAACAACGACTCTGGTTTAACATTAATACTAGATGGCAGCGAGACATGGTCTACCTTCACGTACCAGAGCTAAACAGCTATCACATGAGGTACCTGTGCAGAATCCTGGGAGTTGGGTGGCAGGACAAGATCACCAACGCTGAGGCGTTGGAGAGAACAAGCTCTGTCACAATATTTTCCATGCTTAGTTTTCGAAGGCTCCAATGGCTGATGGAAGAATATCAAAAGATCTTCTCTATGGGGAATTACAGTTGGGGAGAACGTCTCAGAGTTGGCCAATACTTCCGCACAAGGATGTATGCAATCGAGATATGAATGATGCAGGCATCGATGTGGAATCACGGGAACAGGACACCACGGATCCATTTACATGAAGGGGCAGGATTAAGCATAAAACACAGACAAAGGAGATGTTGATTGTGGACAGGCTAAGGCCTCAGCATTTGAGAAGACACGCCACAACATGCAATGTCGCAAACGGTTCTGGCTTTCCTTGCGCATACTGTGGAGGACTCTTCTCTGCTCGGATTGGTCTTACGAGTCACGTTCGTTATCGCCATGGACTGTAGTTACATCCCTTTTTTTCAAAGCTCAATTACTGTTGTCTGGCAAGTTGGGAAGAACCAATGTGAGATGAAATTATGTTTGAAGCTAGTCTTACATACATTCACAAAAACCTCCACAAGAGCCCCCACATAATTTCACAAGAGCCCCCACATACCTTCACAAGAACCCCCACATACCTTCAGAAGAACTCCCACAAATCCTCGCAGAGCATATAGTTTGTCATCATTAATAACTTTTTTAATGGCCACTTCCTGTCGAAAGCTGTAATGAAGGGCTGACTCTAGATCCTGCATGCTCACCACAGAGCTAAAGATAGGAGGTGTTCAGTTGTAGCTTTGGGTAAACTAAGACATCAGACACATTGATGGTAACAAATGGGATGATTTTTTTAATAGGGATATTTTATCATGTATGAGAGCAAGTCAGTAAATATGTTACAAATAAACTAAATGAGATACAAATTTGAAACCCCTTTATTACTGCCCTCAGATTGTCCTTTATTTCTCAACATAATTTCCCCCATCCCATCGCTTTATCGGTGCACCAAAACCTGCAGCATAGAAGTCTTTGGTCTACTGTTTCAGTCACATTTCCACGTTTCATTCAACCTCTTCATTAATCACAAAAATGTCTCCCTCCAAGGTTGGATCATGCATTATGCTGTAGGCTAAACCATGTGAATGTCCTATTGTAGTTGCTACACTATTTATCTTTACTTATCTGGCAGCTCAAATCAATTCCCCCACCCGTCATACAGATCCTTACATTGCAATATGAACAAAGACGACCAGGTCAGGATTCGTCCGTAATTTTTGAGCTTCCTTGAAAAAACTTACCGAACCAGTTATGCATAACTTTACAGAAGAAACACTTTTCACCATGAACAGGAAGTATTTCATTATGAATATTCTTTGCAGATAAATTTTATCTTCAGAATAAAAATGCACAGCAGCGTTCTGTTCTTTGATTGTACACTCTGTGAGTATGGGCGCCATTTTGTATCTGAGCTGCGCACATGCGTGAGACACCTACCATCTGCTACCTACAGTAATCACAAAGCTGGTTGTTGCTGCCACCTAATGACACCTTCAGAAACTACCAACTACATTTTTCAGCTATCCCGTATCAGTTTGTGACTTACTAACTGACGCCTTCATATTTCAATAGTGACAATTTATTACCGAGATGATACATTTTGATGGTGACAATTTATAAATGGTACAATACATTTTAATGGTGACACTTTATCAATGACACAACCTTCAATCTAGTAGCAAAAATTTATCAATAATTTGCAGATGTAAAAAACAAGGGGTAGTCCTTAAGTAACAGGAATTTTATGAATAACTTTTTTACATGAGTTTGAATCTGAAATTGTTTGTGTCATATTTTTTAGTCTCCCTGCCTGGCAACCACACTTGGTACACATGTCCACTAGCTTGCTCATGTCTTTGAGAAACGAAATTGTTTGGTGTCACCATTAACCAATTTTGCACCACCTCCCTAACCTCATTTTCACCTGCTTTGGGACCCATCTGCTACACATCTTCCTATAACCGAGGTCATCACAGACAATTTTGTGCGCAGCCCCATGACACATATCGAAATTTATGATTATTTAATCAATAGTGACTTGTCTGTTGCAACAGACTAGCTGGTCAATCTGCTGTTTCAGTGTGTCAGTTGTCAAGCTTGCTGGTCTCCCACTCCGCAGTTCATCAACAACATTTTGTTTTCCGTTTTGAAATCTTTCTACACATTCATACACACTCCCCTGTCTCAAACAACTGTCTTCATATTAAACCTTCATTTTTCTGTCTTTTAGAAGGTTTCACACCCTCTGATCACAAAAAACTATTTTATGTCGCATTGTTTTTTCATGGTACAAGTCGGCAGTGTGACAGCGACACTCTATATTGCGCATGCAAATACTGCTCAACTGTGACGACCATTATATGGAGTATTGGTAAGAGCCAGTTTGTGTCCTGAAATAAAATTGTCCATTGTACATGCTCTTCCATAATAAAATTCCTGTTACTGACTGTCCCTCATATATTTAGTCAGAAAAATTCAAATACTAAATTATTGTGCACAGAAATATGCACAAATATCAAAGTAAACAAAAATAAAGCACACAATGTTAAGACTTTGTTACGTCAGATAAGTGAGAAAAGAACAGTTTACATTTATACATTCAGGAGGAGTATATTATAAATGTCAAGGCGGATGGGACTAGCTGCGTCCGCTATGCACGACCTCCGACGTGTGTGGAGTACTGGCAAGATCTCACTTCGGACAAAAAATGTGGAGGTCTCTGTTAAAATAGGCCTCCACATTGATCTCAGAAACACTTGACTGGTGCCGAGTTTCTTTGTTCGGTCATGTTGTACGGCTGGACCAGGAAACACTTGACCGTCGCAGAGTTTCTTTGTTCGGTCATGTTGTATGGCTGGACCAGGAAACACTTGACCGGCGCCGAGTTTCTTTGTTCGGCCATGTTGTACGGCTGGACCAGGAAACACTTGACCGTCCTGAGTTTCTTTGTTCGGTCATGTTGTACGGCTGGACCAGGAAACCCCTGCCCACAAGATACTACACAAGTCGTTCCTCAGCACCAAACGTCTTCACCCAATCGGCTGGAGGCATAGAAGAGGCAGTACTCGAACAATATGGTTCCAGCAAGAAGCAACCACCTCCTCCGCTCTGGACAAGGCCTGTAACCATGCCACAGCTGTGGGTCATGGATATGGGAGACGACGCAACAGGCCTCAGACGGCTAAGTGTACATTATATGTTTTTGAAATACAATTATAGAATGATGCTGATTAAATTAATGATTAAACCATACTATCGTGTCATTTTACAAATGCATGTACCAGCTCAAGAACATACTGATGAAGAAATACCAAAATATTATGAGAACTTACAACAGACCCTCAAACCAATAAATTTTATTAATGATCTGATAGTAATTGGAGATAGTAACTCCAAAATAAGGAAATGAAAATACAAGAATATAATAAGGAAATGCGATCTGGGGAAGAACAAAAAAAAAGCATTTTTCAAAAATAAAAGTAATTAGTTATATGTAACACGTTTCCTACAAGCTCCAAGAAGGTTATACATATAGTAAAACCCAGGAGATATAGAAGGAAAGGGGAAATGTTATAAAAGTGGTGTCCCAACGACATAAACATATCCCTTTGTAGACATTGATCACAATCAGGTAGTGATTAAAATAGCCATTGGACTGAAAAATACAGAAAAAAGATTTACAAAGGATCCCTCAATATATATAGCAATAGATACAAGGGGGTAGGTAGCGAGGTGTGGGCTAGACGTCCTGCTCGTTAAAGGAATGTGAAGTGTCTGTTATAGAGGCTTTTTTCAGGTCTAAAGATTGCAGCTGGATTCACTGTTCGGCTTGCCGCACAGAAGTTTCCCTGCCAATCGCCTCTCCTACATTATTGTGTCCCCAGCAGCACCTTCATGAGGCCCCCCCCCCCCTGTTTTTTACAGAGCCTGCTGTGCGGCGCGACCAAGTACCCGACGGTATAACTGGGCGGGCAGATTCGGCTCATTAACCTGGGTTGGCAGCCAATCTAAGAGAAGGTAGACTCTGACTCTAAACCCGGGCAGACGAAGTTCGTTAACCTGTTCAGGCAGTTCACCTAGGAGAGAGGGAACTCTGATATTTTAAGCCCACAAGTGCCAGGGAGTGCTGGCTAGTCCTGGGACGATGAGAGCATCATGAAATGTCTTGAGTAACTAGCAACTCCGCAGCCTTTTGGAAATCTCCGGAGAGGTTAGGACTACAGGAGTAAACCCAGACAGAAAATCTGAAGTGGTAGCACCTAAGACAAATGGTTTCAAAATTGCGAGTTCATTCCGGCAGCTCCTGCAGATGAGCTGGTGCCAAATTTTCATGCTTTGCATTCCTTTGGATTACACC
This sequence comes from Ariolimax columbianus, assembly GCA_036924085.1. Classification (NCBI taxonomy): domain Eukaryota; kingdom Metazoa; phylum Mollusca; class Gastropoda; order Stylommatophora; family Arionidae; genus Ariolimax; species Ariolimax columbianus. Next base: position 59,562,844 of record JAVGWX010000020.1, read on the forward strand.
AGCGAGGCCGAGAGAGGGATCCTGCAGTTTTGGCAGCTCAGGGTCTCCATATTCAGCGCCCAGGCTTGCATCATGAAGAGGCTACTATCAGGACGCAACGCACATGGCCTACAGAGATGTCTATGATGAGATATAGCAACAGTAAAGTAGCAAGAAATATCTTTTGGAAGTTATAAATGAATATGATAGTTTACTGTCAGACAGTATGGAATCTTCTTCTTCGTTCATCCTCAGATCAAAGTCCCGGTGGGGACGGCGTGGCCTAGTGGTTAAGTGGCACGGCTCACAACCAGAAGGTGCTGGGTTCGATCCCCATCACAGCACCGGCCGTTACCCCGGGGAAGCAAACCCTTAGAAAATGCAGGAGGAAGCAGACCCTTACATAAAATGCATGCTGAAGTCGGATGCACTGGGCCGACAGGCGCAAAATAAAAACCACAATGTAACGCACACACGCCTTGGGGAATAGATAAATAAGGCGAACGCAAAAAAAAAAAAAAAGTCCCGGTTGCTCTTACATCCTCAGATCAAAGTCCCGGTTGCTCTTACATCCTCAGATCAAAGTCCTGGTTTCTCTTACATCCTCAGATCAAAGTCCCAGTAGCTCTTACATCCTCAGATCAAAGTCCCGGTTGCTCTTACATCCTCAGATCAAAGTCCCGGTTGCTCTTACATCCTCAGATCAAAGTCCCGGTTGCTCTTACATCCTCAGATCAAAGTCCCGTTGATCTTACATCCTCAGATCAAAGTCCCGTTGATCTTACATCCTCAGATCAAAGTCCCGGTTTCTCTTACATCCTCAGATCAAAGTCCTAGTTTCTCTTACATCCTCAGATCAAAGTCCTGGTTTCTCTTCCATCCTCAGATCAAGGTCACGGTTTCTCTTACAAAGAACACCGTTGTTTGTAAGGCTGTTTTATCTCCATACAGCTTTTGTCTCATATCTGTCTCGAGAGGCCAGTATTGTTATCTCTTTCCTGCGTGAGCGTGCAGCTTTGTAGGATGTGTTCCACGGTCATGATATGCTCCCCACATGGACACTTGTCATCTGTCCCAATCCTCATTTTGTTGTACAGATGACCCTTTGAGTCTGTTATACCAAGTTCTCAGTCTGAAAATGATGACTTGCTCTTTTTTAGTTAAGTTAAAGTGGCTGTCTTCTTTTCAGAATAAACGGTATTGATCAGCCCAATTTCCCCTGAAGTTGGCCGCATTATATGTGATACTCAGGTCTGTTTGTGGGGATGCTCCTCCACACTTTGCTAGTTTGTCTGCAGCTTCATTGTCTTCAATATTGCAGTGGGATGGGATCCACTGTATGACCAACCTTGGGTCTTCCGCTGAGAGATGGGTCGGGGAGAGCATACGTTGCTCGAGATCTTCTTCTTTGTGTTGTTTTAGCACTGCTAATACAGACAGCACAGAATATTACAGAAGAGAAAGTGCAGATGAAATTGTAAGCACTCAGTAGGACTGCCTAAACAATTGCATACGTGTAGTAAGTAAAACTCTATCAATTAAAGAGTTTAAGAAAAATCAAGTATGGACAACAGCCGACATCTTCAGCAAACGTACAGAAAAAAAGAGCCCCCCCCCCCCCCCCCCCCCCCAAAAAAAAAATTTTTTTTTTTAAAACGCTCCAGTGTATTAGATACTAGATAATGCAATTCAAGCAGAAGAAAAGTGGGTAAAAGAATAATGCAAGATAAAAAACTGGAGGCGCACATAAAACAGGTTCAATCAAATACTTTTGAACATAGTTTCATATTGCTGAAAACAATCCAGAAAGGAAAGGTTAAGGACAAACATGCCAGAGGTAAACAAAGCTATAAGTAGGAGGATAGCATCAAAAGATGGATAGAGAAAATCCTGGCATATTGTACCATCAAGATAAGAGATGAAGATCCATTGTAGATGATCTTCGATGTAGACCTTGTACTTGAAAATGTAAAGCAAACAGAGCCCAACATGAAAGGACATGCTTGGATGCAAACTGTCGCTACGTTTACCAAGTATAATGGGGAGGAAGACTAACGTTTGTCAGGCAAAATATACTGATCAGACATGTTAGTCAGGGTCAGACAAAATATACTGATCAGACATGTTAGTCAGGGTCAGACAAAATATACTGATCAGACATGTTAATGAGGGTCAGGTAAAATATACTAATCAGACACGTTAGTCAGGGTCAGGCAAAATATACTGGCCAAGACCCTCGCCTTGGCTCCCTAGTAGCCCTCCCTAGAAATGGGCTGTTTTTATGGCAGCCTGGTTAACGATGTGAGGGACCGACGTCATCCCCGCAGTAGTGAATGACACGCAGATGAAGCCAAGCACAGCAAAACCACCTGGAGGACCCTGGTCTACCTTCATCAGCACGCTCGGGATATGAGGAAAGCTACTGCAACTTGCCAATTAACGTCCTTTTCAGGGCGCACAAAAGAGTAACCTACTCATTGTGGACATTCACAAACAACAACAACCAAATTCAATGGTTGAACAAAACAAACAAAAAAACTGAAGAAAGCAAAATTTGTCTGAAAAATAAATCTTACCTGTTATATTTTTCTGGAAGCTCTAAATTGCTATCCTGAAGTTCATCATTAAAACCCGGCAAAGGGCTTTTACCATTTTCAGTAAAACCTTGGGGATTTGCAACACCTGTATCTCCTGCCAAGACTTTAATCTTTTGTACAAAAGCCACACGATCATCTGCCATCATCTTGTTGCCACTAGAACAGGAGTCAACATAGCAACAATGTTTGTCATTTATAATCAATACAAGGATTAGCATGGCTTAGCTTCGTTTGTTCTTAATCTCCCGCTACCAACCCCTGCAAGGGCTTAAGTAGCAGAATGTAGTTCAGAGAACAGAATGCGTTGTGCCGTAGTTTACAGCTTGACTGCGATATTTGCACCTTTTGGTCCAACACATCCGACTTCAGCAAGCATTTTTTGAGTACAGGGTTAGCATTCACTCTTCGATCCCTTCTCCTTAGCCAGTCTGCCCTGCTGCAGCCTGTTATCCAGGATCACCGCGTGGAGGTGTAGAAGGGTCTTGGCAGCTTTGGTTTGCTGGCCCTGACGCTAGCAGTCAGCTATGGGTCGCTGACCACTGCAGCTCATGCAGTGGTCAGCATCTTGATCCCAATACAAGGATTGATTTGATAAGATACAGGCAGAATGTATTCTGAAACACTGTGGAGCATGTAACCTAGTCGACAGTGAGCTGGCTTGCTAAGGCTGGGATTATACAGCACTAGGGTTCTAAATCATGGATGACAGAAACAAAAATAGGCGTGGTTCGTTCCTGGTACGACAGCTCCTCCAGTCGACCCAGCTGTAAATGGGTACCTGACATGAGTTAGTAAAGGTATAAACAACAAGGAAGGGAACTGGCCACCCCACCTCACATATGATGCGGCTTAGTACATGAAGAGTTATCTTCATCACCGACGGCAATTGTTGCCAGGGGACTGACCTTAACCTTCACCTAGCCATCAAATGATGGATGTGATGCTAACGTCAATGACCACCTATCAATCATCAAATAGCAGAAATGGAAAATGAGCTTGCTGATGATGTCAGCGCCTACATGTACCTGGGGCAGGAAATAAATGCCACCCACTTTAGACGGGGAGATCTATTGACGAAGATCTGGTCTAGCTTTGATGTCATAAAGCCAATATTCCTGCGGCTGAAAGACACCATGGCAAAAGTGTACATTTTCAATTCTCTTGTCATTCCAGAAATGATCTACTACTGTGAAGTGTGGAAATTCCGCAATGCGGACAAGAGAAATTTCGCGTTCTCCAACGAGCGATGGAAAGCTGTGTTCTCACAAATATTGTTGGCCTGGGCACATGGTTCACATGCCAGACAACAGATGGGAACTCAGAGTGATGTTTTTTTGGTGGCAATATGATTTTACATGTCCAGACAACTGCCCACCCATGCCATGGAGAGATGGTTTACTGAGAGATCTAGGTCTGAAATGGTACGACACAGCAAAGGATCGAACTGCATTCAAGACATTGTTGGACACCTGACATACGGCCCACCCGCCGAACTGAAGTCGAGGATATTGTGTGTGAGACATTGTGTGAACAAACTAAATCTTTCTAAATCAGAAAAGGCAGATAAACACAATTCTGATGCCAAAATAAAACCACACAACAGAAATGCTAAAAACCTCAGAATTAATGAACACCATTCACTGAAGCTAAAACTCCAGGAGCGTACTCTAAGCCATCTCAAGTCCCAAACAAGATAGACTCTGACACAAAATAAAATATAACATCGGAGTTGCTGCTCCAAAAAATAGATCCAGTTCTACGGTGGATTCTGGCCCAGTGTGGGATCCTTGGAAACAAGAAGGCGGATGAGCTCACAAAAGCTGGAAGTGGCGGCAGGCAGATTCGCCATCCGGAGACTCTAAAGAAATATGTACTGTAAAAGAAAACAATCTTTCCCCTCAACTGATCATAGTTTTTATAATTGTTCCTTTTCCAATCGTCAATGACCTCTAATTTAGTCGACCAACTCACAATGATGATGTTCGTCACTGTCGGCCACAATTTTTTAGTAGTTTGTTCCAGTAACTGTTCCTATATCCCAAGACATTGACGAAGGTGGAACTGAGTCTTCCTGCTGTAGTGAAATGCAAGGCTTTTCAGTAGGCTCACCACTGAGAATCTGACCCCTACCTTGTTGACAAGGCTGCTGCCCTGTTTCCTGAAATGTGATGAAGATAAGAAGTGGTGGTTGGAGGGGGCAGTCTTGATCAGTGTTTCACCTAGGTCCATCGTAAATCGTGTCTCAAATGCTCTCATAAAGAGATTTGCTGTTTTTCTGATGTGTGTAATAAGATGCCTTCGATCTTTGGTGTCACTCAGTTCTTCTTACAAGTCCATGGGATTTGTAACATTCTTCTGTAGGTCAGGTCAGGTCATCCCGTAACCGGTGAGGTCATTGGGGCACACATGAAGACATTCTCACAGCCTCACGCCACCCTTCTCTGCCAGCGACCGCTGCCTGTGCCTCTTCTGGTCGGAAATTGGTCCATTCTTTTATGTTGTCCTCCCACCTCTGTTTGGGACGGCCTCTTTGTTGCCTGCCTTGCACTTTTCTGTGCAGGATAGTATTTGCAAGACCATTTGATCTCGATATGTGACCGTACCAAGTGAGTTTCCTTCTTTTGACAGTTGCCAAGAGGTCCTCAAAAGGCCCTATTGCTGTTATAATTCTATCTCGCATTTCCTCATTTGTAACTCGATCTTTGTATGTGACGTTTAAAAGTCTTTCGAAACATCTTATCTCCAAGGCCTGTAACCTTCGCTGGAGGTCAGCTTTAACTGTCCATGTCTCACAAGCATAGAGGAATATTGACAGGACCAATGTATGCATTAATCTGATTTTCGTGCATAGTGCTAACCGTTTATCTTATCAGATTTTGTTAAGCCGTGCAAGCGCCGCTATTGTCTGTGCTATTCTGGTCAACACCTCACATTTTGATCCTTCATCACTGACAATCAAACCCAGATATTTAAAACGGTCAACCACTTCGAGTTCCTGGCCATTAGCTTTTATGAAGCCCTCGGCGTTGTTGGTCATTAATTGTCTTTCCAGCGTTTATCTCCATACCATAGTCAAGAGCTGTTTCATCAAGCCTTTTGACCCATTCCTGGAGTTTTGCTTCTGAACCCGCAAACCTGTCGATGTCATCTGCAAAACGAAGGTTGGTAATTATTCGGCCCCCTATCTTGACAGTACCAACGTGACCTCCAAGTGCCTCACTCATAATTCCATCAAGGAATATATTGAAAAGAGTTGGAGAGAGTGTACAACCCTGTCTCACATCAACTGATGTGCAAAACCAGTCCCCTCGCCTCCCATTCACAAGAACTGCGCTGGACATATTGTCATACAGGTGTTCAAGAACCTTTATAATAGGACCCTTTCTATAGACTCAGAAATAATCCTCTCAACTCACTAGTTTTGAGAACCCGGTCACAAACAAGCCCACATTACAATACCCACAGAGTGAGTGCTTTAATGTCAGGGTCAGGTGAAATATGCTGACAAAGATTTCCACTTCCTACCTTTGTCATGCTCCAAGAAAAAGAATGTGTTCCAGCAAACTCGCCAATGAGGTGGGGATTAACACTGAAATCCCCATTGTGGTAAGCCTATTGAATAGCCTTGCATTGCACTACATAAAGGAGGACCCATGTCCACCTTCTTCAGTACACATTGGGAAGGTAACAAGAGCCATTGCAAACCGAAGACTTTAACATTTTCCAGAGTTAACGACTCAATTCAAGTGGTTGCAAGAATAACAAAAGTCACAAGACTGACAGAGAACTGCTTACATGGCCAGTATGCTGTATGTGGAGTCGGGTCCGACCTTGTACAAGCTGGGAAACTTGGTGATACCATACTTAGCCACATTGTCTTTCAGCATCCTCCGAACCAGCACTTTCTGTGTGTTCCTGAGGTCAATAATCACCTGTCAATTTCCAAACAACAAAAATTGACAATTAAAAAACTAGATTATTAGAATCAGGAAGGATAGACAGATACAATTCTCATGTGAAGATGAGGAGGAAGACTAACGTCTGGTCAGGCACAACATACTGACCAAGACACACCTCGGCTTCCTAGGGGCCCTCCCTGGAAACGGGCTGTTTTCATGGCATCCTTGCTAACGAGGTGAGGGATCTTCTTCTTCTTCTTCTGCGTACACAGTCAGACAGTAACCATTATTTTCTCGAAAAAAGCGGCGGTCATCCTGAGACTCTCGCCACTACCATAGAGCTTGTCTTGCAGTTCCACTGGCAATGGCCACATCTGCTCTCTCTGATCCTCGTATGTCGGGCAGTTCTGCAGCAGATGTTCAGTGGTCATTTTACCAGTATCGCACGGGCATTCGTCGGTACACCCTATCTTCAATTTGTTGAAGAGGTGGTACCTCAGTCTGTTGTGGCCAGTGCGAAGTCTGAAGACAACGACCTGCTCTCTTCGGTTCAACTGGTAATAGGCATCGTTTTTGGTGTAACCAGTATGTTCGGTTTCCCATTTGGACATGTACCTGGCTTTGATAAGCCGTTTTGACTCTTCGTACGTCATACTGGTATCTATTTGTGGTAGCCTTGCACCTTCTTTTGCCAGTCTGTCTGCCTCCTCGTTGCCTTGGATGTTGCAGTGTGACGGAACCCACTGTACCACTACTCTTTTTGGTGCGGACTGTTGGCACAGTTTGCAGAGTGCTGCTCTTAAGTCATTAAGCTCAGTGTTTTTCTGGCTTTTTAGCGCTGTGACTACTTCGAGAGCATCTGTCAGCAGGACTATATGGCTCTCATTTTCACTGTGTGTTACCATTTCTTCCACTGCCGCCCTCAGTGCCTCTGCCTCTGCTCTGAAATTGCTCGTGTACTTACCAGTAGCGAATGACAGTGTTATTTTTCTGCCATTTGGTAGGTTCAGGAATGCTCCTGCCCCTCCGTTCTGTGTAGTGTTTGTTACAGAACCGTCGGTGTATGCATGGGTCCAGTCCATGCTTGGGTAGCTTTTCGTTATGAAGCTTAGGGTAGTGTCTCTCCTTTCTTTTTCACTCTGGCAGTTTTTGTTTGCAATACCTGGTATATTTTCTACCACCTCTGGAAATATATCCTGCCTCCAAGTAGGTTTTCGTACAGTAGTGATGGGTTTTGGTGTTGTTAGTGCGTTTATGGGATCTTCGTGCATCTTTGCTTTGGCTATTTCTGCAAAGTTTCTCCGCTTTAGTTTCCCAGTTCCCAAATTGTTTAGCCTCTGGTACATTGGATGGTCCGTCAGTCTTCGGAGTTTCTCTGACTGCAGCTGGGCTCTGCAGTTTCTTCTGTCGGTCATGGATTGCAGTTTTGTAATCTTTTCAAGTTCTACAATTGGCGTTGACTTCATGCCACCTGTTATAATTCTCATGGCTTGGTTTTGAAGTTTGTTAACTTTATCGAAGTTCGCCTTCGCTGCTGTTGTCCATGCCGTGATGCCATACTCGAGAACTGGTCTCACTCTTCCAGTGTACAGTTTCTTTAGTATGCCTTCGTCTGCTCCCCAGCTTGTGCCAGCAAGTTTCCTCATGATCGCCATTCTTTCTCTGGCTTTCATTCGGTTTCTCTCAATCTGACTTTTCCATGTCATGCGCCGATCAAATGTGACTCCCAGATAGGTTGGGTTGTCGTTTGGCTGCAGGATTTTGCCATTTAGGCTTAATTTGGTACTTTGGGGTTTTAATGAGAGCGAGAATATTGTGCACGTGGTTTTCTCCTCGTTTATTTTGACCAGCCATGAGTTCGCCCACTCTTCCAGCGATGTTAGGGCCGTTTGCATCCGATTTCTTGCTATGGTGAGATTCTTTTCAGAGGTCCACATAGCCAGATCGTCTGCAAACATTGAGCTATGGACTCTTCTTGGTATATTCTCTGTAATGTCGTTTATATATACCAGGAAGAGTGTGGGTGACAGTACTCCCCCTTGGGGTACTCCCTGCTCGAGTGTCACCTTTTTGCTCATCTGCCCTTGTACTTGGACTCTGGCCGTTCTTTGTTTGAGGTAGTGGTTGATCCACTTGTACATCTTCCCACAAACATCACTTCTCCTTAGCTTGACTCTAAGTCCATCCTTCCAGACTTTGTCAAATGCCTTTTCCAGATCCACCCAAACAGCTACTGTGTGTTTCTGTGCCTGGTAGGCATCTTCTATCTCCTGGGCTATGAGGATGACCTGGTCCTCAGTGGATCTGTGCTGTCTAAAGCCGGCTTGCTGTGGAATTAGTATTCGTTTTTCTTCCAGATGCCACATCAGTCTGGTGTTTATCATCCGTTCCATCAGCTTGCCGACACAGCTCAGTAGGCTTATGCGCCTGTATCCATTCGGATCTGTTTTGTCCTTTCCTGTTTTTGGTACTGGTACCAGTATTGCATCTTTCCATGCCTGGGGTACAATACCCCTTTTCCAGCTTTGGTTCAGGACTGATAGTAGTTTTTTCTTCGCTGTTTGGCCCAGCCCCATCAGCATTTCGTTTGTTATCCCGTCTTTTCCGGGAGATTTCCTTTTCTTAAGTGTTCTCATAGCCTCTTCCATTTCGCGCATTGTTAGTTTGGCCATCATGTGCTCTTCAGGAGCCGTATTTATGTTTTCGTGTCCCTTTAGCTCTTCGCTAATGTCTGTATGCTTTTCTGCAGGGACCTCGATGTGGTTTGCTTTGGCATAGTGATCGACAAAGGCGTTTGCGGCTTTCTTACCTGTGATCAAGTTCTCGCCCTGCTTGATAGTAATTTGTTTATTTGACGGGGTTTCGTCGTTCATGGCTCTGACTAGCTTCCATAGCTTGTTCCCTTCTTTGTCCAGGTTTAAACTTTCCGTTTTATTTTTCCAACTTTCTCTTGCTGTTTGCTTGAGAGTGTGTTTGTACTTAGCCGCGGCGGCTTTGAGGGCGATGTTTGCCTCCATGGATTTTTCTCGTTCTGCCATGTTCCTAGCATTTGTTACTGCATCTTCCACTTTCTGCAACTCATCATTCCAGTAGGGCTTATAGTTTTTCCTAGCTCCTCTTGGGATGGTTTCAGTGGCGGCTTGCATTATTGCCTTGCTTAGGCTCTCTACCATGGGCTTCATTTTGGTGTTTCGTGTGTTGATGGTTTCACACAGCCCATCTGTCAGGATTGCAAAACTGTCCCAGTCGGCTCGTTTGTAATTCCAAAGTGGGAGCGGTTTTGTTTCCTGTGGGCCTACTTCCATGTCAATGGTTAGCCTGATCGGCCTGTGGTCGCTACCTGCCAGTTGGTTTAGCACCTGGCGGTCTATTTTATAGTGTATGTCCTGTGTGGAGAAGGCCAAATCTGGAGTCGAGGTTGTATGCCATGTTCTTGAATAGAAGCTAGGGCTATCCTCCGGCCTATTGATTAGGGATAGATTTGCATCTATCTCCCAATCTTCCACTTCGTCACCTCTGCTGTCTGTGTCAGAGTATCCCCATCTCTCCGAGTGGCTGTTGAAATCTCCAACTACTATGCAGTTGGAGTCTCTGACCTCCATACTCGAGAGCGATAGGTCTCTGTTTGGTGGTCCGTACAGATTGAAAATGCGGAGCTTCGTCTCTTGAGCCATTATGTCAACTCCTACAATTTCTGCTTGTCCGGTGTGATTGACAGGTACCGCGCTACTCGGTATGCTGTTTCTGGTCAGTATCAGGACCCCTCCTTTGTGGCCTTCTCTATCTAGACGGAAGGTCTGGTATCCTCTGATTGAGAATTTATGGTTATTGTTGAGGGATCAACATGATCCCCGTAATAGTGAGCGACACATAGATAAAGCCAAGCATAGCACAACCGCTTGGAGGACCCCTGTTCACCTTCATCAGCACGCTCGAGATATGAGGAAACTACTGCAACCTGCCATTGAATGTCCTTTTCAGGGCTCACAAAAGAGTAAACCTGCTCATTGTGGGAATTCGAAACAACATCACGTGAAGAAAAATACTTATTTTGAGTGTTAATAGTTTTTGACACAAAATAAAACTAACAATTGATTCTTCTTGTCTCTCTTTCACTACAGATGTTTTCCGTTAGCCTTCTAAGTTCACTTTTTATTTATTATGTCACAAACATTTAGACGTACCCATTTTTGAGTACATCAGTTGTCTTGTAAATCGTTGAAATTGCCACAAAGCACTGATAGTGTGTATTCCTAACCAGATCGGCTTATTTGTTAGTTTCCACTACAAACGTATTTATAACATCTAAATAAACAAACTTTTACCAAACCTACCTCAGAAAAATCCACCCTAACAACTAAACTTAATCAAAATCACTAATGATAACTTTCTAAATCCATGTGAAACATTCCAAAAAAATTGATTTAAATTATCTAAAGTAAAAACAGCCATTGCATTGTTATCTGGGCGGGCGAAAATTGCCTCGTTTTCGATTCAGCCATTTGTATAGCAAAACCTGTAACAACAAATACACCAGTGAGTATATATAGACAATGCCCCAGGCACATTTTTTCGCCAATGGTTTAGTAAAAGTTAACGAGCCTGCACTGAAGCACTTAGAGTACTTTTACAGCGGAGGTTTCTATAACAATTTCTTGTACATAATGAGATGGCCAGTACAACTCTTCAATCACCTTTTACGACATCCAATGAGGTTCAATTAGCGTATTCTTTCTTCCCCAGTCAAGAATCCAGGATTAACTAATAAATGATTACTTGGCAAACGATTATTCAAATATGACCTGACCTGGGCACCGACTGGAGAATCCTCCTCTTCAAAAATGAGTATGACGTGTTCGTGAAAATCTTTCTTTTCGTGCCAAATGTCCTCAATCTTTCTGTGGAGGAAAGGAATGGAGTTCAATATAGAGTGTACAGTAAAACCTCACTTTCAATAGAGTTGATCTTGACATACAAAGCACACACTAAAACCTCACTTTCAATAGAGTTGATCTTGACATACAAAGCACACACTAAAACCTCACTTTCAATAGAGTTGATCTTGACATACAAAGCACACACTAAAACCTCACTTTCAATAGAGTTGATCTTGACATACAAAGCACACACTAAAACCTCACTTTCAATAGAGTTGATCTTGACATACAAAGCACACACTAAAACCTCACTTTCAATAGAGTTGATCTTGACACACAAAGCACACACTAAAATCTCACTTTCAATAGAGTTGATCTTGACATACAAAGCACACACTAAAACCTCACTTTCAATAGAGTTGATCTTGACATGTAGAACACACAGTAAAACCTCACTTTCAGTAAAGTTGATCTTGACATACAGAGCACACAGTAAAACCTCACTTTCAATAGAGTTCAATGGTATCTTGACATACAGAGTACACAGTAAAACCTCACTTTCAATAGAGTTCAATGGTATCTTGACATACAGAGTACACAGTAAAACCTCACTTGAACACAATAGCCAGTGTCCCTATTATCTGACTGTTATACGTTTCTTAATTTTTTGGAGACCCTACAAAGCATATTACACTGTAATCACAAGAGATTTTGGATTATCCTTGAGCCTGGATCCTTGGCTCTTTTCTTCTCATGACTGTCGTGATAGCCAATCTTCTTTCATTAAGCAGAGATGGCCAAACCACAGAAGTGCTCCATTTGAGTCTCCAAGGACTGGGTTTTGAGAACATCACGTCACATACTGTCTGATTGCCTATTCTTGTTACTTGGACCATCTTTCTTAGATGTCTCATTGCAGATACACGGAGCAATTGAAACTTACACTTCTAAAAACAAATGCATTGAAGATGCCAAATTTATTTTTAATTGCAATAAGTAGTAATAAAACAATGTTTAATTATTTTTCTCAAATACAAAAGAAACTATCTAGAACACAAACCATTTTTTTAAATGTTGTGAATTGTGGTGTTCAAATGTAAGTCTCTAGCTGTTTCAATATCAAGCCTTTAAAAGTCTAAATTTGCGAGTCTTTTTCTTTGCAATTTTTAATGGGAAATATTCATAGGACTTTTGAATGAATGATATTCCATAACAAGTGTCGCAACACTTAACAAACACATTTACAAAATTTAAAGTAGCACTTTTTTGTGTGGAAAAACTCATCCATTTAAAACTGTTCCCCTTAAAGACCAATGGTGTGTCCTCCTTCACCATGTCTGCTACCAGTTTTTGTATGGTGCACTATCATTCTCATTTTGGCTTCAAATAGTTCTTCACCAAATTGTCTAAGATATGTGTTTCACCTTTCATTGGAAGTCCATAGCATGATGCTTTTGGTGATAGTATCTTTTGATACAGCATTGGAGGTTCATAGCATGATGCTTTTGGTGATGGTATCTTCTGACACAACATTGGAGGACCATAGCATTATGCTTTTGGTGATGGTATCTTCTGACACAAAAAGATAACATATTTCACTGCCGAACATGGATGTGTTGGACCGAAAGATGTAGATTTCGCAGTCAAGCTGTAAACTAGCGACACAACACATTCCATTCTCCGGACTACATCCTGCTGCTTGCAAAGCTCTGTTCAGGACTTGGTAACGGAAAATCGAGAACCAACGTGAAAGAAGAACATATTTCACAAAATATTATGAAACGTTACCAACCTTTACGAAATCAATGTGCAGGAATTGACAACAAACATAAATAAGCAACATCCAAAGTGATCCACTCACGCCAAAGGCTGAAGACGAGGCCAGGAAGCTGGGGCATTTTTCACCATAAAATCAAGAATGCTTTTCTTTATGGACTGCAATAGTTGTGTGTGGATTGTCTCTACTTTGTCATCGCTACTGCTGGTCGGAGGAAACATCTGTCAAAGATCAAATATTGTTCCATTGACTTAACACTTAGTATACGCAGCCAAAAACCACGATTTTACACGCCTATTTTTCTACAAAAATGTTCACACCTAACTGCTGTGACAAAATTATTCATATATCTGTTATCTTTTATTGTGTGATCATGTTTTATATATCAAAATGTTCAGGAATGATTGCTCTTTTTAGAAACAGTGCAAAAAGATGTCTGTACAGTGAAGTTGCATGCAAAAAATTATGTAATGTGTAAACAAAAATTAAAAACAATAAATAATTTGTTAACATTTTTTCACTTACCATTTCATTCAAATGAATCCTTCACAATGTTGACACACAAAAATTCTTTCTTTTGATAATATATCCATATTTACCCAATATTGGGAAGTTTCATCACTCTTGGATCAGAAATAACATTATTATGACCATTCAGCAGTGTTTGGTAAATTGAAAAATAAAATGGCACAAATTCTCTAAGAAAAAAAAAATTATCTATGTACAGCTGATTTTAATTTACATTTATTTCAAATGATGCTGTTCAAAACAGTGATTTGGATGAAGATATGGCTGGTCTGGGCATCCTTGACAAAAAAATGTTGTCCTAACTCTAGCATTTGGAGTACTGCAAACAATACATTGACGACACAGTGTAGACTTTTTGATGTGTCTTTTTCCACTGTGTCTGTTTGCATGGCTGCTGATGTAAGGTTCCACCTGCAAGCTGGGCGTCTCTGTAGCTGCAAAAAGGCGAAGCTCAGAAACTAATTGCTTTTTAAATTGTAGATAGGGCTGCTTTTTTGTGTTTGCAGGCCTCGTCAGGGCATGCAAAATAAATGAATTCAGCTGAGCTACTTCAAAAATCCAAAAGAAAATTTTCTTCCACCATTTCCTTGTTCTTCTAGTGAAGGTACCATATGTTGCGACACACTGATCAACCTTATCACACCCATTCATGCGGTAGTTGTAGTCATCAATCATTGATGGTTTATCCTTCACTACACCAGAACGACTTGTTAAACGTTTGGTGGTCACCGAGGCTTCACTAGAGACAAGCAAGCATTGTTTTTTAGCCTTCTTGTCTCTGAACATCACGCAGAGGAATGTTCTTTCTATATGGAGAAACCATTTCATTTGTAAAAAGGACAATTTTGTTGTCTTGAAAGCTTGTGGAAAATCTCTGCGGTTTATGTTGACCGTACCAGTGTAGTAATGGCCATTACTGGTAAGGTACTGCAGCAGCGGATAGCTGGTGTAGTAACGGTCAGCATAAATGTGATGGCCTTTCCCACAAGGTTCTAAAAGCTTGTCAAATATTTTGACGGCTTGTTGACTGCTTGGATCTAGGTCTGGATTGTAAGATGTATTGCTGCCAAAATATATCAATATGTTGATAACATAAGCAGTGTTGCTGTCGCAGAGGCCAAAGGTTTTGACGTGGTATTTTTTTGGCTTTGATGCATTGAACATCTTATGGGCCCACCTTCCCTTCCATCCAATGACCATTTCATCCACAGAAAGTTCCTTGAATGGGTAATAGGATTTTTGAAATTGAAGTAGCAAGCTCTGCACAAATGGCTCAATTTTGGCTTTGCCCTGCGAATCAGGATTGCTTACATGAAACATTGTATGGTACAAAGCTTGGAACCTGTCCCTCGTGAATACCTTCCTGAACCAAGGTGTTTCTGTAGTCTCATCATGTGCCCAGTAGTCACTAATTTTAGGCTTCTTTAAATAGCCGATAACAGTAATGACAACAAAGAATTTATGTAGCTCAGGCACAGTCACTGGTGACCATGTTAGAAAAACTGACCGTACTGCAGTTGTTTCTTTCATTGCCAGGCACCGTTGGGCCGCATAATCATTTACTGACCTGACAAGGTCTTCCATAATGGCATCAGTAAATAAAGCTTTAAAGCAAAATAAGGGTGATGCATTCTCTGGAATAATGTCAGGATTGACACCAGGGATTCTTGGTTGAGGTGGAATAAACCGAAAGGTATTGTCTGTGCTGCCCTCAAATACCTCCCTCCATTGCCCTTCATCACTAACCTGAGCGTCTGCCCTAGTAGTTGCCATTGGGACAGGAGACACTGTAGATGGATCTACTGTACTGCTGGTACTAGTACTAGGCCTAGGACCAGGATTCCTATCAAGTACAGATCTTGACCTTGCTCCTCGTCCTCTCTTAGGCATAGGACCTTTACCCTTTCCTCTACTATGGATGAGAGACTCCTCCTCTTGCTCACTCGAACTATCCCTGGTGGCACTGTACAATGATGTATTTCTAACATCCCCTTCTTCTTCTGAATGAGAACTTTCACTGTCAGTGTCAGAAGTCATGTCATCTGTATCTTCTTCAGCCCAGATTTGAATCATCTTAGTGGCCTGAACAGCAGAAAATCGTGCGCCACGAGAATTGGTAGAGGAAGCCATTTCTTCAAATGAAAAAAAAAGTTGAAAAAAATCGCTACTTTCGTTAGATTATTGAACAAAATGTGCCAAATTAATTCTCAAAAGCTTACCAAACCACGCCGTAAGATGCTTAAAAGGACAGGAACAGGAAATGACGTTGCAGTAGTTTAAAATGTTGGATAGGAAATACAAATATTTAAAACTTGGCGTTGGTACATTTCGAGCGACAACGCCCATTTCATGGAAACAAAATATCACTGACGCACTTTCCGATAACAATTTATTATGAATATTTCCTTCCGAATTAGAACTGCCCATGCTAAATATTTCTTTATCTACATGTCTGTCTATTTCAAGTCATGGTTGAATTATCTGTGAGACACGTACTGCCGAAAATCGTGTCCCACGAGAATGGGGAGGGAGGACGCCATTTCTTCAAGTAAAAAAAGTAGACAAAATAACTTTGTTTACATTTTTATTTTTTAATTTAGTAGTACATAATTGATAATAATGTTAACTCACGCTCTAGAAATGGAATCTGAAATGGCATTGTTGTGGGTTTATACTTGCTGGATTTGGATTAAACCCATATTAAATACATTTAATACGTTGCAAAGAGTGCGAGCCACGCTATTTGGCTTAATGTAATTCCGTGGCTGCCTAATCGACACGTCATTTGGCGGGTCGGAATTTAAGGGTTAAATATCTGCTAATCTTTCATTTAAATTAAAACGTAGATATACTGAATGTTTCTGTGAAGATAGGTCAGCAGGGAAAGTTTACTGTTCTTGTATTCAGACAATAACATAGACACAATATCAAGTGTACTAAGGAGAAAAACATAAGACAACTGGTATTTAATTCAATGACAGGAATAGGTCAGGTTGACTTGGGCAGAAATAGAAAACAAAAAAAAAGTTTTGACCTAAAGTGGTCTTCATTACCTTAAGAGGTCTTCATCAGGAATAAAACGATCTAAGTTACGACCTGATAGTATTCATTGAAAATAAAACAATTAAAGTTATGACCTGATAGTATTCATTGAAAATAAAACAATCTAAGTTGCGACCTGATAGCATTCATTGAAAATAAAACAATCTAAGTTACGACCTGATAGTATTCATTAAAAATAAAACAATCTAAGTTACAAAATGATGGTATTCATCAGGGATAAAGGACAATACAATTGAGAATAGCTAAGTAATCATAACAAGTGTAAAAATGAATGAAATGATTTTCTGTTTTGTCACATCACCTATATTTCCTGTTTTGTCACACCACCTCTATTTTCAGTTTTGTCATACCTATATTTTCACTACAAAGCCTTCTTAAAAATGTCTCTGAAAAGTTTAACAATTGATATCACCTCCTGGAAGATGCTTGCCCATTACCATTCCACCTGGCTGGCTAGCATCACACCAGAGTGAAACATCATCGCTGAGGCTCAGAGAAAGTGTGCCGCCCAAAACAATTAGATGATCCCACAGCCGATTCCTCACGTGTGTCCCCCAAGTGCAGCAGAATCTACTGTGCCAGAATGAGACTTTAGTCGTATGAGATAACATCTTGCAGCACAAGTCTGTTGATGTTATCACCTTAGCCTGTAATGGCCAACTATTATTGGTCGTATTTAAGCAACATTTTGTTCATTTCCCAGTTTTTTATTTTGTGCATGTGTTTGCCTTATTTCTCTATTCCCCAAAACGGTGTGTGTTGCACAATGTTTTTATTTTGCGCCTGTTGGCCCAGCGCATCAGACTTCATATTGCATTTTATTTAACGGTCTGCTTCCTCCTGCATTTTCTAAGGGTTTGCTTCCCCCGGGTAACAGCTAGTGCTGTTATTGGGGAGCGAACCCAGCACTTTCGGGTTGTGAGCTATGTCACTTATTCCCCAATTCGATCCAGCTATTTTCCTCCGTATTGTGAGCTTACTCCTTGCCATGACCTATGTTTGTTCGATGTCATTCTCTTATCTAATGTGATGTCCACATATACTGGCTCATCATCATCTATTTGGACCTGTGTATTCCCAAGTCATATTTGTCTTAATTTTTCTTTGCGTGAAAAGTGGTGTCTTCTTGGTGTTAATGTTAAGTCTCATTTGTTGACTATATGTGCTTAATCTTTCTGTTTTCTCATGAATGTATTGGTGCGAGTCTGGAATGCTAACATAGGAAGCTAGAAATTCCAATGTTCAATAACCTCTTGTTCTCAAACTGAGAGGTCAAGGGTAGTCTCTTAGTCGACAACGCTGGCTCGGATGAATGCCTTGAGGTCACTCTTGATCAAGGTCTGAGCGTTTTCTAGAGTGGGGGTCACCAGTTCTTTTCCTTACTGGCTCGCCTCCCCAAACTGTAAGCCAGGAGTCCATTTACAGTTGGTAGGATGGAACATGTCGAGACCAAAGATTGAGGCCATTTCCTTTACCATAATGAATAAGGAATTAACTTCTCTGCAGTTCACTCTCGTTATAACTATAACGGACATTATAACCAGTCATTCAAATGGGGGAAGAAAACGAATGTCTGGTCAGGCAAAATATACTGGCCAAGACCTTCACCTTGACTTCTCCGCAGACCTCCCTGGAAACGGGCTGTTTCATGGCACCCTGGCTAATGAGGTGAGGGTTCGACATGATCTCTGTAGTAGTGAGTGACAAACAGTTGAAGCCAAGCATAGCACAACCACATGGAAGAACCTGGTCTACCTTGATCAGTACGCTCGGGATGTGAGGAAAGCTACTGCAACCCGCCACTTAACGTCCTTTTCAGGGCGCACAAAAGAGTAAACTTCCTGATTGTCAGCATTAAAGAACAACCATTCAAGTGAATCTTCACCTGATTCATTACACACAACAACACAAAAAACTAGTTGCTTATCAAATATAAAAACATATCTTGTCCACAAGAAGCTGTAAATACCTTCAAAGTGGGGTAGGAAGAAATGTCATATTTTCTGCACGACTCCAGATTCACTGACTGAGAGCAATCAATAGCAGCAATGACAACCAGATCACGCCAGTCTGTCAAGATTATGATGTGGAAATAGTTAGAACAGTGCAGAAGTACAGAACATGACGGCTGGAAATAAATGAAGAAATGTGTTCTTACAAAAACAAAAGTATATTGTAAATGAGGAGTTAGCTAGTACCCCATGGCAAGCTGTGATGGTGACCCCATCAAAGTTACCCCATAGCAAGCAATGATGGGCGACACCATCAAAGTTACCCCATAGCAAGCGGTGATGGTCACCCCATAGCAAGCTGTGATGGTGACCCCATCAAAGTTACCCCATAGCAAGCGATGATGGTGACCCCATCAAAGTTACCCCATAGCAAGTAGCAAGCAATGATGGTGACCCCATCAAAGTTACCCCATAGCAAGCAATGATGGTGACCCCATCAAAGTTACCCCATAGCAAGCGGTGATGGTGTCTTGATGATGTACCTTGCACTATATTTGGATTATAGTGAGGAAGAAGCTGCATTGGTCATCAGCCTCACTCTCTGGTCCTGAATTATCTTAGACCAGTGGTTAGACATAAGTCAAGACGACTGGAAGTAATTCAGGATGCAGGCACTCTGGTCACACCTGTTTGAGACCAGGGGTGGCTTGAAATCACATACTAAGCTACATTTTAAAAATGAAAGATATTTATTTCTGGCTTTGATATGGGTTACTGGGTTAGCTAAAATTTTACACAATTATTTATTTTAATATAAAAGGTGGCTCAGTGGTCTCAAGGTAAGGTGTTTGCTTTCTGTACTGGAGGTCACAGGTTCGAATCATGATCGGGCGCCTGTGTTCAGTGTTAAGCACGTTAAAAATTCCTTGGCAGTTAGAAATCGAAAAGAATAGGCTTAACAGTGGCTGCCGGACAAGATTCAAAACTCTAGTTAACAACCTCCCTAAATTATTTGTGCTTTCCCCCAGGCCTAGTAACAGCAGAAAGTTTAAAATACCCACTACTTATAGCTGAAGCCTTCTGCTACCTGGCAACAGACATTAACATGCCTGCATGAATACCAGGATTCCAAGTATTAACATTAAACAAAATAACAGAAGGAAATGTCAAATAATCACACATATCTCTTCAATTCTGACTAACATTTATGTTTTACCAAATAATATTAATTTTGAGAACATATCTACAACAACAGTAATGGTTTCAAATGTCATGTATTTGTGAATAAATTATTTCTCTTTTTGATTCTCATTATCACAAGACAAAGTCAGAAGTTTGCTCATTGTACGAAGGAGAAATCCATTTGTCTTTTTATTAGCATTGTTTATTGGAAGGGATATTCAATCTAAATCAAATGGCTGGGTAAATGTGTGCAGTCATCTTGACCATATTTCAGCCGGACATTATCCTGCAAATTCAGTCTTTATATTCTAGTTCAATGTAAATTGTTTCCCCTTGTTTGGCTAAATGGCTGCTTGATATCATGAGGTAATATTAATCTATAATTTAAGGTGAGTCACCAGTGGATGTACAGTTCACATTTGTTTTTTCAAAGTCTGCATTACATAATTTTGTTTAAATATCAACTCATCCACTGGTGTATTCATTTCCCCACAAATTTTTCAACTGAGACAACAATTTCCGTTGTCCACAGGAAGTTATCTTGATAGGATGTTATATACATTACTCAGCCTGAGTTCTTCGTTCTTGACGATTTTTATCTAGTTGCAAGTTATAGGGACTCTTCTTGTATCCTGGGTGTTCTGAGGAGATGAGCCTAGGCTCTTCTTGTATCCTGGGTGCACTGAGGAGATGGATCTAGGCTCTTCTGAAGGACAACGCTATGCTTCAGTCATTCTAACTGAGTTACTTCAGCTATTCTAAATGTGTTACTTCAGTCATTCTAAGTGTGTTACTTCAGTCATTCTAAGTGTGTTACTTCAGTCATTCTAAGTGTGTTACTTCAGTCATTTAAAGTTGAGGATCAAAATGCTGAGCAGCGCATACGCTGATCCTGGATAACAGGCTGCAATAGAGCAGACTGGCTAAAGAGAAAGGATCGAAGAGGGAAAGCAGCCTGGTACTCAAAAATGCCTGCTGAAGTCGGATCGAAAGGTACAAATATCGCAGTCAAGCTGTAAACTGCAACCGTTCTCCAGACTACATCCTGCTACTTCCAAAACAATAAATGTCATTGTACCTCAAGTTTTATCCTTAGGTGTTCAGTCTCTCTCAGCAAATGGCGCATGATCTGGATGCTGATGGTGCCAGTAGCTCTCCTGCTCCATCCTCTCATGTGTCCCCCTCCGCTCGAACCTCGTTTGATGTTGATTTCTGATTCATCTATTGTGGTGTCCTCATGTAACAGTCATTGATCGATATCAAAATGTCACTCATATCCATCACTAATGTGCTCATGATGGGAGTTTGTGAAATCAAGATGTTAGCTCTTTCGCTGCCCTGAACCCCATCATGACATTAGATTCATGCCAACTCCTGGAGGTTTGAGGCCTCAACTGCTACTATCCCCTCGTACCTCAGCCTTCTGAAGTACGGATTGCGCGTCTGTCACGATGACTGCCCTTCTTAAAAGCATCTCAGATAGCCATCTCAGCTCTGAGGTCAATGCTTCCATTTTAATACTGGAGGTTATTGACATGTATGCCCCACTCCACTCAGCAACGATATGTGCACTCACTCTAGCTGAGAAACCCCAGCATGATGTCCCGCTGCGCAGTATCGATCCGTTAGTGTGTATGACTGCAACACTGTCCTGTGTGTTCTCGTTTAACAGCTGGTTCATTTTGAGTTCTGCTTTCCTTGCCTAAGGTTATGATGACTCTCTGGTACTGTCATTCTATCACCAGTATGGACCCATTCTTCCCCATTGGATATCGCTTCAGTTGGGGTGACTTGTTCGATTGTATTCTCTACCTGTGCCATCCATGACGTCCCTCTCTTGATTCTTGACCCTTTGATGTCTGAGATACTACTGTACAGATGGTGCCACGTGTCTGTGGTGACATGCATATAGGCTTTGGTCTGTGACAGCTTATGCCTGGATGTCACCAATAACAATTCCAGCATGTACTGCATCTTCACAATCGGGGTCCTCTAGTGGAGTGCAACACAGGAGCAGGTCCCTACCTTCATTCTGGATGCGTTCCAACCTTTCACACTGTGCTCTCGATAGTGTGAGGATGCCTAGTTCGTAATCAATGACCAACAACACAACACAACCTGTCAACAAAGGATGACCAGTAGGCGCTGTTCCAAGTTAACAGAAACCAGTTTTACTATAGAGTTGTACAAAGAGCATCACATCAAGCAGGCCTTGTTCAGATTGATCTGGGAGCCGGAGTCTCCACACTACTGTGAGATTGCCTGTCAGGTTTCCTGGATGTCTTGGACCAATTTTAGCTTATCTGAGTCAGCCCTGAACATCAGAAGCCATCTGCAAATGTACTATATGTATGTGTGGTCATTTCAGGTAAACAAAATAATTACCAACTGTATGCAATGTTTTGTCTGCTTGTAGCCAGGACACACCACATGCAACCATGTTTATTGACCTGCTACCAGTGTTGGTTATATGACTTTTTTTGTGTGTGATTGCCTTTTTGTGTGCTGTGACCATATTCTAATTCTATTATTGTATCAGCATTTGCTGTATTGTTGGATTCTATATGTCTTGTAGTTTTCTTGGCAGTGTTTTAAACTGTTTCTAACTAAATTGTTTAACTAAACTGTTTAACTAAATTGTTTAACTAAATTGTTTAACTAAATTGTTTAACTAAACTGTTTAACTAAACTGTTTAACTAAATTGTTTAACTAAACTGTTTAACTAAACTGTTTAACTAAATTGTTTAACTAAATTGTTATTCTTGTTGTGTTTTTTTTAGCTGAGAGAAGGACTCTTTACCTTGATGTAAAAAAAATAAAAAATATATAAGCGGGGGCTCGACTTCATTGCCTCTGTGTTTTCCCCATTTTAGCTCGGTCTCTCTCGACAGATGGGTACCCCATCTGTCGAGAGCATCGCACAAAGCACGAACTCCGTAGCTCCAGCGATGAACCCAGGAATCTCCGCAAAAATTGACATCATGGACTGACCGTCGTCGCTCGAAATCGAACCCCGACCGTCTGAACACGAGGCAAACGGCTTGACCACTTCGCCACAGAGACCACCTTGATTAGAGCCAACATAACAAACAATGCATTATACAATTATATAGTTCTATTACATATGCAATGATATTCTCTCCGATATTCGGTAGTGGTATAGTTTAAGAATCAAACTGTCTTATAAAAGTTAAGTATACAGTGTGAGTGTCCCAGCAGTATAGTATTATTAATTGATTACTAGTAGAGTTGGTTGCTTGTGTCTTTTTCTACTGTGTGTCTACTAGTACTAGCTAGACAATATAAAATGGATGTATTGTATTCATTGAATAATAGACTGATTGGCATGAGTCAAATGTACTGTAGCGTTAGACATAGCAGATAGCACACTTGAGTATAGGGCAACTGTATAGGGCACCTGTAATAGTACAGAGAACACTACACTAGAGTAGTACACTAACTAGCCTCTAACTTAAATATGACTAGATATACGAGTTGAGGCTAACAGTTAACTAACACTGTTACTAACACTACAGTGTTAGTGTTGATAGTAACATTAACTCTGTAACACTAACACTAAGTGTTAGGGGTACAGAGAACACTACACCGCAGTGGTATACTAACTTTAAACTAGTCTCTAACACGACTAGACATAAGAGTTGAGACTACCCCTATTGTTAGTAACAGTAACTCCATAACACATAGTACTACTATTAGTAGCAACTTCAGTCTTTGGCAAAAGTCACTGACATTTGATTTGGTTACCAGAGATGGACTTCACAATTCTCTTTGAAATAGGCTGCACAAGCAAGCTGCTAATAATTTTGTTACATGAGACTATGAAAGAAGCAGTCCAATTTGATGGTAATATATCACAATCATGACATAGAGATCTAGACTATTTATTCCATACTTATGATACTACTATCGCTTATACTCGATATATAATTAAACTAGTTAGTACTTTGTCTTTAGTAGTACTTAACTAGTCTACTAACTACTACTACTACTACTACTACTAAAAAAGTTACTAACGCTCAGCAGACACTTTACCTTTAAAACCTACTGCTATTTCTTTCCAAGAAGGGGCAAAATGTATACAGTGGCCACACCAACTATTGTAGAATTCCACAATCCAGATAACGTCGGAATTGACTTTAAGTACTTGCGCTGCAAAAGACTCATGATTCAACGGAACGACATCGTCGTCTTCGGTAGAATATAATCCATCTTTAATACCAAAAACAAGCTGCAGGTTAATTACTAACAAGAAGATTATATACGCGTAGCAAGACATGTCTGACGGCAGTTATTTACATAGGACATAAAATGAGCTTCAAAACATGTGTGTTGTGTTGTGTGATGCCTGCCCAATGACACGTTCAACCAAGAGCTTTTGTTTATTCAATATCCGGGTTAATGTTTTCAAACTTTCTTCTCATCATCAGCATCGTGCGCCATGCCGATTGGTGGATGCCGGCACATGCAACTTTGTCAAGAGCGTTGGCCGATAGCGAGTTAAAAATGTATCGGCGGGCGATACATCTGATGTTATTTTAGCATTTAAAGATATTGACATTTATTTTACACAAATTTCACGTCAAACGTCGTGTTTATAATGTAAATGTTAGGACTGCCTTCTTGTCGTTCTCCCTCGCCATCTCATTCATATTGCATTTTTAAAGATTTGGGCAGATCATCATTTGGGCTGGGTCTTGTGTTACTACAGAGTTGTGTGTCTCACCGTTCCTGTACCCTCATCTCTTTAAGTTCTTACTGCATCGCGATACACCCGTTCAGAGGCTATTCAGTAGCGTTCGTGTTGCGTGCTGGTTTATCCAGTCTTTTCTCACTTTTTACGCTCTCCTGGCCACCTTATCTGACCGTAGACCATCATTTAGAGTCGAGACGCTGACTTGATTAGTCGTGATGTGAGACATACTATCAGATGTACACTATTTTTTCCTTAATTTGCATGTATTCATCCCTTTTTCTATGATTTGCTAGTTCAGCATTGTTGTTATTGGTTTTACTTGATAAAGGCCTATTGGTCGTAACGTAGGTTTCGTTTGTGTTCTCGTCTTGGTGCGGTATCTGACCATACCCATTTTAAATTGTAATTAAATTAAATTTTAATATAATTAAACATTTATTTTTCATGGAATTTTGTCTTGCGTAAGGCAAGTGATGTCCAGACGCAGGTTCCTCTCGCAGCTCGATCCAGGAGACCTGCGTCAGTTCGTTCTATTTTTCAATGTGGCTTTTCCCAGAACTAGTTTGTAGGGGCTGTGTCAACTGTAGGAAACTTTGTCTAGATTTCAGTCGTGTGCATTGCACCTGGTGTCTAAACATAGGATGCCTTGAGTCGTTTACCTATTTATCTTTCCCGATTACTGACACGCCATTTATTCGTGCCACATGGCAGTATCGAAACGGGATCATAATTTTAGGGTAAGCTGAGTCATAAACATAAAGAGGCACACTTAATTAACGAAAAAATGTTGAAAAGTTCTTCCTGTTTGTGTTGATGAGGTAGTTGAAATCCATGATGCCGACGACCTTCTGCACAGTTGGCTACGTTTTCTTGTAAATTAATTCTAAGCGTCTTTGTTTTATTTCTGAGAAAAAAATATATATCTACCCTCTTATTCAGTGCATGATCTTGAGCGCACTTACAAGAAAGTTAATTTCTATTGAAATAGTTGCCAGATTGGATAGTCTTATTGGTCATAGAATTACACAGATGTGCTTTAATTCTTTTCTATGTACTCATTGAACGTTCTGCAGTAGCCGAGGTAAATGAATACTGAGAATCAGTTGCAGCAACGTGTCCATCTATTCATACAATATTTGAAGGACGTTATCTACAATAAAACCCAATAATTCAATTCAAAGTTTGGCTTTGTCTCCTGAGCTGTAAACATATACAAATTCATTGTGTAGTACTATGAAGGTAAACACCTTAGGGTGTGTGTTTTGAAGTTTTTGAAATTGACTGTCAGAAAAAGATTTTTTGAACTGTGCAAATTGTGCATGGTATTTTTCATTTCAGATACACGTTTTGTTCAGAAAAACAAAGCATCAATATAATTTTTTAACTGGGCCGAAAGAATCATTGTTGATGTCTACTGCGTCTCCCATTTTTTAACGGTATTTTCCCTAAATCCTAAACCATTACGTATATTATAATACAAAATTTGACACAACTTCATGCAAATAATACAATTAAAATCACAATCACAAAAACTAAATAAAACCGCACTGAAATAACATTAGAAACACATTTTGAAAGCTTGGAACAAACGTTCAATAAAATTATCAAATTGACTTTACAGCATTACAAATGAAACTGTTAGATATCCCTTGAAAAATGTAATTCAACGATATATCAGTCATGACTCCCTCTCCTCCCCTCCCCCCACCAAGCCCTTCCCCAATTTACCAAACCTAGTAGCAATAATATCATCCGACATACGTGTCACACAGAGTTCTTCTTCTTCTTCGTACACTGTCAGACGTCAAATTGAATTTGTTCAAAGAAAGCAGCGGTCATCCTGAGACTGTCGACACTGCCATAGAGCTTATCTAGTGTTGGCACTGGTAATGGTCACATGTACCTTCTCTAGTCCTCGTACACGGAGTTCAATGTCTCACGGAACACTTTTTGAATCGTTCACCTGTTCGAAAAATAAAAATCTCGTCAAGCAAGGTATGCCTAATTTGCAGAAATTTGACTGTGAGATAAAAATTGCGCGTAATGACCGTCTCCTTGCTACAAATTGGCCTGGTTCTTACGCTTAGTTAAGCTGGACGCAACCAGCTTGGCCGCTTTACGTGTTTGCTAGCATGTCACTACGCTTAAACAAAAATGACCATAACAATTTCTAATTTATTTCACATCTGTTTTAGGCAAAGGCTTGTCTTCTTTAATTCTTCAAAACCTTTTAGGATAGCGCAGCATATCCTATCTATTCTAACGCTTCGCTTCTGGTCCCAGATGATACGTTTCGCTGCTGGTGCCAGGTGGTACTACATTGATTATGGGGTATATTTTATATATTTTGTATATATATTTTTTCAATTAGACCAGGTCTTAGACACCCTATAGCAATCTAGTTCTCATTTATTGCTGCATCAATAAATTGGACACGTGCATAGTTTCTTTCATTTTCAAACTGGTGCGGCGTACTCAGCTACGGAGAAATACGATGTGATGATGTTGTGAAGACATCTAGCTGTGCTCTCCGTGTTGTGCCAGTCACAATTTCGGATGATATTATTTCTCGCATGCATTTTTCGCTTTCTTTCCCGACAATGTACCGCAAGGTGTATCGATTTTATGTTATGTCATTGGGGAACTGAAACGCTTTTCCAGCCAGGCACAAGATACTGACCAGGATATTGCGTCAGAGCCAGGCACAACACACTGACCAGGATATTGCGACAGGGCCATGCACAATAGACTGACCAAGACCACTGTCTCTCATTCATGTAGTGTTCCCTGGAAACAATCTGTTTTCAAGGCAGCCTGACCGACGAGATGTGGCTCGATGTGATCCCCGTAGTAGTGAGCGCGACGTCAATTAAGTCAAGCATAGCACAACCGCCTAGAGGACCACGGTATACTTTAATCAGCATGCTCGGGATGTGAGGAAAGCTACTACAACTCATCACATAACGTCCTTTCCCCCGTTCGGCTGAAGGCGCAGAAAAGTCCGTTCCCTAACAGAATGGCTTCATCAAGTAACAACCTTCTCCTCTACCCTGGACGAGGCCTGGAACCACACCACAGATGTGGGTCATGGATGTGGCCGTGAAGTGTAACAGTTCCCGCCGGAGCAAGGGGAGTTTAGGACAGGGGTGATGCTGATACTTGAACATGTTAAAGCTTAAAGCTACCTGAATGCGTGTCAAGGTCTCTCACCGTCTCAACAAAGGAGAACAGAGTTGAGGCAAAGAATGTGGACAGGTAGGAGCTGACCACTGGCCTTCTAATTTGGGTAGGGAGAGAATTATTGACAGACGGATTGGCAGCGGGGCTTGCTGCGAGAGAATGAGTGACAGGTGTGCAAAGTATTTCGTTCCAATAAGACTGAATATAGTCATTCCCTGAAATCCATTGGTCGAGCTCGGACTTTGCTTTAGTGTATATAACTCGAGAGAAAGTTTGGCTCAGGAGGCTGGATGGAGGGGAGGCTGGATAGAGAGATGAGAGAGAGAGAGAGAGAGAGAGAGA
Source organism: Ariolimax columbianus (assembly GCA_036924085.1). Classification (NCBI taxonomy): domain Eukaryota; kingdom Metazoa; phylum Mollusca; class Gastropoda; order Stylommatophora; family Arionidae; genus Ariolimax; species Ariolimax columbianus. The sequence continues at coordinate 59,590,935 of JAVGWX010000020.1, forward strand.
CTGAATGTAGATAGTATGTTTAACTCACCGACTTAGATAGAGAAGCGATTGATAGACTGTTGTACGAATGTTAGGGATAGAACAGTATCTCTCAAATAGGTGTGTCAGTTTTGCATTAATAGATAATCTGAACGTGTGTTTGTAAGCAAGGACACATTGTGAACGAGTTATGTCGAGATCGCCCGCCTGAGGGGATTTGAGTGAGGAAGAGTATTTGATAAGGTGTGTTGAGGACGCAGTTAAGGTGAGGTGTGTGTGATGTAATTGCAAGGCAATAGAACTGGGTTTAGATAGTTGGGAATTCCATCAATAGCTAATGCTTAAAATTTCCTTTTTAGTAGTATGTATATTAACATATATATAATAATAGAATACTTAGTTAAGATGTATTGTATTGTGTTTGTAATTTCACTACTCATTTTTATAATATGAGTATTATATAATAAATATGCCACCTGCTGTGTGATATGTCATTTACTGAGTATGGTCATGATGATGTGGATGAGTGTGAGAATGTTCTGAATTAGAATAACGGCCAGGGCAAACAGTGAGGTATGCTACGGAAGATCAGTACATCAAAGCTTAATACGCGTTGTGCGAGATACAACGTGAAGATCAGTACATCAAAGGTAGAAGCTATGAAAATCAGCCGATCACCTGGTCCTCTATACCTGTCAACAACATCAGGCTCAAACAAGTGCAAGCCTTCAAGTTCCTTTGAAGCACTTCTGCTGAGGACGGACGGTGAAACGGACAAATCGAAACCAGATATCAAAATGCAAGTGTAGAACCGTTATCGCTACTCAAACATCAGAACATCAGTATATAAACAAAATGGCAACTGATAAAACACAATTTTCTTACCAACCCTGTGATATCAGTGCCAAACCTGGCCTCTGTTCAGGGTCCATGAAAATGGCAGCCCGTGAAATGGGATGCTTGAGAATAGTCACTAACGTAACCAGAAGAGACAGAAAGAAATGCTGATATCAGAAACATTTTTCGAACCAATATCCTCTCCTAAGAATACATGTATAGAAAAAAGTTCAGTGGATTTGTCAACACATGAGATTGTAACCAGTTCGGCTTCCATTAAAAACACACAACAGCAGGAGATAGAGAATTGGATAGATAACATCAAAGACATGTTTGCCCACGTCGGTTTACAACAAACACAGCAACACATCTGACATCAGAACGAGACCTACAGCTCCCCACTCGCGTCAGTAGTGGAAGTATGAACTAAAGTATCCTAAACTAGCATGGACTTACAACATCTACAGCAATACGTTGACACAAAAGAGAGACCTACACTGCGATTCGCCTCACCAGTGGAAGGATAAAGAGTATGCATATAATCACTATTTCGCACGTAATCGGAGAAAGAACATGCTTTTTATGCAGTTAATGAATGAAATATGGCTTGGCTTTGTTCGTTCTCAATCTCCCGCTACTAAACCCTGAAAGGCTTAAGTAGCAGAATGTAGTCCAGAGAACGGAATGCACCGTGTCGTAGTTTACAGCTTGACTGCGATATTTGCACCTTTCAGTCCAACACATTCATTTCAGCAAGCATTTTTTGTGTACCGGGTTAGCATTCCCTCTTCGATCTCTTCTCCTTAGTCAGTCTGCTCTGTTGCAGCTTGTTATCCAGGATCACCGCATGGAGGTGTAGAAGGGTCTTGGCAGCTCTGGTTCGCTGGCCCTGACGCTAGCAGTCAGCTATGGGTCGCCGACCGCTGCAGCTCATGCGCTGCTCAGCGTCTTGATCCAGAATGAAATATAATGCACTTATTTGATCCCTGTCAGCGACTGGCAAAGCGATCAGTTACCGTCACGTCTACTGACGTATGTCAGGGAAGCAACAAACTTAATTGATGATAATTAAGATGGCCGCGCCTGAATGGCTGCGCTCTCAGTTGTTCATGTTTCTAAACAGCATTATTCTCGTCCAATCAAAAGTTCTGGATACTTGTCCTCTAAGAAATATTTCTGATAAAAGTAAGTACTAAAACATCATTCATTTTTGTCTTCAGAACCGAGTTTTTGTTGTTGTTGTTGTTGTTGTTGTTGTTGTTCAGCAGCTAGTTCCATTTGCAAACAAACAGCTGGAGCTTGTTCACGTCACGATAAAATATAGAAGAGATGATTTTAAAATGTGTTTCATGAGCTAGAAAATCTTGGAGCCTGGTGTTTAAATCTTTACAATTTCTAAACAAGTAAAGGTTTACATTAGTGTCGTGATTCGCAGATGTGGGAAAAGCGAAACAGGTCAATCTTGCCATCTTTAGGTGACTTTCCGAAAGCTGGAGTTTATTTTGATGTGTCCATACAGCTCATGAACCAACTGTCCTTGAATTTGTAACGTTGCATTGAGCTAATTAAGATGTGTTGTAACCAGTGGCATATCTAGGGCATGTCAGGTATGGCACATGCCATGAGCGCCAATTGAAGGAGGGCACGCCATCCTCAGAAAGTTTCATTATGGTCTCAAGGAATTGCTACTTGTTAGAATACGAAGATGGATAAAATAGAAATGTGTCCAGCGCTGAGGGCGGAGCCAATTCGGATAAATCCAAGTACAGGTATGCGAGATTAAAGGTGGTGAGACTGTCAAGGAGAGACCGAAACGTGGGATCCATATTCCATTTTTCTGTGAAGACGGTTGAGTATTCCATTATCTTCTTGGCTCTTTCCCCGTTCTCCTTGGCCGCTAACCCAGCGTCTATTGAGACCTGATCAGCCATTCGCTTCTTTTGTTTCTGTCGTCTTTCAATTTAAATATTTCATTAATGACCGAGAATGAGTCCTTATTCGAGTGACTCACTGGCCAACACCTCTCTCTCTCTCTCTGGCTCTCTCTCTCACTCTCTCTCTCTCTCTCTCTCTCTCTCTTTCATCATCAGAATAATCTCGGAGTATTTTCACATCCAGGGTAGCATTTTGAAAGTTCATGCTAGGATCAGCCACCGTCTTTTGAATACGGTCAAAGAGATGGAGTACTTTGTTTTAAAATCTTAGCGAAATCAAAAAATCGTAGCTCAACACGAGGTTATACAGCTGCATTTCGTCACTTCCTGTTTCACTAGTCTCGTTTTCATTATCTATCATGTCCTGGAGAACTTGAGGTCTCTGCTCAAGGTGCTTGTTGGCCGGCGTCACTGCTTCTGTCCATGTACTCTACCTGGCTTAGGACTCAGAATTAACAATCATGGGCACAGCGCTTTTGAGTTTTTATCCCCAGCGCTGTGTTGAACATGAGAAAAACAGGAAGAGAGCTTCGATCGTTCCAAAAATGTGGCCACCACTGTTACCCGCTTGGCTGAACACACATCCTCCATGTTGCATGATTGATTGTCGCAATTCACGTATTTGTTAAAGGACACCACGTCCTTGTTTAGCCACCACAGCAGCGTTGTCACAGGACTGTGACTGACCATCTTGTTGCTCCATTTAGTCCTTCTTTAGCTGGCACAAGATGCATTCAATCAAACTATCATCATCCTTGTAGAAACTTTTAATAAAATATAAACAATTTTCCTTTCAGAATAAATGTCCACATACCTCACTACTTCTGACACCTATTCATAGTGTGCTTGATTTGGAGTCGAGTCGAACATGAGACAAAAGTATTTGTCTTTAGGAATGCTTTTTGGTAAACGCTTGGGAACAGTGGATGCCATTATGTGTATGAATTTGCTCTGGACATCCTGTGACAGGAAAGACGTGGTTCCAAATAGACTTTGTGCATGAGTAAAGTGTTCTTTTATGGCTGGGTCAAATATACGAGGTAGTAGTTTCAGTAATCCAAGGACATTTTCCGCATTCGAGTTATAAAGTATCTGAAGTGACATTGTGTCTTCCCAAAGTTCAGTTTTTAGTCTCATACAAGGAAGGATTATCGTGAAGATACCCTCCCCACCCCTGCTCCCACCTCCCCCTTCTGCTTTTCGTTCTTCATCTGTGATTGAAGTAAATAACTCTTCTTTTCCCAGTTAAACTCCTTAATCTGTGATTGAAGTCAATAACTCTTCTCTTCCCAGTTAAACTCCTTAATCTGTGATTGAAGTCCTGTGTCAACAACTCTTCTGTTATCAGCTACATTTTTTCCCTTTTCTTTCCACTGTGTAATTTCATGGACTACTTCTTTCAGGCGCTATTCAATTGTTGAATCCATTTCCTGTTCAACATGGGGATTCTCCTCTGAGCACAGAACAGACAATATGATGGTTGGTGGCTTCTCTGAGCACAGAACAGACATCTTGATGGTTGGTGGCTTCTCTGAGCACAGACCAGAAAAAATGATTGTTGGTGGCTTCTCTGAGCACATAACAGACAACATGATGGTTGGTGGCTTCTCTGAGCACAGAACAGACAACATGCAAGATGAGAAGTGTAATAGATGAGCCATGAGCGAGTGACCTTCTCACCACGACCATTTCCCCTTGAACAAAAGTTCATTCATTGATCAGTTATTTGTTAGTAGGAAAGGCCCCTCACTTATCTGGAAACAATGGAAGCCATGGTTCGTATTATGTTCTGAACGCCTCAGATCGAATTTGTTTTCTTCAAATACGAATAGCCAACATTGTATGTCTTGGTATATGGCTGCGAGGTGTGGAACCTAAACAAAATAATGACATGGCGTGTTTCCAAGCTACTCAACGAAAGATGGAGAGTAAACAATGTCACTATCACTACGAGAACACATCCGCAACACCACCATCAAGAGTCAAACCTGCTTCAATGACGTCGCACATACACCGATGATAAGGAAGTACAGGTCACGTGGTTGGCATGCAGGAGTGAGTGAGCAAGTTAAGGTAGCAGTGAAAAAGGCAAATGCAATGTTAGGTATGATAAAAAGAAATATTAAACATAGGAGCAAGGAAGTGATCGTCAAACTGTATAAAGCTTTAGTTAGACCTAGATTGGAGTACTGTGTACAGATGTGGAGTCCTTATCATAGAGGGGATATAAACATGCTAGAAAGAATACAAAAAAGAGCGACAAAGATGATAGTGGGATTCCAGAATTACAGTTATGAGGAACGACTCAGAAAAACCGGCCTACAGTGTCTAGAAGAGAGAAGAATTCGCGGTGACTTAATACAGGTTTATAAGATGATCAGAGGAATCGATAAATTAGACTATAACAAGTTTTTTAAAATACAGCCACCTACAATAACACGAGGGCATAGCTACAAGCTGACTAAAGAGAGGTCCAGGTTAGATATTAGGAAATATTTTTTTAGTCAGAGAGTGGTGTCTGCTTGGAATGCATTTCCAGGGGAGGTAGTGGAGGCAGGGACAGTTAATGCATTTAAGAATAAACTGGATGCGCATAGCTTTTAGAGCAAGGTGATGTAAATGTAACTGGTTGTATACAGACTCTGCAGGGTCTTCTAAACCAGTATAAAGACGTTAAGTTAAGTTAAGTTAAGTTATGACAATAGATGGGCACGTAAAGTGACGTCATGGTGGCCCTTGACCTATAATCGTCACCCCGGACGTCCACCAATGAGATGGAGAGATGGCCTTCGACAAGACCTTGGTCTGCTTGGTACTTAATGGCAAAGGACAGAGATGAGTTTAGACGATATTTATCTACCTGGCATAGGGCACAAAATGTGACAGAATGAATACCAGGACTACAGTATAATAGTATATGCCCTCTTGTATATTCAAACTATCAATCTCACAAACACAAATATCAAGGACATGTCATAGCACATAAAACACACACCTTATTTATCAGTGTGTGAAAGGTCAACCATATATTATTATATATGTGTTATATTATTACGAAAGTCACATGCCACTTCACATACACTCCCACGCATCACTAAACACTGAATTTTTTCATACAGTAAGCTTTTCTGTTTCGCCATTTGAAGAAACAAAATCAGCTGTAACAGTTCCAGCCAGAGCATGAGTGTTTAGGCCAGGGGTGATGTGGTCGGCGACACTGAGAACAAAGGTACCTGAAGGTGTGCAAAGGTCACTCACAGTCTCGACTCTAAGTCCACAAAGGAAAACAGGGAAGGAGTAGGAGCTGACCCCTCTGGCGTTCCGATTTGAGTAGTGGTGAAAAAAAGGGGGGGGGGGTGTTAGTGACAGACAGAGACCATCAGGTCTTGCTGCGACATTTTGAGTGTCAGGAATTCAGAGTGATTCGTTCCAATAACAGCTAAATGGAGGTAGATCCAAACTGGAGTGATGGCTGGGTCAGACACCCAACAAGAGGTCTATTGGATAGCTCTGATACTGCTTGAGACTATATAATACTAGACAAAGTTTAACTCAAGCAGGATGGCAACGGAGAGAGAGAGACATAAATTAGCTAGGGGTCTGTTTAGCTCGCCGATTTTTATAGAGGAACGATTGATAGGCTGTTTTACGAATGTGCGGTCACATATCGAGATCAAATAGTCTTGCAAATACAATCGTCCACGGAAAGGTGCATGGCAGACGACGAAGAGGCCGGCCCAAAGAGATGGGAGGACAATATAAAAGAATGGACCAGTCTCCGACCAGAAGAGTCACAGGCAGCGGCATCTGACAGAGAGGATTGGCGTTGGCTTGTGGGGATGTCTTCATGTGTGCCCCAACGACCTCACCGGTTACGGGATGACCTGACCTGACCTGACCTGAGAGGGATAGAATGAATGTCAGGGTGACTGAACCAGCATACGCCTTTGAGTCTTGGCCAGTCGCTCTATAAGGTGTGTCTTGGGCACCCTGTGTCTAGAAGAGATCTGAATGTGTGGTGTACGTGCAGGACACCTTGTGAACGATGTGTTCTGAATGGTTACACGAGTGCACAGATCGCATAAGAACGAGAGCTGAATGTGTGTTATATGTGCAGGACACATTGTGAACGATGTATGTTCTGAATTGTTACACGAGTGTATAGATCGCCTGAATACCTGATCTGATTATATGTGAGCGTACACATTCGTCTGAGTACGTATTCTGATCGCGAAGACGAGTTTGTGATTGTGTATTTAAGGTGCAGATAGGGCGAGGGGATTGTGCTGCTAGAACTGGATTGGATTAGTTTGGGGCAATATTCAATAGCTTTTCCTTACAACATCCGCGAAGATTTCAATAAACTTGTCAGTGTTCATTCATGATATTGATTTTGCTGTTCTGTTTGGTAAAAATGTTGGTTTTGTTGATATTCATGTGATAAATCTATTACCTGCCGTTTGATATGTTATTTTCTGTGTGTTATCGTGAATGATGTGGATGCATGTAGTAACATACAGATTTAAAAACCATAGTGAAAACCTGGACTCTGCCACACAGCTACAATTACGTATCCATGTCACATTTTAATTATTTGAAAAGGAAAATATTGGAAGACATAAACAGTTGACCAATAATTGATTTTGGTCGTATTAAGTACAGGACGACACTCTTGCAAAACTCATACTAAAGGGAAGTGTTGAGGACAGTCCAGTACCAGGTAGGCAGCACTCCAAGTGGGACGAGCAGCAGTCTGTCTGTGTGTACCACCAGGTCGAGAGATAGAGAATGTTGGAGATCCATTGTCTGTGTGTACCATCAAAGTGAAAGATAGAGATTGTTGGAGATCCATTGTCTGTGTGTACAACCAGGCCAGAGATAGAGAATGTTGGAGATCCATTGTCTGTGTGTACAACCAGGCCAGAGATAGAGAATGTTGGAGATCCATTGTCTGTGTGTACCACCAGGGTCAGAGATAGAGAATGTTGGAGATCCATTGTCTGTGTGTACCACCAAAGTGAAAGATAGAGATTGTTGGAGATCCATTGTCTGTGTGTACCACCAGGGTAGGAGATAGAGAATGTTGGAGATCCATTGTCTGTGTGTACCACCAGGGTGAGATATAGAGAATGTTGGGGATCCATTGTCTGTGTGTACCACCAGGGTAGGAGAAAGATAATGTTGGGGATCCATTGTCTGTGTGTTACCACCGGGGCGCGAGATAAAGAATGTTGGAGATCCATTGCAGCGAATTTTCACTTTAGAGACGGCACTTACATTAATGCAGCTGCTCTTTTATACACATATGCTACTGTTAAACGCCATCCACATTTCTATTAACCAGTCATGGATGAAGGTGACTTTCTTGACATGCATATATTGCATTTATCACACATCAAACGTATTCTGTGCAATAAAATCCAATTTCACGGCAAGAATAAATAGAAACCGTTTACAGTGAAAGATCAGGAACAAAACTGCATCTGGTTTGAATGTAGGTCAATGGCTGTTGTTTTATTGTTTGTGTACAGGACTAGCACATTCATTTTACTTTATTGAATGCCCACACCGATTTACTAGTAGTAACAGCAGGGTGAAATAACACGATAGCTTTCTACTAACATCAGCAACATATTTTAAAATATATATCACTTTTCACGTTGTTGTTGTTGTTGTTTGTACATCGGAACAGATGAGGACCACTTGGTCAACACTCACTGTTCGCATGAGTTCGAAGATGACTAAATAAGACAATCGGAGCAGTGCATTGTCTGTCGCGGTTAGAACAAAGAAATACGACACCAACTGTCACCGGGGTTTATGAAGTGTTTAATATGAGCAGACTTGCGGAGCGATCGTCTCTGTACAACTTTTTCACGCATAAGCTGGTTGAATGGCTTGTGTCTAAAACATTTTGAGTGTCTGCCCCAAAACATATTGTCTGTACGTGTACTCTGTACTGACTCCTGATTCATTCACTAGACTTGGCTGTACCACTATATAAACATATGTGAACAGCTGGGCATGTTTTCTCATTACATATTCAATTTACACAGTAAATTCCGTGTTATGGAAAATGCACGCTGGAAAAGGCGATATAATGCAATTCATGTTAAGATGAGTTTTCGTTTTAGGTGCATTCCTAGTGATAAAACACAAATCAGAACAATACTATTAAATAATATTTTAGCATTAATTGATACTAGTTACATACTGATGTAACGTATGCATGATATAGAATATATAAAAACATCAATTGATAGGATTTGTATTAATAGGAGCTACTTGAAACGGGAGTGAAACAATCCAAGAATTTATTTAATAGAAACTGCTCATTGGCGCCCCCCTTCAAGTTACGCCTTTGATACATGCGATACCTACCATATCCTAAGTAGGACACTATATACCTGTTCAAATGTTTGTTTCTTAATCTAGCCTAAACCGAAATGGTACACATGACGGAAATAACAGCGTCACTGGCACCTTATATACATGCCGTAAATTCGGTAAAGAAAGTGCGCAAGTTTCATGATGGCTCGTGAACTGCACGAATGAGAATTGTCTGTAGCCTTCCCAGTCACCAACGGTGTCAAACAGGAACGTGTGATGGGACCGACACTCTTTATCATGATCTTTGCAGCAATGCTCACATGCTGTGCATGGCGCTGCTGCAGACGTACATATCAGTTGTAGGGCGCAAGGTCAACTGTTCAATCCGAGACACCGGAAGTCTTACACTAAGATAAATAAAGCAACCATTTTGGATCTCCGGTACGCTGACGACTATTCCCTTAACACCTCTTCATATCAAGATTTGGAGTCCACACGACGAAGTTTTCGACGGCTTACATTCGTTTTGATCTCATAATCAGCACTAGGAATAATGAGGAACTCTTCCACCCTGCTCCCGAGAAGCCGTACAGCGAACATCGCCATACAAAACCAAAGTCTCAAGGCAGTCCAAAGCTTCACCGACCTTGGCAGTACCCTCACTAGAGGAACGAATATGGACTCCGAGGTCAGCAACAGAATTACAAAGATAAGCTCTGTGTTTGGGAGACTGCGAACGAACGTCTGTAACCGACAAGGCATCAGTGTCGTCATCAAGGTAAAAGTTCTGCAGTGAAAACCACTCTGTTGCATGTCTGCGAAACTTCGGCAGTATTTCGCAGACACGCCAGCCATCTAAATAATTTCCACATGAGCTGACTGCACAGTATTTTCAGGATTACGTGGCAAGACAAGGCACCTAACTCTGACATTCTTTACAAGTCAACCATGTTGATCCCTCATGCGTCTGCAGAAAGCCCATACAAGATGGACGACACGCCATGTTGTTCGCATGCCCGATGAACGCCGTTCCAGGCAGCTGCTTTCCGGTGAGCTAACACCAGACACACTCTTCCTGGGAGACAGAAGAAACGTTACATGGCTCCTTTAAGATGTCTCTGACAAACATCAACATTTATGTCAGGTGCTCTGCGAGATGCTTGCACAGAACGGTTCTACTTATCTCGCTACCGCCACACACGGTGCTCAAATTGTAGAGCGAAAGAGCATTGCCGAGGCTCAGGGAAAGCGAGCCTCCCAAAAGAACAGAACACACGGCAACCCAGTCAATTTCTGACGTGTGTGTCACATGTGCTGCAGAGCTGAAGCGCCAGGATTGGACTTTGCAGTCATATAAGATCATATCTCGCAGCGTAAGTCTGATGTTGTGTCCGTCTTCGTTTGCGTTCGTATACTATTACAGTTGGGTCTGGCATCCTCATCGTGTAAACAACACACTGGCCATTATAATCAGCCGCTACAATAGCTATGGTACAGGCTTCCTGTAAACGTACCAGCGACAGTTGAAACCTATACTTCACAAAAGCTGAATGAAATGTATTAAAACAGGCTTACTTTAAAATGGATCAGCTGCAACAGTCGACAGATTGGAGCGAGAAGATTGCAAAGGTTTTGAAACAGACATTTTAAAATGGTTTAACTGCAGAGCGAAAACAGAATCCACTTTGTTTATTTGTTAACAGTAAAAGTCATAGACATAAGCCTTTTAATAAATAGGTCATTAATAAGAGTAATATTAATCATGGTCAGGTTAGTGACTGGTGTTAAAGTCGTCTGATCGTGTCACGCCACTGTTCTATGTTCTCAGCAGATCTCTGCAGATCCGTTCTGTCTGCGCCCAGATGTCGTCTGATCGTATCACGCCACTGTTCTATGTTCTCAGCAGATCTCTGCAGATCCGTTCTGTCTGCACCCAGATGCCGTCTGATCGTGTCACGCCACTGTTCTATGCTCTCAACAGATCTCTGCAGCTCGTTTCTGTCTGCGCCCAGATGTCGTCTGATCGTGTCACGCCACTGTTCTATGTTCTCAGCAGATCCGTTCTGTCTGCACCCAGATGTCGTCTGATCGTGTCACGCCACTGTTCTATGTTCTCAGCAGATCCGTTCTGTCTGCACCCAGATGCCGTCTGATCGTATCACGCCACTGTTCTATGTTCTCAGCAGATCTCTGCAGATCCGTTCTGTCTGCACCCAGATGCCGTCTGATCGTGTCACGCCACTGTTCTATGCTCTCAACAGATCTCTGCAGCTCGTTTCTGCCTGCACCCAGATGCCGTCTGATCGTGTCACGCCACTGTTCTATGCTCTCAACAGATCTCTGCAGCTCGTTTCTGCCTGCACCCAGATGCCGTCTGATCGTGTCACGCCACTGTTCTATGCTCTCAACAGATCTCTGCAGCTCGTTTCTGCCTGCACCCAGATGTCCTGCGTGATGAACTTGTTTCTTGGACGTAACATTTCTTCTTTTCCTTGAGGTTGTCTTCCAGTATTGTCAATAGCAGCCCTTCGTGTCCCATATTGCGACAAAGCCGAGATAATATAAATGTGTGTGTACTGTAAGTTGTCTTTGTGCCCTTACATCGTTATGCCCTTCCTTGTTTGACCTTTTTTTTCTGACCATCCTAAGGTATTTTCTTCCTTTTTGTTTTAGAGCCGTACATGATGCCGAAGGCTCATGCGTCGGACCGAAAGGTAAAAATTACGCAGTCAAGCTGTAAATTAGTGACACAACGCATGACGGACTACATCCTGCTACTTTCAAATCCCCGTTCAGTGCTTGGTAGGCTGAGATTGAGAACGAACGCAGAAGAAGAAGAAGAAGAAGAAGAAGAAGAAGAAGAAGAAGAAGAAGAAGAAGAAGAGCCGTGCGTGCTATGGACCATATATGTGTGGTGATTATTCCTTTACGCAGCTGAATATTCATGTTAGAAGTTTGTGTTTCTTATGGAATACCAATTCTGCTACTGCAGTCCTAGTTATGATTTCGCCATCACATCGGCATCCTCTATAGTTATGAAAACGTCCTCACTTGTTCTATTTGTCCCTATATGCTATTTATCCTTGAAAATTTGTTTGCCTATTACCGTTTCTTTTTTCGTTTTAGTCGATCTGTGCATCTACAAGGGCGTTAGCCCTTGTGCAGGTCACAACTGTTTGTGCGAGTTGGTAGTAGCGGGGTGCATTACTCTGTTTAGCCAGCTGGGCTCGAGCAGTGCTATGTTTTTTGGTTTTGTGCTAGTCTCATCTCGGTTTCCAGTCGATTCTGTCTCAGTCACGGGTTGTCCAGTGGATAGCTTACTTCTGTCTCAGTCACGGGTTGTCCAGTGGATAGCTTACTTCTGTCTCAGTCACGGGTTGTCCAGTGGATAGCTTACTTCTGTCTCAGTCACGGGTTGTCCAGTGGATAGCTTACTTCTGTCTCAGTCACGGGTTGTCCAGTGGATATCTTACTTCTGTCTCAGTCACGGGTTGTCCAGTGGATAGCTTACTTCTGTCTCAGTCACGGGTTGTCCAGTGGATAGCTTACTTGTTTGTTTTAGAATTTCGAGTGTTGTGCAGCTCGAGCTAATCTTGTGGGTGGGTCTGCCATGTGGTCTTTCTTTGCCGCGCGGGTACCACAGATTGGTTGTTGTGTTTCAGCGTCTGTCTTCCCTTCTGATTACATAACCAGTCCAGCGGTGCTTGGGGTTGTTGGCATGATAGATGACATCCTTGACGTGGGACAATGACCAGATGTCACTGTTGTGTAGGCCCATCTGTCGCTATTGCCTAAGTGATAGGCACACGAGACGGCACTCCAGAGAGGCGTGTGATATTCTTAGCTGGTTCTCTATGACTTTTTTCAGAGACCAGGTTTCAGAGACCAGGTTTCAGAGACCAGGTTTCAGAGACCAGGTTTCACAGACCAGGTTTCAGAGACCAGGAATGAAAGTAATATCTTGATTGTACCCTCGGTTGATCTTTTCACTTGAAAACAGACAGAATGGCGGTTGATATTCCAGATGCATTGGGTCGCAGCTGTGTACATCAACTACGCTCTTAACAAAGGCATCGTGATTTGGAACTGTTCTGCAACAAAACGTGCCGAACTTGATGGCCTCATTTGTTTAAGAGCCGTACATGTTAACTTACTGCTTCTGAAATCTCACTTGCTGGTCTCTTACTTATAGCGTCTGCAGATCGGTTTGTAGCAGTCGTTTTATTTTGTTCCTCTATACAAATAAATAGAACTTTGTCTTGAATAAAGAATCAAACACTTACATTGAAGTTTTGTTAGGATTCAACGGAAGTAGACAACCAGGTAAGTTAAGTTAACCTCTTCTTTAAGTGGGAACTAATAATGAAATATTTAACGACTCATTTATTGTTTAAATTATCTCCCTTGTTACATCAATACATTCAGCAGGTTAGTCAGAAGGAAGACCGCGTTTACGGTTGTCTGATCATGTCTATTTGACCGTATCCTCTGCAGTTCTCTTCATTTCAGGTCCGTACTTTAATGACCCTTCATTCCTGAGATGTAGATGTGATTCTTGGTTGTCCCCTTCCTGTTTTTATCCTTATCGTGCCCTCTAGTTTCTTCTGTAGAAGATTTTCATGGCGCATATGTAGTCCAAGCCAACTCAATCTTCGTTTGTGTACACTTTTCAATATGTGTCTTTGTGCTCCTATCTCAGTGTGGACATTGTCATTGGATTTTCTTTCTGTCCAACCCATTTGTGGATCTTCTTTGTGTCCAACCCATTCGTGGATCTTCTGTCTGTCCAACCCATTCGTGGATCTTCTGTCTGTCCAACCCATTCGTGGATCTTCTGTCTGTCCAACCCATTCGTGGATCTTCTTTGTGTCCAACCCATTCGCGGATCTTCTGTCTGTCCAACCCATTCGTGGATCTTCTGTCTGTCCAACCCATTCGTGGATCTTCTTTGTGTCCAACCCATTCGTGGATCTTCTGTCTGTCCAACCCATTCGTGGATCTTCTGTCTGTCCAACCCATTCGTGGATCTTCTTTGTGTCCAACCCATTCGTGGATCTTCTGTCTGTCCAACCCATTCGTGGATCTTCTGTCTGTCCAACCCATTCGTGGATCTTCTTTGTGTCCAACCCATTCGCGGATCTTCTGTCTGTCCAACCCATTCGTGGATCTTCTGTCTGTCCAACCCATTCGTGGATCTTCTTTGTGTCCAATCCATTCGTGGATCTTCTGTCTGTCCAACCCATTCGTGGATCTTCTTTGTGTCCAACCCATTCGTGGATCTTCTTTGTGTCCAACCCATTCGTGGATCTTCTGTCTGTCCAACCCATTCGTGGATCTTCTGTCTGTCCAACCCATTCGCGGATCTTCTGTCTGTCCAACCCATTCGTGGATCTTCTGTCTGTCCAACCCATTCGTGGATCTTCTTTGTGTCCAATCCATTCGTGGATCTTCTTTCTGTCCAACCCATTCGTGGATCTTCTGTCTGTCCAACCCATTCGTGGATCTTCTTTGTGTCCAACCCATTCGTGGATCTTCTGTCTGTCCAACCCATTCGTGGATCTTCTTTGTGTCCAATCCATTCGTTGATCTTCTTTGTGTCCAATCCATTCGCGGATCTTCTTTGTGTCCAATCCATTCGTGGATCTTCTGTCTGTCCAACCCATTCGTGGATCTTCTTTCTGTCCAACCCATTCGATCCATTCCACTCTAGCTATTGTCGTCTTTGTTTCAGTCCCATACAGTGCAATTGTCTTTATGAGTGACGATTATTCAGTTTCTCGGTTATATCCTGATATTCTTTAAAGTTAGAAATTTCTGTTATTCAGCGAAGACCTTTTTTGCCATTGCAATCTTTGTCTTAATGTCCGTCTCATCGTGGGCATATCCTGTTATGGTTTCTCCTAAATATGCACACTTCTATACTTGCTCGATTATTTATTGAGGATTATATGGGGACGGCGTGGGCTAGGGGTTAAGTGACACGGCTCACAAACAGAAGGTGCTGGGTTCGATCCCCATCACAGTACCTGCCATTACCCCGGAGAAGCAAACCCATAGAAAATGCAGAAGGAAGCAGGTCCTTTAATAAAATGCATGCTGAAGTCGGATGCACTATGCCGACAGGCGCAAAATAAAAACTACAGCGAAACGCACACCGCCTTGGCGATTAAAGAAATAAGGCGAACGCAAACAAATTATTTAAAAAAAACAAATATTCATCTGCTGCCTTTGCGGCGTAGCTACTGATCCTGACATTATGGCTTGATCATCGCTAAATTTGATGACACTAACTTTTCTACCATTAACTTTGGAGAGGAAGATTAACATCTGGTCAGGCAAAATATACTGATCAGACATGTTAGTCAGGGTCAGGCAAAACATACTGGCCAAGACCCTCACCTCGGCTTCCTAGTAGCCCTCCCTGAAAACGGGCTGTTTTCATGGCAGCCTAACTAACCAGGTGAGGGATTGACGAGGTCCCGTAGTAGTGAGTAATATGCAGGTGAAGAAAAGCATAGCACAAACGCCTGGATCAACTCGGACCACTTTCATCAGCACGCTCGGGATGTGAGGAAAGCTACTGCAACACGCACAAAAGAATAACTTACTCATTGTGGGCATTCGCAAACAACAACAACCAATGACTGACACTCTTAACGCAACTTTTCCCGTCATCATCTCAGAATATGCTCTTGGTTTCCGCTCTTTTGACAAACATTTAGACAAACATTTAGACAAACATTTAGACAAACATTTAGACAAACATTTAGACAAACATTTAGACAAACATTTAGACAAACATTTAGACAAACATTTAGACAAACATTAAGACAAACATTTAGACACAAATTTAAACAAACATTTAGACAAACATTTAGACAAACATTAAGACAAACATTTAGACACAAATTTAAACAAACATTTAGACACAAATTTAAACAAACATTTAGCAAAACATTTAGACAAACATTTAGACAAACATTTAGACAAATACCTAACTGACAACCCATACCTAACTGACAACCCATACCTAACTGACTACCCACACCTGACAACCCATACCTAACTGACAACCCACACCTAACTGACAACCCACACCTAACTGACAACCCATACCTAACTGACAACCCATACCTAACTGACAACCCACACCTAACTGACAACCCATACCTAACTGACAACCCATGCCTAACTGACAACCCATACCTAACTGACAACTCATACCTAACTGACAACCCATACCTAACTGACAACCCATACCTAACTGACAACCCCTACCTAACTGACAACCCCTACCCAACTGACAACCCACACCTAACTGACAACCCATACCTAACTGACAACCCCTACCTAACTGACAACCCCTACCTAACTGACAACCCACACCTAACTGACAACCCACACCTAACTGACAACCCACACCTAACTGACAACCCACACCTAACTGACAACCCCTACCTAACTGACAACCCCTACCTAACTGACAACCCCTACCTAACTGACAACCCATACCTAACTGACAACCCACACCTAACTGACAACCCACACCTAACTGACAACCCACACCTAACTGACAGTGGTTTGATCACATCGACTACCCAACTGCAGGTTCTTTAAAATTTCCTCAATTTTCTTTTGTTTCCTTTCTATTTTGATCTGCCTCTTTTCTATCTTCTCCAATCTCTTCTCATTTGTCCTAATATTGCACTCTATTCGAGCCTACCTCTGGAAGAACTCTCCTTCTTTCTTCTCACCTCACTCTGTTTCATTTGACTCTGTCCTACAGTCACACCCTTGCACAACTTTCACACGCGCCCTCGTGGTAAAGCCCTTCCATTGCACTTTGGTTGGGCTAGCTTCTGAGGGCGCACAAACCTAGCATAGGTACATACAGATGCATACATGCATCCAAGCACTGGTTTATGCGTCCTGATCTCGCCCAATTGACTACGGTCTGGGGTGGAAAATGGCGCGCCTCCGCCAGTAGAAACTAGTGAGGCAAACATCTAAGTAAAAAAAAAATTTAAAAAAAAATTCGAGCCTGCCTCTCTTCGACTCTACATACCCTACATATAAACGTTTACTTCCTCTTCCAACGTTGTATCTAACCCTACACTTATACAAACATTGCCGCCACACAACTCACACGATCTGCCCTGACCTTTCTTCGTAGCATTTCGCCTGGTCTTAACAGCCATACTAATTATGTTATTCATTACCTTTAGCCAATAAGTTATACTAATACCTAATACAATATATACTTGTTAAAGCAACAAAAAATTTCAAATGTCGCTGGTATTTACCTTTCACCAACTTATCGCTCGCTAACTACTACGCCTGTTTTTTTAAAAACCCGGTAAGTCCGGTAAGTGAGTCAAGTCCAGTGCTGTCTTCGTTAGAGTCATTGAGGTCTGAAGAGGAACGAGGAAGAGGAAGTCAAAACCTTATATGTACATTTTACTTTGTCTATATTGCTAATAACATTTATCACTGATTCTACGCCATGTGAAAGTATGTCTCCCAGAGCAGTCTGACTGCCATTAGTTGCAAATTCTCTTGTGAAAGCGAGATGTGCGTTTGTGAGACGCGAGCAAACATATGGAACCGACAAGCTACTATTACTAGCATTTTCTATACACAGTCCGTTCTTATGCAGATAAGCAGACAATCTAAGTCCATTCTTATGCAGACAAGCAGACAATCTAAGCCCGTTCTTGTGCAGATAAGCAGACAAACTATGAAAACCACATCCACATTAGTCTACTACTCCAGGGGGCAGCCAATTAACAAGTAAACAACAGGTGGCAGAGGGATAGGGAGTCTGCTTCAGCTGAACAGAAGTAGTGACGCCTACTACCCTCATCAATGCTGGCCTTCTGACCAGGAAAAAGACGGTCAATCCCAGATCCATCAACTTAGTCCCATAGCGCAGGGCGACTTGGGGGAGGAGGCATGAACATTCCAATCGTCTGTTGGTTACTTTGTAACAAAACTTACACCACTGACGTAAGAAACGTGTTGTGTAAGGTTTCTGCGGAGTTTTCTAAACCAGTTGTAAAGACGTTAAATAAAGGCATCAGTATCACCACCAAGGGATAAGTGAACGTGCTACAGTGTTAGCAACTCTACTGCATGCCCGTGACACATGAAATGTGTATAGCAGACACGCAGACAGCAACATCGTTTTCACTTGAGCCTGTCTTGGTAGACTGCTCAGGGTCGGGTGATAAGACAAGGGACCTAACTGAAATTCTTATGGGTTGGCTTGGCTTCGTTCGTTCTCAATCTCCCGTTACCAAACCCTGACAGTGGCTTAAGTAGCAGAATGTAGTCCAGAGAACAAAATGCGTTGTGTCGTAGTTTACAGTTTGACTGCGATATTTGCACCTTTCGGTCGAACACATCCGACTTCAGCAAGCATTTTTTGAGTACAGGGTTAGCATTCCCTCTTCGATCCCTTCTTAGCCAGTCTGCTCTGTTGCAGCCTGTTATCCAGGATCACCGCGTGGAGGTGTAGAAGGGCCATGGCAGCTCTGGTTCGCTGGCCCTGACGCTAGCAGTCAGCTATGAGTCGCTGACCACCGCAGCTCATGCGCTGCTCATCATCCGAATTGGTATGATAGGATCACTGATGTGGAACTGTTGGACAGAACCAGACAGAATAGAGCGATTGAAATGGTATGATAGGATCAGTAATGTGGAACTGTTGTACAGAACCAGACAGAATAGAGAGATTGAAATGCTATGATAGGATCAGTAATGTGGAACTGTTGTACAGAACCAGACAGAATAGAGAGATTGAAATGGTATGATAGGATCACTGATGTGGAACTGTTGGACAGAATAGAGAGATTGAAATGGTATGATAGGATCACTAATGTGGAACTGTTGTACAGAACCAGACAGAATAGAGAGATTGAAATGGTATGATAGGATCACTAATGTGGAACTGTTGTACAGAACCAGACAGAATAGAGAGATTGAAATGGTATGATAGGATCACTAATGTGGAACTGTTGTACAGAACCAGACAGAATAGAGAGATTGAAATGGTATGATAGGATCACTAATGTGGAACTGTTGTACAGAACCAGACAGAATAGAGAGATTGAAATGGTATGATAGGATCACTAATGTGGAACTGTTGTACAGAACCAGACAGAATAGAGAGATTGAAATGGTATGATAGGATCACTAATGTGGAACTGTTGTACAGAACCAGACAGAATAGAGAGATTGAAATGGTATGATAGGATCACTAATGTGGAACTGTTGTACAGAACCAGACAGAATAGAGAGATTGAAATGGTTTGATAAGATCTCTAGCGTGGAACTGTTGGACAGAATAGAGATCCCTATCCCAGCACCGGCCGTTACCCAGAAAAAGCAAACCCCTAGAAAAGGCAGGAGGAAGAAGACCATTACATAAAATGAATGACACAGTCGGATGCACATGGCCGACAGGAGTAAAATAAAAACATAGTGAAACGTTTACCGCCTTGAGAGAATAAACAAATAAGGCGGATGAAAAAAACAACAACTCCCCCCCCTCCCCTCCCCCCAAAAAAACAAACAAACAAACAAACAACAACAAACAAAACAAAACAACACAAAAAGAACTGGAGACAAAATAAAGAAAAACGTGCGGACGTGGACAGATCTGTAACGGGCAGATGTATTCTCATATTATATGTTTTCCCATATTATATGTTTTCCCATCTTGCAGAGAGCGTATAGACGAAGGAATGATATAGAAATTGTTGGACTTAATCTAACTTGTTTCATGGTAATCTAGCTATTGGGGTGGGGGTGTCGTGACCACTGCAGTAGTGGGCGTCACGCAGATAAAGCCAGGTATAGCACAACAGCTTGGAGGATCCCGGTCCACCTTCATCAACATGCTCGGGTTCTGAGGAAAGCTACTGCAACCCGTCACTTAGCGCACACCAAAGAATAAACATTTTTCCTCGTGGGCATTAAGCCATAACGTCCTGGTGAGGTTGCTAGTCACATATACAACCTTCTTTAGCCGTCTCTTGCGAAGTGCAATTCTGTTAGGTCTTGTGAACCACTCGTGTTAGAAGTATTTGAAATTGTGAAAGTTTACAATGAATTATTTCTCAAACTTCTTCCTAATTCTCTATCAAACATCATCATGAGTGAATCTAATGAAAGCATCAGTCATCTCACGTCTCCTAAATACTGCCGTACAGCTTCTAATGCACTGATACAAGCTGCGACCATGTGCCTCACCTTTCACCAGCATTGGGTAGATCTTCAACAAGTGTTCGGGCAGCAGGAACCAGGTGCCACAGATTCCTCAAAGATAGAACCCCAACTAGTGTGCCAAATTAATAACCTGAAATAGGTCACGTGATCTAGCCGAGACAGAAGATGATAGGCCTATTTACCCCCCCCCCCCCGCCCCCCCCAAAAAAACACAAACAAAAACAACAAAACAAAAAACAAACAAATAAAAACAAAACAAAAAACAAACCCAAACAAAAAAAAACAAACAACAAAAAACATGATATCGGTGGTTTATCTCCCATATTGATTTAAAAGCACCGTTTATTGTTGTTCTAACATCACATCACTGCCCAGAATGTCACATTGGACTGGTATGCTCTGAATTGTGCTCGTGTGTAAGCACATGGGAAGGCGTCCAAGCGTGTCCAGCACGTCTTTAAGTCAAATATACTGTAGACTCTTTAGTTTAGCAACACTAAGAAGGGCATCAGTGAAGATCACTACCTGTTTATCTGCATGTGCTTTTGCATTTGATACATACAGAGTGCTGCTGCCCGTTGTAGATATTGTTACTGCGTGGAAGCAGTTGTTTTATCGTTCCTGGACATTTACTTTTGATTGGACTCCACTTTTAAATTGCAAAACTGTCTCATATAAAACCGATCTCCCGTTTTGAAAGCCACCCTTAGCCGACCTCGTTATTGGTGTGTTCATATTTTGATGGCTAATTGAAGGATGTGTGATGTGTAGTACTTCATGCACTCATACGAATGTCTTCTCATTCGTTCATACGAATGTCTTCTCATTCGTAATAGAAGTGATACAAATAAAGCAAACATGAACTGCAAAACAACAGTTACACGAAGAAAAAAACAAATGCAACGGCAAGCTGCGTTCAATTATTTTATTTCTTCACAAATAAGTAATGACAGCGTCATAAAGTCATTGTATTAAATAAATTGCAAATAACTGATTGCTAAAATTGAATGCTATGAAAAGAATTCTAGAATTTTAAAGAGCGATGGAAGAAAAATACCCGGAAGTATATTGGAAAGATTAAACCGTGTTTGATTTAGTTTCGCAAATTTTTCAGGAATGTTGGATGTTGGGTGTGTGTTTGGAATAGTGGTATAAATAGTGCTAAATGTGTAGGTAGTGCCATGATTTAGCAGTGATTGTTTACATTTCCACAACAAACACTAACTTCTAATTACTAGACATCGCTGTAAAGGTTAGGGAGCTTCATTTAACGACGGAAGAGGAAGGCAATTCCAAAATGGCTGCTGACGAGTGGAGAAACTGTGTTGACTGGTTGGTAAGATGTCAAATCTTACCATCAGATCACAAGGCAACCAAACATGATGCTACAGCCTTTGATCTTGCCCAAGCGTTGAGAGACGGTGTTTTATTATGTCATCTACTAAACACTTTGCGAGTTGGTTGCATAGACATGAAGGATTTCAGTTCCCGTCCACAGATGTCACAGGTAAATAATCGTAATGTAGTCTAAATGTTTGACCGAGTGTGAGAAGTCAGTGAATGTAGAATGATGGTTACCTTTGACTGTTGCCTAACCTACACGTTGATGGACCCTGTTATACCAAGCAATCTTGCAAAAGGTTGGGGTTTAACGGGAGGTAAGAAATACGACGGAACAGTGAACACAGCAAGCTAGGCTAAGACGAAGAAGAGTCGAACTCAAAGCCCCCACCAGCTAGAGAGATGGCAAGTGGAGCACACTCCATTATATGGCAGGTGCAGAAGACAGAGGTACCAGACCAGGAGATACACCAGCAACCCACCTAGTCTTTTTTATATGTCTACACAAATGTATACAAATAATAAATACACTTTTATAATACTTATACCAGTAGATAGTGTTTACAATGATTCAGTGAATCATCATCAGTGTAAAGTCCCTCTAGACACTGAGACAGCCAAGAGCAGAGTTTCAGTGTTGGGTTCTGATCCTAGACAGAACTGGACTTCACGTATACTCACAGAATAGACATAATTTAAAAAAAATGTGGTGAAGAAGAAGAATGACTGTTTGATTGTTTCTGTGACTGTTAGATTGTTTCTGTGACTGTTTGATTGTTTCTGTGACTGTTTGATTGTTTCTGTGAGTGTTTGATTGTTTCTGTGACTGTTTGAAAATCTGAAAGAATATACCATTTATAACTTAACTACAGTTATAAGTAGTAATAACAATTTAATGAGTAGTACTACTAGTACTGAAGCACGAAATAATAATAATAATAATGTTCGTCTGAAACCCGTTGCGTCGGTCGGCCACATCCATCACCCACTGCTACGACGTGGTTCCAGGCCTCGTCCAGGGTGGAGGTTGATATCTGCTGGAGCCATACCGAATGGCGACGGCCTAATCTGCGCCTCAATCCGGTTGAGGGAAGTCTTTTGGCACTGAGGAACGACTTGTATAGTATCTTGTATTCTGGGGTTTCTTGGTCCAGCCGTACAACATGACCAAACAAAAGAACTTGGCGACTGTCAAGTGTTTATGAGATTGGGAGAAGGCCTGTTTTGGCGGAGACCTCCACGTTGTGGATGTAGTCATGCATGCCACTGGAAGCCCAGGATATGCCACTGGTTGCGCATGTGGAAGACCTCTAGTCTTGGCATGTCGTGTTTCATCAATGTCCAGGTTTCAGGAGCTGTAGAGCAGGACTGGAACAAAGCAGAACTGGTAGATCCAAATTTTTGTCTCACAGGAGATCTTGCCATTACTCCACACATGTGGGTTGTGCATAGCAGATGCAGCTAGTCCGATCTGCCTTGACATATCGGGACTGCTGCGCCCATCAGATGATATCATGCTGCAGAGATAGAAGAATTCATCTTCACAGTGTGACCTGGGGTGCTGTGTCAGAAACTAGGTTCTGAACTTTGGTCTTGTCCCAGGATATAGACTGGTCTAGAGAGGACGTTTCACTGTCTAGCATTTCTAGAGAGCGCTGCAGCGCAGAGCTGTCTGTGTCCAACAGGAGAATGTCGTCTGCGTAGGCGAGATCAGTGAAGGTTGACTGATCAATAGCAATACCCTCTTCGTGCACACTGAAGCGGTCACGAAGCCAGTCAATGGTCCTGCAGAATAGATCGGGGACAAGAATACATCCCTGTCTGACACCAGAAGTCGTGGGGAATCTGTCAAAGAGTGCCACCCAGCCGAGTTCTGACGCCAGTGTTGTTGTGTAGCAACTTGATCAGGTTTAACAGAGGGGTGGGGATGCCTATTCCCTGGAGGGTTTTCCAAAGAGCAGACCGATCAACCAAGTCGAAGGCGGACTTCAGGTCCACGTTTGCAGCGCACAAGGGGTAATTGAAGGCGCCATCCAGTTTGGCGAGGAGGCGCAGAGCAGGTATAGTGTTGGTTGTAGAATGATCCGGGGTGAAGCCAGGCTGTTGTGGGCGGCGTTTTGTGCTCAAGAGAAGATTGACTTTGGCCAGTAGCACGTGAGCAAACACCTTCCCCCTGAACCAAGAGTAGTGTTATAGGCCTGTAATTACAGCAGTCTTTGTTACTCCCCTTGCCTTTGTAATTACATCAGTCTTTGTTACTCCCCTTGCCTTTGTAATTACAGCAGTCTTTGTTACTCCCCTTGCCTTTGTAATTACAGCAGTCTTTGTTACTCCCCTTGCCTTTGCAATTACACCAGTCTTTGTTACTCCCCTTACCTTTGTAATTACAGCAGTCTTTGTTACTCCCCTTGCCTTTGTAATTACAGCAGTCTTTGTTACTCCCCTTGCCTTTGCACAGGGAGATGACGAAGCAAGAAAAGCTGTTCAATTACATGATCTAGGGCTATTGACTATTGTTGTAGCAAGATTGCTATACACTGAGTCAGCTCTGTCTGAAGAAATATTACAACTGTCAACTGGTATGTAAATTGTTTCATGTATATTGTAGTGTTTTGTAACTAGAAAAAAAAAAAAAAGGGTAACTACACAACACTACAATATGCATGAAACAATTTATGTATCAGTTGACAGTTGTAATATTTCTTCAGACAGAGCTGACTCAGTTAATCATAGTCTATCCTATAACATAAATTATAATTTAGATCTAACTATATCAGTATAAAACATTTTATTAGCCATAGTTTGCCACAAATATTAATAGTATAAAGGGTGAACAAAGCATGTACATAAATTTAATATGTGGTGCTGTGAAGTAGTAAACATTAAATTGCATTTTATTCTTATCAAAGGGGATGGTGTGGCCTAATGGTTAAGTGACACGGTTCACCAGCAGAAGGTGCTGTGTTCGCTCCCAAATCACAGCACTGGCCATTACCCCAGGGAAGCAATTCCTTAAGCAGGCCCTTACATAAAATGCATGTTGAAGTAGAATACACTGGGACAGGTGCAAAATAAAAACAGTAATACACACACACCACCTTGGGGAATAGAGAAATAAGGTGGATGCAAAAAAAACACCAAAAGAAACAACTTCTAAGCAAAATAAAGACAGAGAGAAAGTAACATGATAAAATGAGCTTTTAATACAGCAATAAATTGTGAATGAAGAGCAGATTTCTTCTTCTTCTTCTTCTTACGCTGTCAGACGTCATCCTTTATTTTTTCGAAAAAAGCAGCAGTCATCCTGAGGCTGTCGACACTGCCATAGAGCTTGTCTAGTGTTGCCACTGGTGATGGCCACATCTGCTTTCTCTGATCCTCGTATGTCGGGCAGTTTTGCAGCAGATGTTCAGCGGTCATTTTCCCGGTACCACACGAGCATTCGTCAGTGCCACCTATCTTCAATTTGTTGAATATGTGGTTCCTCAGTCTATTGTGGCCAGTGCGAAGTCTGAAGACCACGACCTGTTCTCTTCTGTTCAACTGGTAATAGGCATCACCTTTTGTGTAGCCAGTATGTTCTGTTTCCCATTTGGTCATGTATCTAGCTCTAATAAGCCTTTTTGACTCTTTGCATGTCACACTAGTATCTGGTTGTGGTAGTCTTGCACCTTCTTTTGCCAGTCTGTCTGCCTCCTCGTTGCCTTGGATGTTACAATGGGATGGAACCCACTGTACCACTACTCTTTATGGTGCGGACTGCTGGCATAGTTGACAATTCATTAAGTTCAGTATTTTGCTGGCTTTTTAGTGCTGTGACTACGACCAGGGCATCTGTGAGCAGGACTATATGGCTTTCATTCCTTTTACCTGTCACCATTTCTTCTACTGCAGCCCTCAGTGCCTCTGCCTCCGCTCTGAAATTGCTAGTGTACTTACCAGTAGCGAATGACAGTGTTATTTTTCTGCCATTTGGTAGGCTCAGGAATACCCCTGCTCCTCCGTTCTGTGTTGTGTTTGTTACAGAACCGTCGGTGTATGCATGGGTCCAGTCCATGCTTGGGTAGTTTTCCGTTATGTACCTCAGGGTTGTATCTCTTCTTTCTTTTTCAGTATGGCTGTTTTTGTTTCCAATACCTGGTATATTTTCTTCCACCTCTGGAAATATATGCTGCCTCCAGGTAGGCTTTTGTACAGTAGGGATGGACTTTGGTGTTGTTAGTGCGTTCATAGGGTCTTCATTCATCTTTGCTTTGGCTATGTCTGCAAAGTTTCTCCGCTTTAGTTTCCCATTTCCAAACTTTTTAAGTTTCTGGTACATTGGATGGTCGGTCAGTCTTCTGAGTTTCTCTGCTTGCTGCTGGGCTCTGCAATCTCTTCTGTCGGTCATGGATTGCAGTTTTGAAATCTTTTCAAGTTCTACAATTGGCGTTGACTTCATGCCTCCTGTTATAACTCTCATGGCTTGGTTTTGAAGTTTGCTAATTTTATCGAAGTTCGCCTTTGCTGCTGTTGTCCATGCCGAAATGCCATATTCGAGAACTGGTCTCACTCTTCCAGTGTGCAGTTTCTTTAGTATACTTTCGTCTGCTCCCCAGCTTGTTCCAGCAAGTTTCCTCATGGTTGCCATTCTTTCTCTGGCGAAGAGCAGATTTGAAATCAGGAAGTATTCATTTAATTATCTCAAGAAGTTCAATAAGCGACACAATACATCACAAGAATTGGGTTTAACAAAAAATAATGGATAGTTGGTGATATTTTGTAACAATTTACATGTACTGTTTACATTTTAGCACAACTAACAATGCTGCATCGAACGAGAGTAAAACACTCATGATCATCCTCTAATTTGTCCGTACTTACTCTTCATATATTTATATTTCAATTGCTGCTGTCTCAGGGTGGGCTGAGTGACCAATTGCCACTTGTCATATCTAACAATTGGTCTTTTAGAGACTGCATTGCATCTCCTTTGACTTTATATGAAATCCCCATTGTAGGTAATTTTGAAGCTGGTATGTCAGCTTTTTAATTGTCATTGGACCTTAGCTTGACCAAGACATTAGACCTTACAGTTTGAGATTACTATGTGTATTCTCTACTCATACTGAAACCATTGAAGTTTCCCAAAGCATTGACTGAACATCTGATTTGAATTCATTTTATGCTGGTTGGACTATAAGCCATTGTTCAATGCGTTTGATGTGCCAACTCATGCACTGGATAAACAAATGATTTCCATGTGCATACAGTACGCATTCTAAATTGATTATACATACTATATATTTGCTACAATTGTGAGCTATGCTGAGGTTTAGAGAGCACTGGCCATTTGGGAGTGTGTTAAGAACCTTCAAGATGGTGTCATGCCTTCACATCACTTATAAACTGTGATAACAAGCCTGATTAATGATATTTCAAATAGGCACGTAGGAACTACAGTAACTGTCTTAATCTCCATTCCTATTGTGTTGTCATAGACATCTCTGCGCTACAGCGCTCTCTGGAAATCTTAGACAGCGAAATGCCTTCATAAGGCTTGTCTATATCCTGGGCCAAGACCAAAGTTCAGAACCTCATTATTCTTAGAGTCGCCAGCCTAATCTCCCCTGCCCTAAACGCCCATGCTCCAGCTGGAACTGTCACACACTCCATGAACTCTCTTTTTGTCTCAGGTTCAAAATGATGTGCCCAGGTTTTGTCACCATTGAAACTCTTCAGAAGAAATTGTTTTCCTTTGCAATCGGTGGTCATTTGTGAGACTTCAAGGAACGCATCTTGCGCAAACCTTAGAAAATCTGAGAACTTTTATAACTGCATTTGCACTACCAATGCTGATTGACAGCTGTAAGGTCAGTTGGTGAGTAGTGATTCGCCTATCAGTAAGAATAATGCCCTCAGCACATTTAAACATTTCTGCATTGGTGGCTGTGACATGACGTCCATTGCGCGGCCGATCTACACGTCCTTGTTCTTTCATTCTCTGAACCCAGCGACTAACTGTACTACTGTCGACTACAAAACTTCTGTACACATCACAATTGGTGCAAATTGGTACACACAATCGACATATGCCATATTTGAAGTTTCAAACTTTCATGCTTCTATTTCCATCATTAGCTGAGAAAAACAATGTGGTGCATTACTTTCTGAATGCCCCCTCATAGTACATGCTCCTCAGTGGTTATTGTTGTTGTTTGCGAATGCAAATTCTTTTGTGCGCCCTGGAAAGGATGTTAAGTGGTGGGTTGCAGTAGTTTTCCTCACACCCTGAGCATGCTGATGAAGGTGGACCGCGGTCCTCCGGGCGGTTGTGCTATGCTTGGCTTCATGTTCGTGTCACTCATTACTACAGGGATCACGTTGATCCCTCACCCTGTTAGCCAGGCTGCCATGAAAGCAGCCAGTTTCCAGGGAGGGCTACTAAGAAGCCGAGGTGAGGGTCTTGGCCAGTAGGTTTTGTCTGACCCTGACTAACATGTTTATTCAGTATATTGTGCCTGACCAGACATTAGTCTTCCTCCCCAGTGGTTATTGTAAATTAGCATATCATTTATCAATGTTTAATGTAAAATGCATTCTCTTCCAATAAAAATAAAATAAAAATGACCAGAAGAAAAAAAATGACTCAACAACGACCATGTAGAATTACTAAAGAGCATCGGTACAGTTCAAATTATTACTAAATTATCAGGGAAAATATGAAAGACAATTCTTTCCTTGTTCATAATTGTTGGTGACTGTTGGCCCAATGAACATATATCTTGTCTAGATTTTTGTTAATGAAAGCAAATCTAAATATATCTTGTCCAGATTTTTTGTTAATAAATGCAAATCTAATATCATCTATGAAATTTTCTTCTTTCAGTTTTTGTGCATGAAAAATATCAGAACATTCTTAACAACATGCACAACTATATTTGGCATTGCTCATGGAGACTTATTCAAGCCTAATGATCTATTTGATGTGAAAGATTTCAGGAAGGTAAGATTAGTATCTGAATTATCATTCTTTGTGTGAGGTCAAAAAACTGATTTTTGAATATTCTTCTTCTGCGTTCGTTCTCAATCTCCTGCTATCAAGCCCTGAACAAGATTTTGCAAGTATCAGTATGTAGTCCAGAGAACGGAATGCGTTGTGTTGCTAGTTTACAGCTTGGCTGCGATATTTGCACCTTTCGGTCCGACACATCTGTCTTCAGCAGGGAATATTCTAATAACAGAATCTCTTTTCTCATAGTAGCTTGTTCAGGTTTGTTTGTCTGCTATTGTTTTAATTGTATGTGTATTTAATAGTTATTGCCCATCGCAAGCGATGATGGCTGCAACAACAGGCGGTTTTGTCTTAATAATGTGATGTGCGCTATATTTAGATTACTCCAAAACCAAGCCATGAGAGTTATAACAGGAGGCATGAAGTCAACGCCAATTGTAGAACTTGAAAAGATTACAAAACTGCAATCCATGACCGACAGAAGAGACTGCAGAGCCCAGCAGCAAGCAGAGAAACTCAGAAGACTGACCGACCATCCAATGTACCAGAGACTAAAAAATTTTGGAAATGGGAAACTAAAGCGGAGAAACTTTGCAGACATAGCCAAAGCAAAGATGAATGAAGACCCTATGAACGCACTAACACTTTATTAAAATTGATTTTAGCTTGTTTGCGATTGTGCTCCAATGTCTCTAATATCTACCAGTTAATGACTTTTTAACTTAAGAGGATCATCATTTCTTATGTGTTTCAACAGGAGAATGATGTGACCGCTGCAAATGGTCATCTTGCAGGAAGCCTGCTATGCCATTGCAGTTCTTGTTTCTGTTGCACTGTTTTGCACGATGAGGTTGCCAACTCCATTCACAGCCCTCCTTAAGTCACCAATCACAAACATTCATAGAGTGCTGGGGTCCATTTCTTTTCTATTCAATAAGTGCTCTTGGGATCCACACATAGTTACACTTCAGGATGGTATCTGTGATGTTTCTCTTGTATGATCTGTACCTACTATATTATTGATCACTGTTTCGTCATTAATATTCATTTCTGCCGAGAGATATAATCATTATTCTTAATTAAGAGGGCTCCAATAATACTTGAATAACTGCTTTAAACTTTCATTTCTTATCAGGTGTCCTAAATATGAAGTCTTAAACTTTTCTTTACTTTGTCTTACAGCATTTTATTTGTTTGTTTGTAAAAAAACACATAATTAGGAGTGAGGGGTTTCCAACTAAAGGCATGTAGATATGTTAGAACATTGTCATTGTGTATGTCAGACAGGTGACACTGATATTAATTGACCATTATTTATAACTTACAGGTGCTGGATACGCTGTCAAAGTTATCCAAAACTGATTTGGCACAGCGCAGATTCAGGTAACATTAATTGACAATGCCTACTACATTTGCCATGTTTTAAAAATAACTTCTGTTGCACCAAAGCTGTCACTAGATGACGTCAATCTTTGGATGAAATAAATTATGTAGTCAGAGAATCTGTAAGGTGATAGGTGCAGACATATTAGACTCAGAGTTCAAGTTTCCAGAGAAAGCAGCCCATGGAAACGTGCAGGATGACACTGCTGGATTAGCCGTCCTACCCGATCTGAGTTGATCCTCATAAGTTGTGGCAGTGAACCATGCACTTTGTATACTAAGTTGTGGCAGTGAACCATGCACTTTGTATACTAAGTTGTAGTAGTGAACCATGCACTTTGTATACTTCACTTTTCAGCACATTTATTCAGGTTTCATACATTGATTATTAAGATTCATTTCCTTTGGCTTTAATCCACATGTGGGTTGTCACTTGTACACATTAATTTCCTTTGACTTTAACCCACATGTGGGCTGTCACTTGTACACATTAATTTCCTTTGACTTTAACCCACATGTGGGCTGTCACTTGTACACATTGGTTTCCTTCGACTTTAACCCACATGTGGGCTGTCACTTGTACACATTAATTTCCATTGGCTGTAATCCACATGTGGGCTGTCACTTGTACACATACATGTTTTATTGATTTGTTTACATGTTTGATTTTTGCCATTATGTTTCAATATTTCACTTGTCATGTAAATAATCAATTTGGTGACAATTTTATTGTTTTAGTGTAATTTTTTTGGGCCTGTGTGTTTCTGGGCCCCAACAGGAGAGTAAGGAACAGTAAGACTGTAACCTACTAAGCATATTGTAAGAGATAAGTAAGAAGGGTTTAACATGGTACTGACTTGTCCATTTATAGCTACTATAAACCACAATAAAAATGAAAAGAAGACCTATGGTAGATGATAGGCGACTAAGCCGTGTTATTTTTGATTGAATTAATCGTGTACAACTCCGTGTCTTTGTTGGAGATTGGGTCTGGAGTATGTTTAAACATGTATATTTCATAGCATTTTGATTGTAACAATTTTGTAAAAAAAAACAATTCCAAAATTGTTAACTCAAAGGGGTTTTCAAAATCACCGTCCTGTCCGTGATCGACGAGAGCCATACTACAATGATTTGCAGTTACTGGCAGCGTAAGTTTCACTTTGTGTTTGGATGCTGTGGACACCTGTCTTGAACTACTAAATGTCCCACCTCAGCCCTAATCTTCATATTGGCTGATGTTTTGTTGTGTATAGTAACCCGTTTGCATACTTTTTTTGGATGTCATGTAATAAAGTGTTTGCTAATTTTTTGATATCATATAGTACAATCACCTGTATGCTGATTTTTTGATATCATATAATAAACCGTTTGCTGATATTTTGATATTGTTCAGTAACATGTCTGCAGATTTGTTGATATTGTACAGTAACTTGTTTGCTGATGTTATGATATCATATTGTAAGCCTTTGCTCATGTTTAAGAATAGGGCATGTTGGTCCTGTGCTATTTATATATTTGACCTATTACATATAGTTGATACATTATGCATATTAAATGTTATAGTCCATAATTTGTCACTTTTCCAACAACAACCAAAATAGTGTTTCAAGGCATGTCCTGTAAGATTGTCCGTAATGCCACTATCCTTTTTTGAACTTTTCTCATAGCTCCATATGATGTACGAGGCGTGTTCAAATGAAACCGGACGTAACTGCACCAAGTGAACATGCACATGATGACGTCATTTCTGGTGAACTGTTAAGTTTGCAAATTTTCATTATCCTCCGACTCATAGTTTCCTCAGCAGACCGTTGAAAACATGGCGGGTGTAATATGGAATCCGTCCAGAGCTGATCAGCGAGCGGTGATTCAGTTTCTAGTAGTTGAAGGTTGACATTCATCACAGAATGTAGGCAGTGTATGGTGACAAAAGTGTGTCGAAGACAACAGTGAAGAACTGAACAACGATGTTTAAAGGACGTGAGTTAATGAAAGATCAGGTCAGGCGCGTATTGTTGCATCAAAAGATGCATCGCCAAAATTGATGCAGCAATTCGGGTGGACTGCCGCCGGAGCTTACGTTTGCTAGCAGAGGAATTCGCTGTGGCGCGAATGTCGTTCAAATGGTGGTTAGCAAGAAAGTGAAGTATCAGTAGGTGTGTTCACAATGGGTACATTGATTGCGACCAACCACCATAAGGGAGAACACATGGGATGGAGTTTGAACCACTTGCTGCGATACAAAGAGGAGGGTGATTCTTTTCTTTTGGGCATAGTGGCAGGTGAATACGCCTCGGTCGACATCCTTCAATTGTTAGAAACCGAATCACTGCTCGCTGAACAACTCTGAACAGATTCCATATTATCCCCGCCATGTTTTCAACGGTCTGCTGAGGATACTGAGTCGGAGGATAATGAAATTTTGCAAACTTTACAGTTGGTATGTGCTGTTTACATCAGAAGCGATGTCATCATGTGCATTGTACTTATGTTGGTGCACTTAGGTCTGGTTTAATTTGAACACTCCTGGTATGTAGGCCTTCTCTAGTACATTATCTTCATGTTAAATGGTCTTGTTGTCTCGTTAGTCCAGAACAGACTTTCTCACCAGTCTTACTGAATACCATTTAACTAGCAGCACAGTATATTCTTAAAGGCTCTATAACAAATCCCAGGTGCCTAGAAATGTTGGTGTGGCGCCTAATATTTGAGAATCGGGTGTCGTAGTTACTTGCAGTTTCCCCCATGCTGTACAACTCCCACACCGCATTAAGGGACAACGAAAAGAATATTTTCCAGCGTAATTTCTCCTCCTTCCTCCGATTTTCAAGGTCAGATTAAAGGCGTCATGTTACGCACCATCTATATATAATAAATAAGGTATATAATAAATAAGGAATAGCAAAAATACATCAGCATTACTTTGAAAATAAGCTGACATTTGCACATTTAGAATTAAATTTTCAAGAATAATTCAGTGATACCCTCTGGCATATTACACAACCATACGAAGAACATTGCATCCATCACTATTTCTGGCTCCAATATTTATTAGCTGGCCCATAGATTCTAAATAAATTTGTTGACCCTGTTCTATGGACTCTGGTGACTTTTATTGATTTGAGCATAGATTAGAACTACAACACACTGTTGGTTTTTAAAAGGTACCAAGGATGGTTAGGTATTAGAAGGCAACCTCATTCTGTAAGATAAACGGCTACAGAAACCACCACTGGAAGAGCACATACATTTTCTTTGGTACATACTTACTACAGAATTACGGAGCAATCTAGGTGGTGGTAGAGGTTTTCTTTGGTACATACTTACTACAGAATTACGGAGCAATCTAGGTGGTGGTAGAGGTTTTCTTTGTGTAACATTGTTAACAATGTTAACATTGCAACTGTCTGTTCTAAACTCTGTTTTTAATCAATGTTAACATGACAGCTGTCTGTTCAGAGCTGTTTAAATCAATGTTAACATGATAGCTGTCTGTTCAGAGCTGTTTAAATCAATGTTAAAATGATAGCCGTCTGTTCAGAGCTGTTTAAATCAATGTTAACATGACGGCTGTCTGTTCAGAGCTGTTTAAATCAATGTTAAAATGATAGCTGTCTGTTCAGAGCTGTTTAAATCAATGTTAACATGACGGCTGTCTGTTCAGAGCTGTTTAAATCAATGTTAAAATGATAGCTGTCTGTTCAGAGCTGTTTAAATCAATGTTAACATGACGGCTGTCTGTTCAGAGCTGTTTAAATCAATGTTAAAATGATAGCTGTCTGTTCAGAGCTGTTTAAATCAATGTTAACATGACGGCTGTCTGTTCTAGTACGTTGTCATTGTTTATTTTCTCGATGTTTACAAGAAAATAATATGAGAAGATCAACGCTGTTCTGTTAAGGGGTTGATGTCAATGTACTTGGGGCAGACCAATGTGTGCTACGTCCCTCTCAGTAAATGGCAAAGGGTGTAGATACTAATGGTTTCTGTAGCTCAATGGTTGTACACACTCCTGCTCTGTTCTCAAAGGTGTCTTTCTACAGGAGGTTGTTGCCAAGTATGCACTGCTCTGCTCACCAACGGCCTGCCTTTCACTCTAGCAGAGAAGCCCCAACCAGTTTTCTTACTGTACAGCACATATCCAATCGGCATACATGACATCAGAATCTATCAATACCATAGCTAACTGAAATAGAAGAAAAGCACAATTCGTTGGACAGAAGCATAAATAGGAGGGGAGGGCTAACATTGCTACAACAGTAGACACAATAGGAGGGAAGGGTTAACATTGCTAGGGAGGGCTAACATTGCTATAAAAGTGGGCACAATAGGAGGAGAGGGCTAACATTGCTAGGGATGGCTAACATTGCTATAAGAGTGGACACAATAGGAGGGGAGGGCTAACATTGCTACAACAGTAGACAAAATAGGAGGGGAGAGCTAACATTGCTAGGGAGGGCTAACATTGCTATAAGAGTGGACACAATAGGAGGGGAGAGCTAACATTGCTACAACAGTAGACACAATAGAAGGGGAGGGCTAACACTGCTACAACAGTAGACACAATAGGAGGGGAGAGCTAACATTGCTAGGGAGGGCTAACATTGCTATAAAAGTGGGCACAATAGGAGGAGAGGGCTAACATTGCTAGGGATGGCTAACATTGCTATAAGAGTGGACACAATAGGAGGGGAGGGCTAACATTGCTACAACAGTAGACAAAATAGGAGGGGAGAGCTAACATTGCTAGGGAGGGCTAACATTGCTATAAAAGTGGACACAATAGGAGGGGAGGGCTAACATTGCTAGGGAGGGCTAACATTGCTTTAAAAGTGGACAAAATAGGGGGGGGGGGGCTAACATTGCTATAAAAGTGGAGACAATAGGAGAACTGATGTATGCCACTAACCAGCACCATTACTGGACAAGCTTCATGGAGAGGTCAGTATCCTCGGCTGAACACAACTTTCTTAGCATTTATTCAAGTTGGTACTGCTGCTGCGAAGGAGGAGCAGGAAGCTGAATAGTTTGGATGACTTTCTGGCTATAGGAAAGATGCAAGTCAAGGGAAACAGTGTAGGATGGGGAGATGACATATGCGACGGAATAACAAGATAACTAATCCCCCATCCAAAGTGCTGAATTGTTGAGAAGACATGTTTGTGGACGGATGTAAATAACATAACACATGATGAGGGTGTGCACATTTCTGGCAATTAGTGTCCCCTCTCCTTGTATTTCCCGTTTTTTTTATGCTTGTCCCAGGCTTCCTTGTTTGTTTCCGTCTGCCTCTATTTCTCTTACCCAAGGGATTCCAGAACAGAAACTGCGTAGTAATCAGCGGTTTTCCTTAATACGTCAATGTCAACATCTTCTCCCCACTTTCTGTTAAACTGATACAAAAACTTCCAACAAATACTATATATGTTGTGCGCAGTTTAATTACATTTCTTATATTGTAATTAGTCTCCACTTCTATTTTGTGTATATCCCACTTCAGTCACAAATGTTACTTCTACTTGTTCCACATCCTGGTATTACAGATATGACATTCTATATTGTAGGCGTGGTCCCGTTGTCTTGTGTCTGTTGTGTGCATGCTTGGGGATTTCTCTCTCTCTCTCTCTCTCTCTCTCTCTCTCTCTCTCTCTCTCTCTCTCGCTCTCTCTCCCTCTCTCTCTCTCTTTCGTTGTTATGGTAATCATTATAGATGAGCTAACTGCCTCAACTTTTATTCTCTAACTCTCTATGTCTCTCTCTTTTTATCTCTCTCTCTCTCTCTAGTTGTAATGGTAATCATTATAGATGAGCTTAGACTGCCACAACTTTTACTCTCTCTGTCTCTCTCTCTCTCTCTCGCTCTCGTTGTTATGGTAATACTAATAGATGAGCTGTGATTGCTACAACTTTAATTTTTACTTCTTATTCTAAGACCACTTTGTGTACATATTTAACAAAGTTATTTAGTATAGCTTAAACAGCCGGACATTGGCTTGGCAACAAACTGACAATCAGTATATTGAAACCACCTCTGTGCTGCCAATGTCAAGCGTGGCCATTATCCACGGAACATGAGAGGCTAATGATAACATATCAAATCCTGAAAGAGCTGGATGCACAACACGATTGGTTAGTAAACAATATTACGGCTCAGAAACTCAAATATTTTGGGCACATCAAATGTCACGGTGCTGGTTGTTGTGACATACCTAATAATGAGTATCGTCACTCTTTTGTGTGCCCTGAAAAGGACGTTAAGTGACGTGTTGTAGTAGCTTTCCTCACATCCCGAGCATGCGGATGAAGGTGGACTGCGGTCCTCCAGATGGTTGTGCTATACTTGGCTTCATCTGCGTGGTGCTCAGTACTATGGGGATCACATCGATCCACATCTCGTCTGCCAGGCGGCAGTGATGACAGCCCGTTTCCAGGGAACGCTACACAGAAGAAATTTTGTTGTCTTGGTCAGTGTATTGTGCCTGACCCTGATGCGACATCCTGGTCAGTGTATTGTGCCTGACCCTGACGCCATGTCCTAGTCAGTGTATTGTGCGTGACTGGACTAGCATCTCAGTTCCCCTATGCCACAGTGGTCTAGTAAACAATACTACAACTAGGAAACTAAAATATTTTGGCCACAGTGGTCTAGAAAAATTTGATATTGGATGATATGATACCTGGCAAGTGACGCAGATGGTGGTCACAGGACATTGAAGAGGTTCTGAGGATCATGGTGGTCACAGGACATTGAAGAGGTTCTGAGGATCATGGTGGTCACAGGACATTGAAGAGGTTTTGAGGATCATGGTGGTCACAAGACATTGAAGAGGTTCTGAGGATGATGGTGGTAGAGTCGATAGGGCTGACTACAAATCAAGTCTTACAGATCGGCTGTTATGAGAGCGACGATCAGCAAAGAACATACTACATGATGATGAAATGTCTAAGAAAAGTAATTGACGGCACAAGGAGAGATGACATGAGAAATAAAAACTAGCCCATATGTGATTATTCACTACGTTGCTTCAAGTGAAGCTTAGGGCCACAACTACAGATGGACCAATTACAGGAAGTCTGTGACTGAGCATTTGCATGGCGGTTTCAATAACAGTGGTTTTACTAGATGAAGTTGCTAGCCTCATGCACAACCCTCTTTAGTCAGCTTTTATGACATGCTTGGAAAGTTTTTTTAAGGTAGCCCCATAGCAGACACTAGTGTTAGAAACAGGCCTAACCTTTTTTTATGAGCTGGGGTGGCCAGTTCACTTTCTTGATACATTTCTTGATCTAAGCTAGGTATGAACTTTCAGCCACCAAATCAACTGAAGCGTGTCGAACCCCCTAAACATGTATGTGCTTGTGTGTGGTTTGCCTTCTCGCTCTCTCTCTCTTTCTCTCTTGTTATAATAAATAATTATTGTTATATTTTCTGTCATTAACAATACCAGTTCAATTCAGTCTCTGAGTCGTCCTCCCCCCCCATTTTTACTTCTTACTCTCTCACAATCACATCTC
This sequence comes from Ariolimax columbianus, assembly GCA_036924085.1. NCBI lineage: Eukaryota > Metazoa > Mollusca > Gastropoda > Stylommatophora > Arionidae > Ariolimax > Ariolimax columbianus. The sequence goes on from JAVGWX010000020.1 coordinate 59,628,480, forward strand.
AATCCTACCCCCTCCAGCACTAACATAACAGAAAGTCAGCTGGGCTGATTAGACTGGGGGATGTTACTGTTCAGTGTAGCCAGGCTGGGGGTACACATCATTCAGCTAACCTGACTGACACATGTAGCCCTAGGCAGGGTCTGGCAGTGATCAGTAGTCCTGGCTAAATACCTCAGTCCCAGGTTCAGGGCTGGTTGGCTGTGTAGGTGTAAGGGGATACCAATGTTTAGGAAGGGGGTAGACATATAAGAACTAACATATGATGATTCACCGGAAGTGGTAGAGACGTAGAGATGATGAGAGTTAGCAGGAAGGGGAGATATACAAGATGGAATTATGAGAATGAGAGAAAGCCAGAGATGAGAAAACAGGTAAAGTTGAGGGGAAAAAAACCACAGAAATGAAGGACTCTTCATATCAAGATCAGTAGGACATCCCACCTCTCTGCGACATCTCATATCAAGATCAGTAGGACATACCGCCTCCCTGCGACGTCTCATATCAAGAGCAGTAGGACATCCTGCCTCCCTGCGACGTCTCATATCAAGATCAGTAGGACATCCCGCCTCCCTGCGACGTCTCATATCAAGATCAGTAGGACATCCCGCCTCCCTGCGGCGCCTCATATCAAGATCAGTAGGACATCCCACCTCTCTGCGACGCCTCATATCACAATCAGTAGGACATCCCGCCTCTCTGCGACGTCTCATATCAAGAGCAGTAGGACATCCCGTCTCTCTGCGACGTCTCATATCAAGAGCAGTAGGACATCCCGCCTCTCTGCGACGTCTCATATCAAGAGCAGTAGGACATCCCGCCTCTCTGCGACGTCTCATATCACAATCAGTAGGACATCCCGTCTCCCTGCGACGTCTCATATCAAGAGCAGTAGGACATCCTGCCTCCCTGCGACGTCTCATATCAAGATCAGTAGGACATCCCACCTCCCTGCGACGTCTCATATCAAGATCAGTAGGACATCCCGCCTCCCTGCGGCGCCTCATATCAAGATCAGTAGGACATCCCGCCTCCCTGCGGCGCCTCATATCACAATCAGTAGGACATCCCGCCTCTCTGCGACGTCTCATATCAAGAGCAGTAGAACAAAAGAAGAAACCAAATACAGCAGACGTGTTGCACTTGTCCTGAAGTACAGATTGCCTCAGCAGCATTATTCTGAATAGTGTGTGTTTTCGTGATATGACCATTTCTTCTAGTCGACCCACCTATAAACGGATACCTGACAAAGTTAGGTTAACATTTTGTAGCTGCTGCAGGAGCTGCGGAGTTCGTGCTCCCTGCACATGTGCAGGTCACCCAGGTACAATCAAGTCGGTTCTAAGAACCATTTTTCAATACAGGAATAATAAATGTTGATGAACGCATCCTCCCTCGCATCAGACTCACAAAATGTCACGTGTTACATTTGATTATCAAGAGATGAAGACTGTGCTTAACAAGTTATCTCTTGGTTTAAGTTAGCATTCCTTTTGTTGGTATTTTATAGCTGTGGTCAAAGTCATAAAGCCAGTTACACAAACATGGATTCTTCTTGAATGAAGTCGTTATTTTGTCCACTTTTCTGTGCAACTAATTGCATCACAGATTTTGACTAGACCATACATTTGTTTTAAAATTGTCGTTATAATTTGTTAAAAGATTGTTGTAAAGTAATGTTTTTCGACAAATTTTAACATTCATATTTATAGCAGAAGTATAAGGTTACCCAAAAAAAAAAATACAAGAACACAAATAATGGAAGGGCTATTATAGTCATTGACAAGGTCGACAAACACACTTATATGTGTATGTTATTTTCCTTGCTTGTATGAACGTATACACATCATTGTAGCATGGTTTGGGAATGGCTGCTACATTTAATCTCTGGTTTGATAGCTGCATATTTAACTTCCTGTTTGTTTTTGTTCCGTTATCTGTAGATAATTTGATTATTATCAGTCAAAAAAATCTTACTTATTTTCATGATCTCTTATTCAGTTCTGTGAAAGTGCAGTCTATATGAGATAAAATCTTTGGACTGTTAGATTGTGTGTACGCATGCACATTCCTGATAGGTAGATAGGTAGAAAGCATGGTCTGTGTCTATCTCTGGCTATTACCACTTACTTCCCTGTTTAAAGTGCATGGATAGCACTCCACATTAGTCAGATCCTGTGCCTGATCATATCAACCTGCTAGCCGTACCTTGTGATCACCTACCCACTCTCCCACAATAGTTAATGCATTGTCCTTCTCAGCTCCATTTGACCATAGTTATACCAAATAGCAATATAAAAGAGATTGGACATTGGGTGAAGAAAGAAGTAATACATACATACAACACAAAGGCAAGATAAGGTGTTTGATACACACAGACAAAATAAGTAGTTTGAAATATGGTACACGCACAAAACAACATGCACAACAAAGACATAGGTAACGGCTTCGTGACTACACAGGACAGAAACACATATAGGTCATTAGCACACAGGACAGAAACACATATAGGTCATTAGCACACAGGACAGAAACACATATAGGTCATTAGCACACACGACAGAAACACATATAGTTCATTACCACAGATACACATACAGGTAACATACAGGAGGAAGCAGACCCTTACATGAAATGAATGCCAAAGTCGGATGCACTGGGCAGACAGGCGCAAAATAAAAACATAATGCAATGCACACCGCCTTGGGGAATTGAAATAAGACAACCGCAAAAAGAAAACACCCCAAAAATGGCTCATTTGACATGTTGTGCTTTGATAGATGTTTTAGTTCATTCTTTGTCACTGGCCGAGGCATTATCCTGGTCGTGTCACTGGCTGAGGCATTATCCTGGTCGTGTCACTGGCTGAGGCATTATCCTGGTCGTGTCACTGGCTGAGGCATTATCCTCGTCGGGTCACTGGCTGAGGCATTATCCTGGTCCTGTCACTGACCTTTTACCTATTACCTATATGTGTTTTTGTCCTGGTGGGGACACTGACCTATTACCTATATGTGTTTTTGTCCTGGTGGGGACACTGACCTATTAACTATATGTGTTTTTGTCCTGGTTGGGTCACTGACCTATTACCTATTTGTGTTTTTGTCCTGGTGGGGACACTGACCTATTACCTATATGAGTTTTTGTCCTGGTGGGGACACTGACCTATTACCTATATGTGTTTTTGTCCTGGTGGGGACACTGACCTATTACCTATATGTGTTTTTGTCCTGGTGGGGACACTGACCTATTACCTATTTGTGTTTTTGTCCTGGTGGGGACACTGACCTATTAACTATATGTGTTTTTGTCCTGGTGGGGACACTGACCTATTACCTATATGTGTTTTTGTCCTGGTGGGGACACTGACCTATTACCTATATGTGTTTTTGTCCTGGTGGGGACACTGACCTATTACCTATTTGTGTTTTTGTCCTGGTGGGGACACTGACCTATTACCTATATGTGTTTTTGTCTTGGTGGGGACACTGACCTATTATCTATATGTGTTTTTGTCCTGGTGGGGACACTGACCTATTAACTATATGTGTTTTTGTCCTGGTGGGGACACTGACCTATTATCTATATGTGTTTTTGTCCTGGTGGGGACACTGACCTATTAACTATATGTGTTTTTGTCCTGGTTGGGTCACTGACCTATTACCTATTTGTGTTTTTGTCCTGGTGGGGACACTGACCTATTACCTATATGTGTTTTTGTCCTGGTGGGGACACTGACCTATTACCTATATGTGTTTTTGTCCTGGTGGGGACACTGACCTATTACCTATATGTGTTTTTGTCCTGGTGGGGACACTGACCTATTACCTATATGTGTTTTTGTCCTGGTAGGGACACTGACCTATTATCTATATGTGTTTTTGTCCTGGTGGGGACACTGACCTTTTACCTATATGTGTTTTTGTCCTGGTGGGGACCCTGACCTATTACCTATATGTGTTTTTGTCCTGGTGGGGACACTGACCTATTACCTATATGTGTTTCTGTCCTGGTGGGGACACTGACCTATTACCTATATGTGTTTTTGTCCTGGTGGGGACACTGACCTATTACCTATGTGTGTTTTTGTCCTGGTGGGGACACTGACCTATTAACTATATGTGTTTTTGTCCTGGTTGGGTCACTGACCTATTACCTATTTGTGTTTTTGTCCTGGTGGGGACACTGACCTATTACCTATATGTGTTTTTGTCCTGGTGGGGACACTGACCTATTACCTATATGTGTTTTTGTCCTGGTGGGGACACTGACCTATTACCTATATGTGTTTTTGTCCTGGTGGGGACACTGACCTATTACCTATATGTGTTTTTGTCCTGGTGGGGACACTGACCTATTATCTATATGTGTTTTTGTCCTGGTGGGGACACTGACCTTTTACCTATATGTGTTTTTGTCCTGGTGGGGACACTGACCTATTACCTATATGTGTTTTTGTCCTAGTGGGGACACTGACCTATTACCTATATGTGTTTTTGTCCTGGTGGGGACACTGACCTATTACCTGTATGTGTTTTTGTCCTGGTGGGGACACTGACCTATTACCTATGTGTGTTTTTGTCCTGGTGGGGTCACTGACCTATTACCTATATGTGTTTTTGTCCTGGTGGGGTCACTGACCTATTACCTAAATGTGTTTTTGTCCTGTCACTGACCTATTACCTATGTGTTTTTGTCCTGTCACTGACCTATTACCTATATGTGTTTTTGTCCTGGTCCTGTCACTGACCCGTTACCTTTTATGTGTTTTTATAGAATGGCACCTGCTGAAAATGGATGTGCTGTACCGAAAGGTGCAAATATCGCAATCAAACTGTAAACTAGCTACACCACATGCCGTTCTCTGGACTACATCCTGCTACTTGCAAAGCCCTGCTCAGGGCATGGTAGCAGGAGTGAGCGAACGAAGAAGAATAGACTGGCTACACATTTCCAGCAATAAACTTTTAGCCACTATTTTTAGAACCTTGAAAGATTTATAATTAGATTGAATAGTTACCTTTTAAATCTATACGTTTATGCTCATTGCTTTACATCTGCACACCCACTGACGTTTGTACAGATTTTCATGTACAGTTTTGTCTCCTCTAGTACATTTAATATGATACTGGTGTACACGTTTTCAACTAGCACAAGTTGACATGCATGCACCTTGAAAGCCATGAGTCGTGAAACTTTACACATCAACTAAGACATAACCGGCATGGTTAGAACTGTCAGCCTTTCAACTTCTGCAAACTACAAACATACTAGTAGTCAGTGTTCCCTTCTATTTCAACAATACAAGCAATACCACTGCAGTTGTGACAAGGGCAATAAAGAACTGTGTTCATGTAGTGCTGGTGGTATATTGTGACTGACATTTGGCTTGGCTTCATTTTTTTTCTCAATCTCCCACTACCAAACCCTGAATGGCTTAATTAGCAGAATGTAGTCCAGAGAATGGAATGCGTTGTGTCATAGTTTACAGCTTGACTGCGATATTTGCACCTTTCGGTCCAACACATCCGACTTCAGCAAGCATTTTTTGAGTACCGGATTAGCATTCCCTCTTCGATACCTTCTCCTTAGCCGGTCTGCCCTGCTGCAGCCTGTTATCCAGGATCACCGCATGGAGGTGTAGAAGGGTCTTGGCAGCTCTGTTTCGCTGGCCCTGACGCTAGCAGTCAGCTATGGGTCGCTGACCACTGCAGCTCATGCGCTGCTCAGTATCTTGATCCCTGACTGACATTTTAGTAAATATCTTTTACTCCTTCAATAAATGTTGTTACAGATACTGAATGTATCCTTAGATGCACAAAATATTCAATTTGTGTTTGATTTGGTGCTGATTAGTGCTGTGCAAGCGAATATGAATAGGTCCAAGAGAGGTGATCATTTTAGAGCCAAAGGCAGTTAAATAATTTTTGTAGTGCAAATTCTGGCACTAACTTAACATACAGCTCATTGAGATGAGCACTTTACCATGCCACAGGTTACAGAGAAAAGGCAGGCAGCTGATAAATACCAAACATGTAAATATGCTAGTCCTTGCATTGTGGCTGTTGCACTGGTTTAAATCATGCCTTGTTGTTTTGCTATACATTAGAGTGACTGTTAAAGTTTAAGAAATACGCAAATGAATGTCTGTTTAGCAGTGCTAGTAACATGTTTTCAGACAACAGATGTAATATTTTGTCAGAGAATGTTGAGATTCTCGTATTTTGGAAAGTGATCTTGATCTTGATGACCCGTTCCTCAGCGTAGCTGCGGGTCCCAACTTCATCTCCAGCGGACCCTGTCTTGGGCCACGGAAATCCAGTGCGTGGTAAGTGCTCCTCTAGGGGCATCTTGGATGTTCCAGCATACAGCAAGGAAGTCTAACCAAAGCATTGGGGGTCTTCCCCGCAGTCTCTTCTTACCTGATCGGTACCAGACTGCTGTTGCTGTGCTCCATCGACCATCGTTTCGTTGCAACATGTGACCTATGTTTTGCCTTGTCTGCATGGATTACCGCATCCTTCACCAGGGACAATCGTCTTATGTCAGAATTGTGGAGACCTTGCATACGTTGGTTCCGGAGAGTGATTCGGACCACACATCTCTCGGGGGAGAACTGGGTCACTCAATTTACCCTCTAGTGATTTTCTTAGTGTCCCCGTCTCAGCACCGTATCACATCGCAGGGAGTACAGTGGAATTGAAGAGGGAGGCTCGTAGGTCTTGGTCATGACAACCGTCCACGGCCGTGCTAATAGGTGAAAAGGATGCCCAACCCGAGCGGTGACGTTTCATCAGTTCAGGTTCCAGGTTATTCTCCAAATCGAGAAGATGTCCAAGATAAATGTACTCGTTGACATCCTCTAATCGTACCTCGCCGAGGAAGACTGGATCTCAATTGGCGAAGCGATTGCACAACACTTTGATCTTCGGAACATTCATTTCCAGACCCACTTTCTTGCCCTCTCCATCGTGTAGCTGCATCATTTGGTTGGCTTCTGCTGCTGACTCTGTGATGAGCACTATTTCATCGGCAAATCGAAGGTGATTGAGGCATCTGCAGTCAATAAGGATACCAAAGGTGTCCCAGTTGCATCAGCTAATAACTGATTCCAGACATGCGGAGAAGAGGTTTGGTGAAATATGATCGGTCTGGAGGTCCCCCTTTTGAATTTGTACCATAATTTGGACGTTGAAAGTGAATGCGTACCATAATTTGGACGTTGAAAGTGAATGCGTACCATAATTTGGACGTTGAAAGTGAATGCGTACCATAATTTGGACGTTGAAAGTGAATGCGTACCATAATTTGGACGTTGAAAGTGAATGCATGTTTAATACAACAATGACTTTTGAACTAAAGTTAAAAAAACCCAATTGATTAGTGATTCATTAGTAGCATTAAATATTCTAAAGAAATTTGCCCAATTTTTGTAACCGTGTGACACTTTGAAACATTGTTTATTTTTGTTGATTACTTTATAATTATAGGACATGTAGGTAGACATAATAAGCATAATTTTAGATACCACTGATTTGTATTCATATCTGTATCAGGCCAACTAGTTAAAGGCCTACATTTGTATCTGTATCAGGCCAAATAGTTAAAGGCCTACATTTGTATCTGTATCAGGCCAACTAGTTAAAGGCCTACATTTGTATCTGTATCAGGCCAAATAGTTAAAGGCCTACATTTGTATCTGTATCAGGCCAAATAGTTAAAGGCCTACATTTGTATCTGTATCAGGCCAAATAGTTAAAGGCCTACATTTGTATCTGTATCAGGCCAAATAGTTAAAGGCCTACATTTGTATCTGTATCAGGCCAAATAGTTAAAGGCCTACATTTGTATCTGTATCAGGCCAAATAGTTAAAGGCCTACATTTGTATCTGTATCAGGCCAAATAGTTAAAGGCCTACATTTGTATCTGTATCAGGCCAAATAGTTAAAGGCCTACATTTGTATCTGTATCAGGCCAAATAGTTAAAGGCCTACATTTGTATCTGTATCAGGCCAAATAGTTAAAGGCCTACATTTGTATCTGTATCAGGCCAAATAGTTAAAGGCCTACATTTGTATCTGTATCAGGCCAAATAGTTAAAGGCCTACATTTGTATCTGTATCAGGCCAACTAGTTAAAGGCCTACATTTGTGTTTGTCTGAATAGTAGAAACCCTTATTTGTACATCCTTACTTAGAAGTAATGTTGCATCAAACTAACCTCTCCTTCCTGTTTGTCCATATAAAGTGGCTTTCCTCCGGAGTCTGGAGCCAGTGAAGCTGAACACGATGAAGACATCTATGGAAATCTACAGGACCTGGCTATGTAAGTACTTCCTTGCCTTTGTTTTGAAACTTATTCTCTTGACATGTCTGAATATATGTATCCCCATCTTTCTTAATATTCCATTTTTGTTGCCGTCATTCTGGTTTCAGATCATTCATTTTATGTTATCTTGTCATTTTCTTCGCCTATTCATATATTGGAGGCTGCATGGCCTAGGGATGAAGCTTGCTCGGTTTTCACAATCACAATGCACCGGGTTTGATTCTCACCTTGTCCAGTTTGGCTTTCACCTTGTCCAGTTTGATTCTCACCTTGTCCAGTTTTGGCTCTCACCTTGTCCAGTTTGATTCTCACTTTGTCCAGTTTGATTCTCACCTTGTCCAGTTTGGCTTTCACCTTGTCCAGTTTGATTCTCACCTTGTCCAGTTTGGCTTTCACCTTGTCCAGTTTGATTCTCACCTTGTCCAGTTTGGCTTTCACCTTGTCCAGTTTGATTCTCACCTTGTCCAGTTTGGCTCTCACCTTGTCCAGTTTGATTCTCACCTTGTCCAGTTTGGCTTTCACTTTGTCCAGTTTGATTCTCACCTTGTCCAGTTTGGCTTTCACCTTGTCCAGTTTGATTCTCACCTTGTCCAGTTTGGCTTTCACCTTGTCCAGTTTGATTCTCACCTTGTCCAGTTTGGCTCTCACCTTGTCCAGTTTGATTCTCACCTTGTCCAGCGTGGCAGACACTGGGTGTTTTTCTCTGGAGATTGCTCCTCCACGTACGGAAGTAATGGTAACCTACCGTACTGCATACTTGGCCAAGAAACTTATAACAGCCAAATAGTTGGCGGTTATAAGAAACCACATTCTGTAAAGGACAGGCTACTGACTTTATATTCTAATATTATTATTATTTAATTAGTAAACGTGATACTCTTCTGCTGCTCGTGTACTTGAGCTACAAGTCTGTAAATGAGAGCTTAGAATATGACCACACTCCATCCAATAGATGCAATGAGCCACAGGCAATAATGAGAGAAGACCTCGGCATCCCGTGGTAGAAGAGGAGGTCACACTAAGTAAAGTCATGTACATCAAAATGTGAAGTGTTGGCCAGAATAGCACAGACAATAGCGGCGCTTGCACGGCTTAACAAAATCTGGCAAGATAAACAGTTAGCACTACGCACGAAAATCAGATTAATGCGTACACTGGCCTGTCAATATTCCTCTATGCGTATGAGACATGGACAGTTACAGCTGACCTTCAACGAAGGATACAGGCCTTGGAGATGAGACGTTTCTGAAAACTTTTAAACGTCACGTACAAAGATCGAGTTACAAACGAGGAAATACGAGATAGAATTACAACAGCAATAGGGCCTTTCGAAGATCTCTTGGCAACTGTCAAAAGAAGGAAACTCACTTGGTACGGTCACATATCGAGATCAAATGGTCTTGCAAACACAATCCTCCACGGGAAGGTGCATGGCAGACGACGAAGAGGCCGGCCCAAAAAGAGATGGGAGGACAACATTAAAGAATGGACCAGTCTCCGACCAGAAGAGTCACAGGCAGCAGCATCTGACAGAGAGGGATGGCGTGGAGTTGTGAGGATGTCTTCATGTGTGCCCCAACGACCTCACCGGTTATGGGATGATCTGACCTGACCAAACATCACTAGCTCGCTTCTCAAGAAATAAACAAAGGAAAGCGTCAAATGGTTGGTGTTCGAACTCCACAAGTTTCAAGTGTCCCCTGGTCTAAAGGGAGATGAGGTTTGTTTCTAATCCTATCGAAAACGAACGATACACTTGGAGGTCTTGAGGGCACGCTGTCAATGTCAAACCATACTTTGCAGTTGGAAATCTATAGGTGCAGGTTATTTAGTCACCTATCAATGTAAAAATTCAAAAGGTAAAGAAATTACAATCCAATTGTAGCTTGAAGGAGGTATCCTCTCCATTCTGCATAGACACAACAGACCAGTCAGCTGTTTCACTGCACACTCGATTGCAAGTATGTGCAAAAAGGACCTCTACTTCCCCAGTCAGCTGTTGAACTAAAAGGACTTCTACTTCAAAACTTAAAGAAGAGAAACCACCTGCAAGAACACACAAATTGTGTTTTCCCAGGCTTCCTGTAAGGGTGCAAATACAGCTGAGGCTTCAGACTGAACGTGGATGGGACTTGAAACGGTCATGTTCTGGAAGTTCCGACAAGTAGAAGGATTGTACATCATTGGCTGTTGAGATGTTCCTTCGTACTTTATTCTTCCATTTCTGCCATTAACCAATATGGGACAAAGCATTAGGGGAAGGCTCGTGCAAGTTTTATGTTGTATGTTTAATGGTGTATTTTCTGATCAAAGCTCCGACCACACCTTTATCCAACTTTTCGTATCTTCCTTGTGCCTGGGGCTTTATTTATCTATGTCCTGGTATTCAATCTGGCGTATATGTCTAATGCCAGATAGCCAAATGTGAAGTAAACTCATTTTGCGCTTTTGACTTAGTGTACATGTTTGATTCAGGGCCTCCTTCAGGGCATCTCTCCATCTCAACCTGGGCACCCGCGATTGCACCTAAAGTTGTAGAGTCACAATGATGTCATTCTAGGTGAACATCTATATGCACATCACATGGCCGGTCCATCTGTATTTCCTTAACAACACGACATCTATGATGTCAGCGACGGAAGTTTGATATCTGATTTCTACATTGTCGATATAATCCAGAAGGTAGATCTTCAATGTTCTTCGCCTCATTGGTCGTTGAGCGACGTGAAGTCTGAATCAGATTTCTGTAGGTTCCAAACCTCACAGACATGTACCTTGGCTTGAGTAACCAGGCTGTTTAAGGTGTGAGCTATAGCGCTGCCATTTCATATCTGTTGCAGTATGGATTTAATACAGTTGAAACTGAGCCAGCCTGCTGCTATCCTTCGTGAGATCTCCAGATTTATTGAATCATAGTTCGTGATCTCTTAGCCCAAGTTGATATACAGAAGTTATGCTGTCAACTGGACAATATTCAAGGTGCATATCTCCTTTTGGGCAGAAGGTGTTTGAGCATGAACTGGGTTTTCTTTCTATTGATTTGTAGGCCAACTGCAACATTTGCTTGCTGAGCTCATTCAAGCTTATCTTCACTTTTTTGACACTTTTGGTGCAGATGACTATCTCATCAGCGAACCTGAGATGAGCGAGCATTTGTTAGTCAATATTTATGTCTCTATCTACACAGTCGAGGTTTTTTAAGACCTCCTCAAGGGCCGCTTTGACAAGTTTTGGAGATATTTATCACTCCTTCGAACGTCACATTATATCGGTATGGTGAAAGGTCTGTAATATGTAATATTTCACCGGGACCAGATACCCAACCCATTTGATTGGTTCGTGTATAAATATGAAGAATTTCTTTTCCTCCTTGTGTTATAGTTCCTTATAAAGCATAATGCCACTACAACAATTGGCTGTGTTACAGGAAGTCTGTAACAAAGCATTTCAGGCACTCTTTTAGTGATGGTTTTGTAATAGTTTGTTCTATAACCCTATTTAGAGGCCTGCTAAACTTAGTTATAATGTTACAATGGGTCTATTGTATGTTCCTCATGATGGACCAGACCAACATGGGTCAGCAAGACTTCATTTCTTTTTTTATCTCTTGTCATATTGTTTGGAATTTTCTCTTCTTGCATTGCTGTCATCTTTTGAGAGGCAGCGCACTACTCAAATTACGATATCTAATTATTGAAACTGGCGCCTCGAGTAGATCCCCTTAGTAGGGAGGCAAGAACAGCACACATGAGAGCACAGTAGTTAGAGCATTTTAGATCTCACAGTAAAACTGGTGAGAAATGTTAATTAGTTTAGTCAAGCATCGGGATCAAGATACTGAGCAGCGCATCAGCTGCAACGGTCATCGGCCCAAAGCTGGCTGCTAGCGTCAGGGTTTGTGACCAGCGCATCAGCTGCAACGGTCATCGGCCCAAAGCTGGCTGCTAGCGTCAGCGTTTGCGACCAGCGCATCAGCTGCAACGGTCATCGGCCCAAAGCTGGCTGCTAGCATCAGGGTTTGCGAGCCAGAGCTGCCAAGACCCTTCAACATCTTCATGCAGTGATCCTGGTTAACAAGCTGCAACAGAGCAGACTGGCTAAGGAGAAGAGATCGAAGAGGGAAGGCTAGCTAACAAGCTGCAACAGAGCAGACTGGCTAAGGAGAAGAGATCGAAGAGGGAAGGCTAACCCGGGGCTAAAAAAAATGCCTGCTGCCTAAGTCGGATGTGTCAGACCAAAAGGTGCAAATATCGCAGTCACGCTGTGAACTAGTGACACAATACAAAGCCCTGTTCAGGGTTTGGTAGCGGGAGAATGAGAACGAACGCAGAAGAAGATAACCTAGCCTGTTGGTTAAATTAGCGTGGTATGGCTAAGTACTTAGAGGCACAGCTCACAAATCAACGTTACATGTGTTCAGATTCATGAACCAGCAAAGTTGTACCTCTATAGAATGGGAACCCATAGCAAAAATAAAGTTGAATGTGCTAGTCTAAGGCGTACTCTGCCGAAACAACGAGAGCGTGCTTGTGTTTGTTTGTATTGTGATTTTTTTCGTGTGTCTGGTTCTCTGTTTTTGCAGCATTTTCATGATTGCATGTTTACTCTTGTTTAGCCCCGAGAAAAGTTTATTGAGCTCTGTTCAAGTGCCATCTCTACTGTCCTCTGTCTCTTGCTGGATGGTGCAATTTGTTCATCTTTTGATGCTGTCGTCACACCTATATCAATGTTTAGTTCTGGCACGTTTACTATTAACCTTTCCTTCCAGTTTTGAATGTCTTTTGATGTCACAAAAGTATCTGAACTGTCTGATTCTGATATCATTCATCAATTATCTTTGTGCTACCAGTTTTTCCAAGACTTCCTTATTGATTTTTTAAAATATTTAAAAAAATTAACATGAGGTTGGCTTCCATTATTCTTGATATCATCAAGGGGAGATGAGACGCTAGTCCAGTCAGGCACTGACTAGGAAATCGCATCAGGGTCAGGCACAATACACTGACCAGGTCGTCACATCAGGGTCAGGCACAATACACTGACCAAGAGCACAATTTCTCTTCCATGTAGCGTTCCCTGGAAACAATTTGTTTTCAAGGCAGCCTGATTGACAAGATGTGGATCGATGTGATCCTCGTAGTAGTGAGCGCTACGCAGATGAAGCCAAGCATAACTCAACCACTTGGATGGACTGCGGTCTACCTTCATCAGCACGCTCGGGATGTGAGGAAAGCTACTGCAATACACTACGTCCTTTTCCAGGCGGACAAAATAGTAAACTTACTCATTGTGGGCATTCAACAACAACAACAACATCTACCATCAAAGGCATCCATTTTTGATACAGCCCTGAAAGTAAACTTTAGCCCTGGGAAAGACTGTCTCTAACCTTGAGGATTTATCAGGTCTTTGTTGTTTGGCGAGAACTCTAGGCCTGAAACTTTTGGGCGTCAATATTGTGTTACGTGACAGACATGACGAGACATGACGACTTGTTAGTCTGTTTGGATTAGAGGAACAGCCAGGCATGAACTACTTTTGTTGACTCTATTTGAAAGGGTTGTTAGCTGATGGGGTTGTTTGGTAATATGTTGCTTATCTTAGTTCTGGGACTCTTAGGCTTTCTGTTGATGGCTGCTAACTATTTGCCCTAGTTTTTATTTCTCTTAAAAATAAACACAGGCTCAGAAAGTTTTAGCACTGGTATTCTGTCTTTACTTCATGTCATGGTTGACAGGACAGCATAAGCAGGAAGGAAAACACAGCAGTTATCATTCATGCCTTTGTATAGTAGGTCTCTCTCTCTCTCTATATATATATATATATATATTAATATATATATATTGTGGGTGGCTGAAAATAATTGTTATATAACATTTGAATACCTAGCATAAACTATATGCTGTGCATGAATGTATACCAGAATTACATTATTATATATATATATATATATATATATATATATATATATATATATATATATATATATATATATATATATATATAAATTAATCACTGATTGTTGTTGAGAATAGATGGCGTAACCAAAAATATATGAAAGTATTTAACAGAGGAAGTGAGTTAGTTCATGTGAAATGAGTGGAACACTGCCATTCATTCTGGGAATGGTTTTGGAGAGGAAAAAGCAGAATAGGCCCAGAACCTTTGTCAGGTGTTTAATAAAGACAAAGTGCGGCGTCATATGTCTGTGGCCTAGAAGCCCTGTCAGGTGTTTAATAGACTAACTGGGGTCATATGTCCGTGGCCTAGAAGCCCTGTCAGGTGTTTAATAGACTAACTGGCGTCATATGTCTGTGGCCTAGAACACCTGTCAGGTGTTTAATAGACTAACTGGCATCATATGTCTGTGGCCTAGAACCCCTGTCAGGTGTTTAATAGACTAACTGGCGCCATATGTCTGTGGCCTAGAACCCCTGTAAGGTGTTAAATAGACTAACTGGCGCCATATGTCTGTGGCCTAGAACCCCTGTCAGGTGTTAAATAGACTAACTGGCGCCATATGTCTGTGGCCTAGAACCCCTGTCAGGTGTTTAATAGACTAACTGGCGTCATATGTCTGTGGCCTTGAAGCCCTGTCAGGTGTTTAATAGACTAACTGGCGTCATATGTCTGTGGCCTAGAACCCCTGTCAGGTGTTTAATAGACTAAGTGGGGCGTCATATGTCTGGCCTAGAAGCCCTGTCAGGTGTTTAATAGACTAAGTGGGGCGTCATATGTCTGTGGCCTACAAGCCCTGTCAGGTGTTTAATAGACTAAGTGGGGCGTCATATGTCTGTGGCCTAGAAGCCCTGTCAGGTGTTTAATAGACTAAGTGGGGCGTCATATGTCTGTGGCCTAGAAGCCCTGTCAGGTGTTTAATAGACTAAGTGGGGCGTCATATGTCTGTGGCCTAGAAGCCCTGTCAGGTGTTTAATAGACTAAGTGGGGCGTCATATGTCTGTGGCTTAGAAGCCCTGTCAGGTGTTTAATAGACTAACTGGGGTCATATGTCTGTGGGCTAGAAGCCCTGTCAGGTGTGTTATAAAGATGAACTGAGGAGTCCCATTTGGATAGGAATAACAATATCAAACAATTTGTTCAGGGGACGGCGTGGCCTAGTGGTTAAGAGGCACGGCTCACAACCAGAAGGTGCTGGGTTCGATCCCTATCACAGCACCGGCCGTTACCCCCGGGGAAGCAAACCCTTAGAAAATGCAGGAGGAAGCAGACCCTTACATAAAATGCATGCTGAAGTCGGATGCACTTGGCCGACAGGCGCAAAATAAAAACCACAGTGTAACGCACATACGCCTTGGGGAATAGATAAATAAGGCGAACGCAAAAAAAAACCAAAAAAAAAAACAATTTGTGATTGGTGTTTTTAATAGGTATAGTGCAAGGAAGTAAAATACTTTGTGTCTGTGCGTGTGCTTACGTGCGTGTAAATAAGGAAATGTATGTATGTGTTTTTCTGTCTTGTGTGTGGAAGAAGTATTTTGCATGTGTGCTTGTACTGTGGAATGAAGAAACATATTTAGTGTGTATGTGCGTGTGTATGAGTCATGTGTGCTGTGAAAGGGGGGGGGTTGTTTTGAATACCCACAATGAGTAGGTTTGCCATTTCGTCCGCCCTGAAAAGAATGTTTAAGTGGCTGGTTGCAGTAGCTTTCCTCGCATACTGGGCGTGCTGATGAAGGTGGACCAGGGTCCTTTTGGGGGTTGGGCAATGCTTGGCTTCATCTGCGTGTCGCTCACTACTATGGGGATCACATCAATCCCTCACCTCGTTAGCCAGTCTGCCATGAGAACAGCCCGTTTCCATGGATGGCTATTAGGAAGCCGAGGTGAGGGTCTTGGCCAGCATGTTCTGCCTGACCCTGACTAACATGTCTGATTAGTATATTTTGTCTGACCAGACATTAGTCGTCCTTCCCTGCTGTGAGGGTAATAAATGTATTGTCTGTATCATTTTGTGTTGTCAATAACGAGCATATTGTGTGTGTGCTTGTACCAGTGCATTAAAAGAGAGAGACAGAGTGTATGTGTGTTATATGTGTGTGTGTGTGTGCTTGTGCCAGTGCATTAAAAGAGAGAGAGAGAGTGTATTTGTGTTATATGTGTGTGTGTGTGTGCTTGTGCCAGTGCATTAAAAGAGAGAGAGAGAGAGTGTATTTGTGTGTGTGTGCGTGCTTGTGCCAGTGCATTAAAAGAAAGAGAGAGAGAGTGTATTTGTGTTATATGTGTGTGCGCATGCGTGCTTGTGTCAGTGCATTACAAGAGAGAGAGAGAGAGAGAGAGAGAGTATTTGTGTTATATGTGTGTGTGTGTGCGTGCTTGTGCCAGTGCATTAAAAGAGAGAGAGAGAGAGAGAGAGTATGTGTGTTATATGTGTGTGTGTGTGCGCATGCGTGCTTGTGCCAGTGCATTAAAAGAAAGAGAGAGAGAGTGTATGTGTGTTATATGTGTGTGTGTTGGGAACGTAAGAAATGTAAAGTGTGTGTTTGTCTGCGTGACATTTCTGCGTAATTCCTCAATATATGTGTGTGTGTGTTGTGAACGTAAGAAATGTAAAGTGTGTGTTTGTCTGCGTGACATTTCTGCGTAATTCCTCATTAATCTACCAAATATTACTCATTCCTTATCTGGGCCAACGTTCCATTTGAGTGCTCCGGTGACGTCTCTCTGTGAATAATCTACACAGTATTGTTGAGAACTATTTAGTCCAGCTGCTGATTAGACTCCACCCAATTACAGGAACAGGATATTCCGTAGTGGGCTGCCTTCTCCAATCTTACGACCATCAAGTTTTCAATGAGTTCAGTGTGAACAAAAAATGTAAAATATAATATATACACTTGAGTGGTACCCTGGTTAAAAACAAGATTTGTTATATAATATATTTTTAGTTTAACCCGGGCGGAAAAAAACAGATTTGTAATATTTATTTATTTAATTATTTTTTTTCGTTTGTCTATTTCTCAATTCCCCAAGGTGGTGTGCGTTGTTGCACTATGTTTTTATTTTGCGCTGGTCGGCCCAGTGTATCTGACTTTGGCATGTATTTTATGAAAGGGTCTGCTTCCTCCTGCATTTTTTAAGGGTTAGCTTCCCCTGGGATGACGGTCGGTACTGTGATGGGGATCGAACCCAGCACCTTCTGCTTTTGAGCTGTGTCACTTGTAGTATAATATATACACTTGAGTTGTACCCGGGTTGAAAAAACAGATTTGACCACCATAACCTCCCAAGTAACCTGTAAGTGGTGGCTAAAAAGGGTTGCGCATGTGGCTAACAACTTTATCATAACTTAACTTAACGTCTTTATACTGGTTTAGAAGACCCTGCAGAGTCTGTATACAACCAGTTACATTTACATCACCTTGCTCTAATAGTTATGCGCATCCAGTTTATTCTTAAATGCATTAACTGTCCCTGCCTCCACTACCTCCCCTGGCAATGCATTCCAAGCAGACACCACTCTCTGACTAAAAAAATATTTCCTAATATCTAATCTGGACCTCTCTTTAGTCAGCTTGTAGCTATGCCCTCGTGTTATTGTGGGTGGCTGTATTTTAAAAAACTTGTTATAGTCTAATTTATCCATTCCTCTGATCATCTTATAAACCTGTATTAAGTCACCACGAATTCTTCTCTCTTCGAGACACTGTAGGCCGGTTTTTCTGAGTCGTTCCTCAAAACTGTAATTCTGGAATCCCACTATCATCTTTGTCGCTCTTTTTTGTATTCTTTCTAGCATGTTTATATCCCCTCTATGATAAGGACTCCACACCTGTACACAGTACTCCAATCTAGGTCTAACTAAAGCTTTATACAGTTTGACGATCACTTCCTTGCTCCTATGTTTAATATTTCTTTTTATCATACCTAACATTGCATTTGCCTTTTTCACTGCTACCTTAACTTGCTCACTCACCTTTCCTGTATGAACTATTATAACCCCTAGGTCCCTTTCCTTATCTATCTTTCTAATATTGTTTTCTCCCATTCTGTAATTATGTTCCATATTGGATCTACCCATGTGGCTGACTGTACATTTATCTACATTAAACTCCATTTGCCAGCTTACAGACCATTCTCGAATTTTATCTAAATCCGACATCAATATATCCACTTCCGCTTTAGATGAGACACTACTGCATAGTTTTGTGTCATCAGCAAATTTTGCAATCATGGATCCCATATCAATGTTCAAATCATTTATATATATCAAGAACAAAATTGGTCCCAAAACCGAGCCCTGTGGCACACCACTTTTCACTTCACACCACTCAGAGTACTCCTTATTTATGCCCACCCTCTGCCTTCTTGCCGTTAACCAATTTTCAATCCATTTAGCAACTTCCCCACCTATTCCATGTGATTTTAACTTTCGAAATAATCTTTGATGAGGTACTCTATCAAAGGCCTTTGCAAAGTCTAGATAAATAACATCCACTGGCTCCCCTTTATCTATGATTTTAGTAACCTGCTCCATGAATTCTAATAGATTTGTTAAGCATGATCTCCCTCTAGTAAACCCATGCTGACTATTTCTAATTAGATTAAATTTGTCTAAATGCATTACAATGTTTTCTTTGATTATTGACTCTAACAATTTACAGACTATGCTCGTTAAACTCACCGGTTCTATAATTTGCTGGATCTGATTTTTTGCCTTTTTTGAATAATGGGATCACTCCTGCATCTTTCCAATCCCTTGGAACAATCCCTTTTGTAAGTGATTGAGAACATAATATAGCCAATGGTTTTGCTAGTTGGTCTCTAATTTCATACAGCAATTTTGGATGAATACCATCTTGACCTGGACATTTATTCACTTTCAACCCCTCCAATTTTTTAAAAACCATTTCCTCTGTAATACAGATTGATCTTAATCCCGCTGTATCCATGTCTCTTTGTAAATATCTATAGGCTCTGGGATCTCGGAGCAGTCCTCTTTTGTGTAGACTGTGCCAAAGTACTGATTGAGCAGATTAGCTGCCTCCCTATTCTCACTTATTATTTTCCCTGTACTGTCTATGAGAGGGCCTACTTTGTCTTTCGTTCTTTGTTTATTTCTAACATAAGAGAAGAAGCTTTTACTGTCAGTCTTGATCCTCTGAGCAAGTTTTTTTTCAAAGTCTATTTTTGCTGTTTTATTCGCTTTCTGAGATATGTTCTGCTTGTCCAAATATTTTACATATGTTTCTTTTGATTTACCTGTCTCTATATATTTTTTCCATGCTTTATTTTTTGCTCTTCTACATTTCACTACAAATCTAGTTATCCACCTTTTACTCTTGGGGTTTACCTCCCTACATGGAACACATTCCTCTTTTAGCGTTTCTAGAACTGTTTTAAAACTTTCCCACTTCTGTTCAACATCTGTTCCTACGACAATATCTTTCCAGATTATGTGGTTTGCTGCCTCTTTCATCCTCTTAACATCTGCCTAAGAGTAGTCGTATGTTCGTGTGTTTATGTTTACTTCTTTCCCTGCAATAAGATCCCAACGGATGATTTAATGGTCACTTGAGCCAAACAGTTCCCCAACAGTAACGTTTTCAATCATATTTTCCACTGTAGTAAAAACTAGGTCGAGTACGTTTTTGCCTCTGGTGGCTGCTTCTACATGTTGAATTAAAAAATTGTCAGTTATGCACTTAACAAAAGGTTTTGACTCTACAAGTGCTTCAACCATATCCCATTTTATTTCTGGATAGTTGAAATCTCCCATTAATAATAATTTCCCTTCACTTGCCTTTACTATGCTACTAATCAGCTCCTCATCTTCCTCTTTTTGACTTGATGGACATCTATAGCACACTACAATCACTGTTTTTTCACCCCCACTTTCTATTTCTCCCCATACACTTTCATTTTTGTTACTACATGATAAATAATCTTTGATCGTTATATTAACAGAATTTATACAGTATAATAAAACGCACCTCCCTTAGTCTTGTCTCCAATTATCCTGTCTTTCCTCAACATTGTATATCCCTCAATTTCAAGTTCACTATCTGCAATCTCCTCATATGTCCATGATTCTGTTAACCCTATTATATCTGGTTTTTCTTTTTCTACAAAACCTCCCCTATCTAACATTTTACTTTTGTCTACTTTAACATCAATAAATTCCATTCCCATGTCCGCACACATCACCTGTAACCTAAGGTTGATACCTATTATTTTGCTATCTAGATAGTCTGACCCATCTGCTCTATCTAAAATGCCCATCATTGTGACCTTTCTAAACTTTTTTTCCGTAAGTGTTCCCATAAGACTTTTATATTTATCCATAATTATTTCTGTACCATCTTTCTTTACATTATTTGTACCTGCCAATACTACCACATGACTGTTTCCTTTGTCATCTAACCTCTTTATTCTCCCCTCTATATCCTCTATTTTTGCTCCCCCAATATCCATTCTTTCAAACATGTTGTGTTGTTTAGACAAATGTCTGCCAACCTCTCTCACCATTGAATCACCTACTACCAATACTGACCCCTCCCCTATATGTGCATACTTCTCTCCAAATCTCTCTGCCATGTGAACTGTTTCCTCACTCAAATCTCCCTTACTTCCTTGACTACACCTTGACTGCAGCTTCTTTAAAATTTCCTCCATTTTCACTTGTTTCCCTTCTATTTCCATCTGCCTCTTTTCTATCTCCTCCAATCTCTTCTCATTTTCCCTTATATTGCACTCCATTTGTGCCTGCCTCTCTTCAACTCTACATATCCTACATAAAACGGTTCCTTCATCTTCCAACATTGTAGTAATACTAACATTTTCGCCACACAAATCACATAATCTGACTTGGCCTTTCTTCGCAGCATTTCATCTCGTCTTAGTGGCCATACTAATTTTGCTATTTATTTCCGTTAGCCAATAAGTTAAATGTAGAACCATTACTGTGGTACTGCATATGCTTGGATAGTGTCTTTCTGTAATGTGCCAGCTGTAATTGTAGCTCTGCCAGCGTAAGGCTTAACTGTTGCGTAGTACTTAACTGTTGCAAAGTACTTATCTAAAGACTTACAACATCTACACCAAGACACGACTTCACACAGTAAATAACACAATAAACACTATCTTGTCATAACACATAACATTATCGTTTATTAACATACATATCAACAAAACCATATTAACAAAAAGAACAAAGTACATCTAAATTAAATAATTATAATATATATATATATTGATCTACATCGGAAGTTTTAAGCACTAGTTTTTGATATTTCCCCCAAACTACATAACTCAAGTTCACGCTGCTGCACTCCCCTTATCTGCACACTCACAAACTCGTCCTCAATATCGGATTACGTACTCAGTCATTCTGTGCATTCTTATATAATCAGGTCACCTTCAATCAGGTGATCTGTACATCCTCATACAATCGGTTCATGTATGCTCAGGCGATCTGTGCATTCCTATGTAATTAGATCACGCCACTTATAGTCGGATCACGTACTCACTTGTGGTCACATACTCAGTCGATCTGTGCATACACATACAATCAGAACACACATCGTTCCCAAAGTGTCCTGCATATACCACAGTAATTCAGATCTTGTCCTTAGGCGATCTATACATTCACAATTATTTCAATCACTTCACGTATTCACACGAATATGTACATTCATATGTAATTAGATCACGCATCGTTCTCTATGTGTCCTGCACATACCACAGACATTCAGATCTCTTACTGTTCACAGGGTTTCCAACATAAACACCTATAGATCGATTGGCCAAAACTTGAGCTGTATGCTGGTTCAGTCGCCCTGCAAACTCACTCTCAGCCTACTAACAACCTCAGTCTCTCTCCTAGCCAGTCTGTCAGACTACTGACAGCCTATCAGTCTTTCTCCTAGCCAGTCTAGAGTTCATCTTTGCAGAGTATTTTATAGTCTAAAGCAACAACATTGCTGTTCAATATCCTTCTGTTGGTTGTCTGACTTAGCCCTCACTCTAATTTGGAACTACACCCAACTAATTGTTGTTGGATGATTATCCACGAATCACTGTCACTGTCGTAGCCGGTCGTGGCGGCATCTGACTGTCACCAACCCTCCCAACTACGCTAATTCAGAATGCCAGAGTGGTCAGCTACAAACCCCTACCTCAGCTACGAACACCCTCCCTCCCTGTACCAGACAAATTCTTCCGCCTAAACCTCTCGTTTCCTTTGTCGACCAAGTGTCGAGATGGTGATTGACCGTTGCACGCATTCAGGCAACCTTTGTTCCCAGAGTCGCCAGCCCAATCTCCCCTGCCCTAAACGCCCATGCTCCAGCTAGAACTGTCACATAGCCCTGTGCTTTACTTGTTACAAGGTGGAATGTTCTAGCACCCATAGAAACACAGAGGTCATGCATGTTGTTAAAGGCGATTCATTCTACAACACATGTAGGTACTCAGACCAGGGCCATCTTAACTCATGGACCCATATTACAGTTGCCCAGGACCCCACATATTATTGAGGCACAATGATGAATTTATCACAAACTTTGGATTGTTAGTTTGAATGGTTGGGAAGCGAGCCCAATGGATTGCTTAACCCAGGGCCTATAATACTCTTAAACAAAACTGTCATGTGGCTTTATTCCCATTGCTGGGGTAGTCTAGGGGTTTTAAGGCTGAGGACTACAGGCCACGCTGTGTGCTGGCTATTTTTGTTATTTCACCTCCAACAGAAAAACAACAAATGCCTTACCAGAAAATCGATCTGCTGCCCTCCTTGTCAGCAGCTAGGCATCGAAACCAATCGGCCACACGCTCCTCAATACTCTTAAGGCGGCCCTTATGTATTGTCACAGATTCATGGGTTAGTTCAGGCTTCCTGCAGTAGGGCTAGTTACAGCGCTCGTCTAGGGCTAGTTACAGCGCTCGTCTATGACACTTAGATATGTCATCCAGAGATAAGAAGACTGCATGCATTTTTATGTTTTATTTGGTCTCTCTCGCTGTTATCCTCTTTCAGCCATGATCATTAATGTTTGTTAAATTGTTGCAGAGAGAATGATATAGAAGACCAGGAGGATATCTACGACACAGTCTACCAGGAGGACGAAGAAAAAATTTATGACGACCTTCTCGGGAAGAAAAAAGTACCTGTGGTGAGTGACTGCGATATTCTTTATTCTATTCTTCACTTCCTAGATCCTTGGTCTTCACGTCTGATGGTATCTTTAAGGGAGGCAACAAACTCCCTCCACTTCTTAGGTCCTTGATCTTGACGTCTGATGGGATTTTTAAAGGCAGCAAGAAACTCCCTCTACTTCTTAGGTCCTTGGTCTTAACGTCTGATTCATCTTTAAGGGCAGCAATAAACTCCCCCCACTTCTTAGGTACTCGGTCTTAACGTCTGATACATCTTTAAGGGCAGCAATAAACTCCCCCCACTTCTTAGGTACTCGGTCTTAACGTCTGATACATCTTTAAGGGCAGCAATAAACTCCCCCCACTTCTTAGGTACTTGGTCAATGACTGGCAAAGTGATCAGTGATCATAATATCAAATGGCATCTTTAAATGCGTCAACAAGTTCCCTCCGCTCCACCATGGTCTGGTTCATGGCTGTACTTATTTACTCATTCCTATTTCTACTCTAGGATGTAGACATTAGCCAGAGAGATTGATGACCTACACTGTCAGCTGTTGTCTTCTCTAGGATGTAGACATAGCCAGAGACATTGATGACCTACACTGTCAGCTGTTGTCTACTCTAGGGTGTAGACATTAGCCAGAGAGATTGATGACCTACACTTTCAGCTGTTTTCCATTTGGCTAAACTCTAGTCTAGCCTATGGAATCTTCAGAGTGTCTAATTTTGTTTTTCTATTGAGCCCTAGAGGGTTGGTTCCTTTACTTGTGATTTTCATGGTGGGTTACAGTTGGTAGATCAACCAGAGCATTTGTGTCTCAGAAATGGAACCTCGTTTAGGATCAAGATGCTGAGCAGCGCATGAGCTGCAGCGGTTAGCGACCCATAGCTGACTGCTAGCATCAGGGCCAGCAAACCAGAGCTGCCAAGAACCTTCTACACCTCCACGTGGTGATCCTGCCTGGATAACAGGCTACAGCAGGGCCACCTGGCTAAGTAGAAGGGATCAAGAGGGAAGACTAACCGGTACTCAAAAATGCTTGCTGAAGAATGTGTTGGATCAAAAGGTGCAAATATCGCAGTCAAGCTGTAAACTATGACGCAATACATTCCGTTCTCTGGACCACATTCTGCTACTTGCAAAGTCCTTTTTAGTGCTTCATAGCGGGAGATTGAGAACGTTCAGGACTTGGTAGCGGGAGATTGAGAACGTTCAGGACTTGGTAGCGGGAGATTGAGAACATTCAGGACTTGGTAGTGGGAGATTGAGAACATTCAGGACTTGGTAGCGGGAGATTGAGAACATTCAGGGCTTGGTAGCGGGAGATTGAGAACATTCAGGACTTGGTAGCGGGAGATTGAGAACATTCAGGGCTTGGTAGCGGGAGATTGAGAACATTCAGGGCTTGGTAGCGGGAGATTGAGAACATTCAGGGCTTGGTAGCGAGAGATTGAGAACGAACGACAAAGAAGAAGAACCTTGTTCCTAGTCTGATTTGGACATGCTTCAGTTTATTCAGCTGTACAAATGACTACCTGACTATTATGTGTTAGGGAAGACGAGGTAATGAGGATGAGAAGCAGTAGCTACTATCACATCTAGCTGGAGACCTCGTGCATGTAGTCCTTAACATTTCATCAGCTGCATCAGTAGCTACTATGGAATTTACCTGTCATCATCCTCAGCTGTAGCAGTAGCTACTCTGTCATCATCCTCAGCTGTAACAGTAGCTACTCTGTCATCATCCTCAGCTGTAGCAGTAGCTACTCTGTCATCATCCTCAGCTGTAGCAGTAGCTACTCTGTCATCATCCTCAGCTGTAGCAGTAGCTACTCTGTCATCATCCTTAGCTGCAAATAAGGAAGCTGGCTTATTTTGTTGATGTATTTTTATGTTGTTGTTTATACATATTGTTATTATTTGTTCTCCCTGCCTTTATCAGTATCATTCTACTACTTGGAATCCTGGTATTCAAACAGAGAGGACTGGGGGGGGGGGGGGGGGGGGAGGAGGAGAGAGGAGGACTCAGTGGTCTCGAGGTAAGGTGTTCGCCTCGGTGCTGAAGATCGCGGGTTCAAATCACGTAGAGACTGAGATTTTTTCACTGGGATCATCGGGTAAATATTTTCCCTGAACTCTGAGTAATGAGATCAGTCACCCGTGTGCAGTGGCTCGCATGTTAAAAATACCTTAGCAGTTGGAAATCAAAAAGAGTAGGCAAAACAGTCGCTGCTCTGGCAAATTTAAGTTAAAAATCTACTCAAATTATTCTAGGGATATTCTGTGGGAACCAACATTATCTTGACCAACTTTGTCCAATATTTATCTGTGGGAACCAACATTATCTTGACCAACTTTGTCCAATATTTATCTGTGGGAACCAACATTATCTTGACCAACTTTGTCCAATATTTATCTCTGGGAACCAACATTATCTTGACCAACTTTGTCCAATAATTATCTGTTGGTACCAACATTATCTTAACCAACTTTGTCCAATATTTATCTGTGGGAACCAATATTATCTTGACCAACTTTGTTCATTATTATCGGTGTAATTCTAGTGCTTCTAATTGTGGGTGACATAATTTGACAACTGCACCCTGCTGTTCATGTGATAAAAGATGACTGAAAAGCTTCATCAATGACAAACTCATCATGTATAAGAAAGTACTACAGAAGCCACAACTGGAAGAACATACTCTTGAGTGAAAGTCAACACTTTCTCTAGAGCAATTGTGTCCAACATTCCTCAGGGGAACTCTTCATTCTGTTGACCAGTCATCAAACATCGTGGCAAATGCTCAAAGGTGGTGTCTTTTTCCTTTCCAGTCATCAAACATCGTAGCAAATGCTCAAAGGTGGTGTCTTTTTCCTTTCCAGTCATCAAACATCGTAGCAAATGCTCAAAGGTGGTGTCTTTTTCCTTTCCAGTCATCAAACATCGTAGCAAATGCTCAAAGGTGGTGTCTTTTTCCTTTCCAGTCATCAAACATCGTAGCAAATGCTCAAAGGTGGTGTCTTTTTCCTTTCCAGTCATCAAACATCGTAGCAAATGCTCAAAGGTGGTGTCTTTTTCCTTTCCAGTCATCAAACATCGTGGCAAATGCTCAAAGGTGGTGTCTTTTTCCTTTCCAGTCATCAAACATCGTGGCAAATGCTCAAAGGTGGTGTCTTCTCCCTTTTTTTAAATCTCACTTTCAACTGGGTTGTAGCCCAGTGTTGAGGTATATATTTGTCTTTCGCCTCTCTTTTTGCCTCAAGTGATATTTTCCCCCATTTTATGACAGGTTTCCTTTATACTGTCTATAAATTTTTTCCTCGGCCTACCTCTGGTCCTTCTTGCTGATGTTCTTCTGTAGAAGGTTGAATGAACAATTTGGTCTGGTTGCATTTTCACAATGTGGCCAAACTAATTCATTTTCTGTTGCTCGTAATTTAGGTAGGGAATTGTTCCAACCTTCTCAAAAATATTCATATTTGTGATTCTGTCTCTTCTGGTATTGTTAGTGACCTTTTGTAGGCACCTCATTTCACAGGTGACTAACTTTAGTTCCCGAGCCTTATTCAGTGCCTCTGACTGGAATTGGTAGCACAGGGTGGAGAAGATACTATTTATCATCTGCTTTCTGTTTATAGAGATATCTTTTGGTGTCTTAGTAGTGGAGACAGCTGATAAGTGACAGCCTTTGCCCTCGGCACTCTTGTCTCTATCTCTCTATCGCGTCTGCCATCTTCAGTAAAAACAATTCCTAAATACCTAAACTCTTGTACCTGCTTTATTTTTGTTTTATTCACATGAATATCAAGTGTGGTGTGCTATATTTATTGTATGCAACATGGTGTCACACCTTACACAAACTTGGCAAGAACAGTGTGTATTTATGTGAAATTCAAGCCGTTTCAGATTCCAGGATGTGTTTTTTATAGTGATAAACAGTTTGTGCAAATTCCTCAAATTAGAAAATGTAGATCTTAGAAGCTAGCATGAACATATTTCCACGTGTGTTGATAAATAAACCAGGCCATCACAACTGTTTTGTGAACCGGTGATGCGTAACGGTGCAAAATTAGAAATAACTACAAAGGTGGTGTATTAGTATTCTATGCATTTTTTCTGTAGAATTGCTAAGATATTTGTAGATTATTATGTTGTTTCCACAGTCTGCAGAAGCAGCCTGGACAAAGAGGGACCACTGTATCAAAGAGTTACTAGACACAGAGAATAACTACAAAACTGCACTGAAGATGATCATTGATGTGAGTAGTTATTCCTCTATCCTGATCCTCTTACAGAAAATGGGCAAAAAAATAGTTGAAGAAGAAGAAGATGAACCCTTTACGGTCCGACCTAGTTCTGTCTATTTGTGTCTAAGCACAAGCCAAATGTAGCAGCTTAATATGTCCAATAATTGTATTGAAATAAAATAAATTATTATGAAAAAAATTGATGTAAAGCCGCCGAGGACAGGAAAGGTAAGAGCAGGCATCCCCGTCTCATCCCTGTTTGCACCTCGAAGCTGTCAGTCAGTACTCCTTCATGTACCCTACTAACTGTGTCTTTGTACATATTCTGGATGAGGGTTGTGTACTTCTCTGGAATCCCATAGCGTCTTAACAGTTGGCTATAGATTGGATAATGAAGACATCAATCGAACGCAAAAAAAACGGGTATTCAGTGGACACAATTGGAGGACCTAGACTGTGCAGATGATCTGGTATTTTAGTCACACAGTCATAATCAAATGCAAGAGAAACTTGATAGGGTGAAAGAACAATCGGCCAAACTGGGACTGAATATCAACATGAAGAAATCCAAGCTCCTTAAACTCAACACTATCAGCAAAGAACCAATCATGCTGGAGGGAGAGCAGTTGGAGGAATTGGATACCTTTACATATTTAGGCAGCACAATAGACACATCAGGAGGTACAGGTGCAGATATAAGGATCAGAATTTGAAAGGCAAAAGGGGCATTCCTAACACTACACAATATATAGAGATCCAGAGATATCAAGATTCACACCAAAATTAGAATATTCAACGCAAGTGTCAATTTGGTGTTGCTGTATGGAGCGGAGACAAGTGTCAAGTCGGTGTTGTATGGAGACAAGTGTCAAGTCGGTGTTGCTGTATGGAGACAAGTGTCAAGTCGGTGTTGCTGTATGGAGACAAGTGTCAAGTCGGTGTTGCTGTATGGAGACAAGTGTCAAGTCGGTGTTGTATGGAGACAAGTGTCAAGTCGGTGTTGCTGTATGGAGACAAGTGTCAAGTCGGTGTTGCTGTATGGAGCGGAGACAAGTGTCAAGTCGGTGTTGCTGTATGGAGACAAGTGTCAAGTCGGTGTTGTATGGAGACAAGTGTCAAGTCGGTGTTGCTGTATGGAGACAAGTGTCAAGTCGGTGTTGCTGTATGGAGACAAGTGTCAAGTCGGTGTTGCTGTATGGAGACAAGTGTCAAGTCGGTGTTGTATGGAGACAAGTGTCAAGTCGGTGTTGCTGTATGGAGCGGAGACAAGTGTCAAGTCGGTGTTGCTGTATGGAGCGGAGACAAGTGTCAAGTCGGTGCTGCTGTATGGAGACAAGTGTCAAGTCGGTGTTGTATGGAGACAAGTGTCAAGTCGGTGTTGCTGTATGGAGACAAGTGTCAAGTCGGTGTTGTATGGAGACAAGTGTCAAGTCGGTGTTGCTGTATGGAGCGGAGACATGGAGAACGACCAAGGTCGTACAACAAAGACTCCAGTCCTCAGCTAACAGATGCCTACGATGGATAATGGGCATAAAGTGGCAGGACATGGTGAGGGGTGAAGACTTGAAAAGGAGCCAACAACAGCCACTGGAACAACAAATTAAGCGAAGAAAATGGGGCTGGATAGGACATACACTTCGGAAGGCACAGTCCAACATAGCCAGACAGGCTCTTACATGGAATCCTCAGGGGAAAGGAGACAGAGGTAGACCCAAAAATACGTGGAGAAGAGAATGTGAGAAGGGGCTTAAATTAAATAATGACACCTGGAGGGAGGCAGGAAGAGGAGGCCAGGTCCGTGTGACACCTGGAGGGAGGCAGGAAGAGGAGGCCAGGTCCGTGAGACACCTGGGGGGAGGCAGGAAGAGGAGGCCAGGTCCGTGTGACACCTGGAGGGAGGCAGGAAGATCAGCCGTGCTTTGATTGATTGATATGATCTAAAGGTGTTCTCTTTTCATCTTAAACCTTAGGAAATACATCCCCAACCCCTAAGCTTTGATTGATTGATATCTTCTTCTTCTTCGTACGTTGATTGATTGATATGATCTAAAGGTGTTCTCTTTTCACCTTAAGCCTTAGGAAATACATCCCCAACCCCTAAGCTTTTAGGAAATACATCCCCAACCCCTAAGCTTTGATTGATTGATATGATCTAAAGGTGTTAATTCTTTTCACCTTAAACCTTAGGAAATACATCCCCAACCCCTAAGCTTTGATTGATATGATCTAAAGGTGTTAATTCTTTTCACCTTAAACCTTAGGAAATACATCCCCAACCCCTAAGCGCACAGAGTTAACTCTTTTCATCATTCATATTTCATCTAACAAAACGGTTAAATATCTTAATGCATTTACAAATAATAAAGCTGAATATTTAGATAATTGTTACACTTTCAGAATAAAATAACCTTATTGTTATCCAAATGTATCAAACCAAATTTCTGTATTTCCATTGCTTGAGATGTTGTTCATTCCTTATACAGTTCTGAACCGTTCCACTGATCTAAACCATATTTTGCATGATTACCTTTTTGGATCTTTAGGACGTTAATAACTATTTAGGTTTTAAACAGATAGAAAAGAACAGTTGGTCTGATTTTAAAAAACAAACACATTTACATAAGCAGCATAGAGAAATACGGACGGTGGCCAAATTTGCTTGGTTTGATGTCAAATGGGCATGTGTAAAAATGGTGCAAATTCATTACTGAATTGTGGGTTTGTGCTAGTTAGAAGTTCTTAAACAAGAGGGAAGAAGTTTGAGGGTGAGAAAAAATAGCAAGGGAACGAGTTGGTTTTGGTTGATTGGGGACAGGGAGATGGGCACAACTTGAAATATCATACAAAATGTCACACCTTAGGGGGATTGAAAGGGAGGGGTGCAGGGTAGTGGGCCCTAAACAGTTGAATACTTACATAACTATCCAGAGCAAAGGTAGGAGCTGCAGCTAGTTTTGGATTTACCAAAAAAATGTGAAACAATATTTTACAGAAAATTATTAGTATTATTTTTAAACCAATTTTCCCCACATATGCCATGTTTGACTGGAGGAGAAGTTTAAAAAAAAAAAAAGGCAAAGGCCGTCGTCCATTGTAGACGATGATGGCATGATTAATTTTGCTAGTGCTATTTTTAGTAAGGATTAACTGCGTTACTTTTATCCTCACTCTCTTGTCTCGTGCCGCCCGACCCCAGTGGCAAGTCAAGGACAAGATGACTAGGGGGCAACTACAAGATGCAGGGGACTCCGCATCAAGCACCCGTGAAAAAGACGGCCGAGTCCAGAGTCGAACCCACACCACATTATCACGAGGCCGACGGCTTAACCACTTCGCCACGGAATCCCCCACGGAGGGGGAGTGATGTATATAAAACAACAATTCTTTTCTTGCCACTTTGCCTTTCTGGATTCTTGGTCTAATCTGGTAACCTTTTACGGCTGGAAGGACTGGAGGGTGGTCATAGTACAATTAACGATGATGACATTAAGCACAGCAATATTGAAAAATAGTTTTCTTTCCTTGTGTGTTGAAGCTATATTGGTTACATAAATACCATGTTATGATAGGTAGGTTGTGGTAGCTGGTGTTTCCCGGGCCATTTATGTATGTCTGCTGTGTACGCCCTCCCCTTCCCCACAAACATTAAAAATCGTTGTTACTGGTATTTCATATGATGTCCCTAAGAATTGTGGTTTGATCATCTGTTGGATCAAATGTGTCCCCTGTTGAGATACACTGATTGGGCCCTCAGATGCAGCAGTGAATGAGCTGACAGCAGGCAGCAACTCAATGCTGGTGAATTGCATCAGGCTCAGCGAATCAGAGCTGTCCAAGACCTTACTCCGCCTCCAGGTAGCCCTGGAAACAGGCTGCGCTAGTGTAGTCTAGCTAAGAGAGTAGGAATCGCAGTAGTAAGACAAACCCAGTACCCAAACAAGCCAGCTGAAATAGAATATTGGGCTGAAAGATGCAGATATCGCAACCTCGCTGTAAACTATAACACAATATCATTTTGAGGACGAATACTGAAGAAGAGAAAGATATTGTTGCTAGTGATTATATTTCTCACAATGAAAGTTGGTGGAATTTGAAAGTTGATGTATCAGGGGATTGATGGAATTTGGAAGTTGATGTATCAGGGGATTGATGGAGTTTGGAAGTTGATGTATCAGGGGATTGATGGAGTTTGGAAGTTGATGTATCAGGGGATTGATGGAGTTTGGAAGTTGATAGATCAGTGTCTTTATGGAATTTGGAAGTTGATAGATCAGTGTCTCAATGGAATTTGATAGATCAGTGTCCTGATGGAATTTTGAAGTTGAGGAGATCCTGGGGATCAGTTGAAGCATAAGCTCAGGCAATAAGGAGTCACATTGTGAACACTGAATAGTTTCATAGACTTGAGAGATATCATGTGGATAATTAAACAAGATGTGAAGAGCTGTTGATTAAACTTATTTGTGTCTATTCCTGCTTCTTGTCCACAGCACTTCATTGGACCATTGCATAATGTACTTCCATCGGGAGACAGGGATTTAGTCTTTGCCCACATTGAGGTAAGCCAAAAGTCCTGGTTTGTGATGAAGTTTTTTGTTAATAGGGTCTTTCCCATTTCTTCATCATGTTGTCCAGCACTTGTTTACTACGAAGCATTGACCTATCACTGCAAGTTGACCTTTTATAGGCAGTCATTTTATAAGTTTGTTGAAGTGGTATCAGTGGCCATCACCAGTGGCAACACTAGACAAGCTCTATGGCAGTGTCGACAGCCTCAGGATGACCGCTGCTTTTTTCGAAAAAATTAAGGTTGACGTCTGACAGCGTACGAAGAAGGAGAAGTGGTATCAAGCAAGTACGGGAGTTCAAATACCTAGTATGTTCACTGATGACGACAGAGTGGACAGAGAGATTGCACATTTAACTGAGAAGGCGAACAGTGTCCACTATTAAATTGCACCGATTTTGAAACACCCTAGAGTGCTTCTTTCAACTAAGAGGAGGAGGCTGGTGAATACACTATCGATTTCTACATTGTGTTACTAGTGTCAGTCTTGGTCCTTACTGGCAACCCATAAGAGTAAGATCCAGAGCTGTGAGATATGCTGTGTGAGAAGTGCAGCCGGAAAACAATCCGGGACCGAATCTGCAACACACGCTGAGGCAGACAGTGGGGAAAAACCCAGTTAGTGCCTACATTGACTCTCAACAACTCAAGATGTTGGTCATTTAATTAGAATGCATTATGACCAACCTGTATCAAGAGCATATCATATGCAGGTCTCCGGTCCACGAGCAAGAGGCAGACCCCCCGACGTCGATGAATCAAAGGCGTCTATGAAACTCTCAGGAAACTAACAACACCACAAGCCTCCCACTTCGGCGATAACAAGAAATCTCACTCATCCCACCTCTCTGCGACGCCGTATGACATGAGCAGTAAGACAAAAGAAGAAGTTAAAGTGGTGGTTTTTGTAGCAATTTGTTGTACAGGATGATGTTGCTAGCTCAGTGACAACCCTCTTTAGGTACTTTTCTGACATGCCTGTTCTGTACTGAGAAATATAAAATCTGTTGTGTTTCTACTTTGCTAAACCGGGGATATTATAGTGCTGAAGTTCGTGAACATTTAAGAAAAACTAGTTACTGTAGACAATTAGGGACTGCTTTGTTGTGATTATTTCTGTTGTTTGTCTCATGTACAAGTAATGAATATATGAGGGGACATCAAGTGGAAACCTTAGAAGTGGGATTGAAATTAGAAAGACCATGCCTTTGTATTGTAACTTGTTAATATGGTTGTTAAGGATGTCAAGAGTGCCCTGCACGTGCCATCATGGGGAAGACGAAACAACATGATGTCATAATTGCAGTTAAAAGATGGCCGCCCCACTATTGACATGCACCAAAAGAGCAGCAGTGTTCTGGTATCCATTTTTTTTAGCTGTGAACGGGTAACACCTAGAAAAATTCATCGGCGAATGAAGGTCCAGTGCGGGAATACACCCCTTTCAGTCACAGTCAATCGTTGATTTTCCTTTAAGAGGCGGTCAATGACTGCAATCAACTCGGTGTGACTGTAAATAACCTGTCACAGAACTCCCGCCATTTTGAAACTTTGTGCTTCACCCATCCACTTGATGATGTGAAAGACATGCATCGCTGTACTGAACCTTCATTCGATAATAAATTTCTATAGGTTTCACCCCTTTGTTGCTCAAAAAGCGGATAACAGAACGCTGCTTCTCTTAGGTGCATGTCATTAGGGGGGGGGGGCATTCTTTAACTGCAATTAGGACATCGTGTTGTCTGTCTGCACTGTGATGGTACATGCTGGACACTCTTGACATCTTTAGAAACCATTATTAACAAGTTACAATACAAAGACATGGTTTTTCAAATTTCTATCCAACTTTTTAGGTTTTCATTTGAAGTCCCCTCATATATCTGGTCAGGATATTATCAGTTTAGTAAAAGTTTGAACAATAGGCTGAGGTGAATCTGTGGATTAAAATAAAGTGTATACAATTGTGGATAGATGAGGTTGACATACTGTGCTGGAACCAACAAGAATGAAACCTATCTTATGACCAAAAGGTTTTCATCATAGACAACAGACAATACACATAAGAAGTAATAGCTGGGAGAGGGGGAATGATTTGGGTTGAGAGAAGTTGTAGAGGAGATAGCTGTGAGTGTCGACGTGGAGAGGATGGAAGGACAGATGGAGATAACGGAAGGACAGATAGAGGACAGAGATGTTGAGAAATTTGACCAATGTGAGAGAGAAGATGATGTGAAACGGATAGTAGGACAGAAGTTATTCACATACTCTACGAAGCTGGACAGGGCAGCCAATGCATGTTAGTTATACCCATACCGTTTTCATTATACATCAGAGCTGATATTACGACCAAATAAGGTACTCAAGATGGCTCATGAATAGACAAAGGTACCAAGACATTCCGTTGCATTATGTTGTTTGGAAATTCCCACAATGGGTAGGTTTACTCTTTTGTGCGCCCCGAAAAGGACGTTAAGTGGCAGGTTGCAGTAGTTTTCTTAACATCCCGAACGTGCCGATGAAGGTGGACCGTGGTCCTCTAGGCGGTTGTGCTATGCTTGACTTTAACTGCGTGTCGCTCACTACTACGGGAATCACATCAATCCCTTATCTTGTTAGCCAGGCTGCCATGAGAACTGCCCAATTCCAGGGACTACTACTGGCCAGTATATTTAGCCTGACCC
Organism: Ariolimax columbianus; assembly: GCA_036924085.1. Taxonomy (NCBI): domain Eukaryota; kingdom Metazoa; phylum Mollusca; class Gastropoda; order Stylommatophora; family Arionidae; genus Ariolimax; species Ariolimax columbianus. The sequence continues at coordinate 59,663,420 of JAVGWX010000020.1, forward strand.
TTACCAACATGTCTGACCAGTATATTTAGCCTGACCCTGACTAACATGTCTGATCAGTATATTTAGCCTGACCCTGACTAACATGTCTGATCAGTATATTTAGCCTGACCCTGACTAACATGTCTGATCAGTATATTTAGCCTGACCCTGACTAACATGTCTGATCAGTATATTTAGCCTGACCCTTACCAACATGTCTGATCAGTATATTTAGCCTGACCCTGACTAACACGTCTGATCAGTATATTTAGCCTGACCCTGACTAACATGTCTGATCAGTATATTTAGCCTGACCCTTACCAACATGTCTGATCAGTATATTTAGCCTGACCCTGACTAACATGTCTGACCAGTATATTTAGCCTGACCCTTACCAACATGTCTGATCATTATATTTAGCCTGACCCTGACTAACATGTCTGACCAGTATATTTAGCTTGACCCTGACTAACATGTCTGACCAGTATATTTAGCCTGACCCTGACTAACATGTCTAATCAGTATATTTAGCCTGACCCTGACTAACATGTCTGACCAGTATATTTAGCCTGACCCTGACTAACATGTCTGATCAGTATATTTAGCCTGACCCTGACTAACATGTCTGATCAGTATATTTAGCCTGACCCTGACTAACATGTCTGATCAGTATATTTAGCCTGACCCTTACCAACATGTCTGATCAGTATATTTAGCCTGACCCTGACTAACACGTCTGATCAGTATATTTAGCCTGACCCTGACTAACATGTCTGATCAGTATATTTAGCCTGACCCTTACCAACATGTCTGATCAGTATATTTAGCCTGACCCTGACTAACATGTCTGACCAGTATATTTAGCCTGACCCTTACCAACATGTCTGATCATTATATTTAGCCTGACCCTGACTAACATGTCTGACCAGTATATTTAGCTTGACCCTGACTAACATGTCTGACCAGTATATTTAGCCTGACCCTGACTAACATGTCTAATCAGTATATTTAGCCTGACCCTGACTAACATGTCTGACCAGTATATTTAGCCTGACCCTGACTAACATGTCTGATCAGTATATTTAGCCTGACCCTGACTAACATGTCTGATCAGTATATTTAGCCTGACCCTGACTAACATGTCTGATCAGTATATTTAGCCTGACCCTGACTAACATGCCTGATCAGTATATTTAGCCTGACCCTGACTAACATGTCTGATCAGTATATTTAGCCTGACCCTGACTAACATGTCTGATCAGTATATTTAGCCTGACCCTGACTAACATGTCTGATCATTATATTTAGCCTGACCCTGACTAACATGTCTGATCAGTATATTTAGCCTGACCCTTACCAACATGTCTGATCAGTATATTTAGCCTGACCCTGACTAACACGTATGATCAGTATATTTAGCCTGACCCTGACTAACATGTCTGATCAGTATATTTAGCCTGACCCTTACCAACATGTCTGATCAGTATATTTAGCCTGACCCTGACTAACATGTCTGACCAGTATATTTAGCCTGACCCTTACCAACATGTCTGATCATTATATTTAGCCTGACCCTGACTAACATGTCTGACCAGTATATTTAGCCTGACCCTGACTAACATGTCTGACCAGTATATTTAGCCTGACCCTGACTAACATGTCTGATCAGTATATTTAGCCTGACCCTGACTAACATGTCTGATCAGTATATTTAGCCTGACCCTGACTAACATGTCTGATCAGTATATTTAGCCTGACCCTGACTAACATGTCTGATCAGAATATTTAGCCTGACCCTGACTAACATGTCTGATCAGTATATTTAGCCTGACCCTGACTAACATGTCTGACCAGTATATTTAGCCTGACCCTTACCAACATGTCTGATCAGTATATTTAGCCTGACCCTGACTAACATGTCTGACCAGTATATTTAGCCTGACCCTGACTAACATGCCTGACCAGTATATTTAGCCTGACCCTGACTAACATGTCTGATCAGTATATTTAGCCTGACCCTGACTAACATGTCTGATCATTATATTTAGCCTGACCCTGACTAACATGTCTGATCAGTATATTTAGCCTGACCCTGACTAACATGTCTGATCATTATATTTAGCTTGACCCTGACTAACATGTCTGATCAGTATATTTAGCCTGACCCTGACTAACATGTCTGATCAGTATATTTAGCCTGACCCTGACTAACATGTCTGATCAGTATATTTAGCCTGACCCTGACTAACATGTCTGATCAGTATATTTAGCCAGACCCTGACTAACATGTCTGATCAGTATATTTAGCCTGACCCTGACTAACATGTCTAATCAGAATATTTAGCCTGACCCTGACTAACATGTCTGATCAGTATATTTAGCCTGACCCTGACTAACATGTCTGATCAGTATATTTAGCCTGACCCTGACTAACATGTCTGATTAGTATATTTTGCCTGACCCTGACTAACATGTCTGATCAGTATATTTTGCCTGACCCTGACTAACATGTCTGATCAGTATATTTAGCCTGACCCTGACTAACATGTCTGATCAGTATATTTAGCCTGACCATGACTAACATGTCTGATCAGTATATTTAGCCTGACCCTGACTAACATGTCTGATCATTATATTTAGCCTGACCCTGACTAACATGTCTGATCAGTATATTTAGCCTGACCCTGACTAACATGTCTGATCAGTATATTTAGCCTGACCCTGACTAACATGTCTGATCAGTATATTTAGCCTGACCCTGACTAACATGTCTGATCAGTATATTTAGCCTGACCCTTACCAACATGTCTGATCAGTATATTTAGCCTGACCCTGACTAACACGTCTGATCAGTATATTTAGCCTGACCCTGACTAACATGTCTGATCAGTATATTTAGCCTGACCCTTACCAACATGTCTGATCAGTATATTTAGCCTGACCCTGACTAACATGTCTGACCAGTATATTTAGCCTGACCCTTACCAACATGTCTGATCATTATATTTAGCCTGACCCTGACTAACATGTCTGACCAGTATATTTAGCTTGACCCTGACTAACATGTCTGACCAGTATATTTAGCCTGACCCTGACTAACATGTCTAATCAGTATATTTAGCCTGACCCTGACTAACATGTCTGACCAGTATATTTAGCCTGACCCTGACTAACATGTCTGATCAGTATATTTAGCCTGACCCTGACTAACATGTCTGATCAGTATATTTAGCCTGACCCTGACTAACATGTCTGATCATTATATTTAGCCTGACCCTGACTAACATGTCTGATCAGTATATTTAGCCTGACCCTGACTAACATGTCTGATCAGTATATTTAGCCTGACCCTAACATGTCTGATCAGTATATTTAGCCTGACCCTGACTAACATGTCTGATCAGTATATTTAGCCTGACCCTGACTAACATGTCTGATCAGTATATTTAGCCTGACCCCGACTAACATGTCTGATCAGTATATTTAGCCTGACCCTGACTAACATGTCTGATCAGTATATTTAGCCTGACCCTGACTAACATGTCTGATCAGTATATTTAGCCTGACCCTGACTAACATGTCTGATCAGTATATTTAGCCTGACCCTGACTAACATGTCTGATCAGTATATTTAGCCTGACCCTGACTAACATGTCTGATCAGTATATTTAGCCTGACCCTGACTAACATGTCTGATCAGTATATTTAGCCTGACCCTAACATGTCTGATCAGTATATTTAGCCTGACCCTGACTAACATGTCTGATCAGTATATTTAGCCTGACCCTGACTAACATGTCTGATCAGTATATTTAGCCTGACCCTGACTAACATGTCTGATCAGTATATTTAGCCTGACCCTAACATGTCTGATCAGTATATTTAGCCTGACCCCGACTAACATGTCTGATCAGTATATTTAGCCTGACCCTGACTAACATGTCTGATCAGTATATTTAGCCTGACCCTGACTAACATGTCTGATCAGTATATTTAGCCTGACCCTGACTAACATGTCTGATCAGTATATTTAGCCTGACCCTGACTAACATTTCTGATCAGTATATTTAGCCTGACCCTGACTAACATGTCTGATCAGTATATTTAGCCTGACCAGACGTTAGTCTTCCTGTCCTTACGTTATGATAGTCGTTGTTTCCATATAGGTAAATATAGTCCCGACAAAAGCTGTTGGGGATGAAGTCTTTGAGTGTTCTTAGTATTAGGCTACAGCTTGTTTATGAGGTGAGTTGGTCAGTTCTCTCTTGCTGCCTTTTCTTCCATAGCATGTACCAATTTACACCTGGCATCTGCCAGAATGTGTGGTTAATGGAAGTGAAGCCCAGTACCTTACTACGAAATGCGAGCGCTGTACCAGTACACTAATCAGATGCCACTTATGTAATAGCAATGGTGCCTCTGTTTGATGGGTAGTGCGTAGCCTAGTCGACAGCAAGCTGGCTTATTCCTGGTATGACTGCTCCTCCAGTTAACCCAGCTGTAAATGAGTACCTGATGTATGAGTTGGAGAAGGTAAAAACAGTAAGGAAGGGAACTGGCCACACCACCTCACATGAAAAGTTATCTTCATTCCTGACGACAATTCTTGCCATGGAACTGGCCACACCACCTCACATGAAAAGTTATCTTCATTCCTGACGACAATTCTTGCCATGGAACTGGCCTTTACCTTTTGATAGAGCCAGTTGTGTATCGCAAATATTGTCATGATAATCTAATAATAGATGGTTTATTTGGTAAGGTCGTACACTGTACACAAACTTGTCTGTTCCTGCAGCAACTCTATGAGGTGCACAAGGAGTTGAATGACAAGCTCAGTCGCTCAGTAAGTCAAGGTCACCCCAAACTGGCTGATGTTTTTATATACTTCAAACCCAAGCTGCTTGTCTATGGGGACTTTTGTTCTAATCTTCCACGAGCACAAGAACGGATTGACAAGATATGTGATAATGAGTTGTGGCGGTTAAAGATTCAGGTAATATTTGATTGGCTAGTTATAGCATGCATGACCTGCCTAAGACATGTACACAATGAGTTTCACTCCAATAACGTGTCAGCGCTGATTAACCTGAAATATTAAATTCTTCTTCTTCTTCGTACGCTGTCAGACGTCAACCTGTATTTTTTCTAAGAAAGCAGCGGTCATCCTGAGGCTGTCGACACTGCCATAGAGCTTGTCTAGTGTTGCCACTGGTGATGGCCACATGTGCTTTCTCTGGTCCTCGTATATCGGGCAGTTTTGCAGCAGATGTTCAGCGGTCATTTTCCCTGTACCACAAGTGCATTCGTCAGTGCCACCTATCTTCAGTTTATTGAATAGGTGGTACCTCAGTCTGTTGTGGCCTGTGCGGAGTCTGAAGACCACGACCTGCTCTCTTCTGTTCAACTGGTAATAGGCATCATTTTTTTTGTAGCCAGTATGTTCTGTTTCCCATTTGGCCATGTATCTGGCCCTAATAAGCCTTTTGGACTCTTCGTAGGTCACACTAGAATCTGGTTGTGGTAGTCTTGCACCTTCTTTTGCCAGTCTGTCTGCCTCCTCGTTGCCTTGAATGTTACAGTGGGATGGAACCCACTGTACCATTACTCTTTTTGGTGCGGACTGCTGGCATAATTGACAGAGTACTGCTCTTAAATCATTAAGTTCAGTGAAATATTAAATTCAGTGTTGAGAACATGTAAGCTGCGAACTTTATGCATGTATCTGACAAGTATTATGTTGTACTTAAAATAAAAGTGGAAACATGTATTCTTTTCTGCTGCGGACCTTCGTACAATCCGTGTGAACTGGCTGAAAATATGTACACAAGATGGTGGATATGGCACCATTGATATAAATGAATTACTGGCAGCTGGTGAATCCAGGCCACACTGGAAGTATGTACACAAGATGGTGGATATGGCACCATTGATATAAGTGAATTACTGGCAGCTGGTGAATCCTGGCCACACTGGAAGTATGTACACAAGATGGTGGATATGGCACCATTGATATAAATGAATTACTGGCAGCTGGTGAATCCTGGCCACACTGGAAGTATGTACACAAGATGGTGGATATGGCACCATTGATATAAATGAATTACTGGCAGCTGGTGAATCCTGGCCACACTGGAAGTATGTACACAAGATGGTGGATATGGCACCATTGATATAAATGAATTACTGGCGGTTGGTAAATCCTGGCCACACTGGAAGTATGTATACAAAATGGATATAATACCATTAATATAAATGAATTACTGGCAGCTGGTGAATCCTGGCCACACTGGAACCTCTGTATTGCTGGGGTCACTACACAGAAAAGGCTTGGAACCTCTGCATTGCTGGGGTCACTACACAGAAAAGGTATGGAACCTCTGTCTGTATTGCTGGGGTCACTACACAGAAAAGGCTTGGAACCTCTGTATTGCTGGGGTCACTACACAGGAAAGGCTGGGAACCTCTGTTCTATGTTAATGCACACAGTGCTACCTGGGAGGACAAGAATAAGCCTTTGTCACCTTCCAAACATGTCACAAGTGGTGACTAAAGAGGGTTGTTCTTTGTGGTAGTAGTCTGATCATGTAAAGACATTGCCTTATAGACAGACACTGCAAAATCTTAGATACAGGCTTCCTAGAAAGTGTAGCAGACCCCACTGGTTGCCCTGGCCGTGATCTAACTTAGAACATTCTCACACTCATCCACATCATCATGACCATACTCAGTAAATGACATATCACACATCAGGTGGCATATTTATTATATCATACTCATATCATAGAATGAGTAGAGAAATTACAAACACAATATAATACATATCTTAACTAAACATTCTACTAAAACGGGAATTGTAAGCATTAGCTATTGATGGAATTCCCAACTAACTAAAAACCCAGTTCTATTGCCTAGCAATTACATCACACACACATCGCCTTAACTGCGTCTTCAACACATCTTATCAAATACTCTTGCTCACTGAAATCCCCTCAGGCGGGCGATCTCGATATAACTTGTTCACAATGTATCCTTGCTTACAAACACACTTTCAGATTATCTATTAATGCAAAACTCATTCACCTATTTGAGCGATCCTGTTCTATCACTAAACATTCGTCCAACCGTCTATCAATCGCTCCTCTATCTAAGTCGGTGAGTTAAACATACTATGTACATTCAGTCTCTCTCTCTCTCTCACTCTCCTCCATACAGCCTCTCTCTCTAGCCTCTCTCCATCCCTCTATCCAGCCTCTCGAGCTAAACTTTGTCTCGAGTTATATATCCTCAAGCAAGGCCAGAGCTTGACCAATCGAACTCAGGTGATGGCCATCTTCAGTCCCATTGGACGAAACACTTTGCACACCTGTCACTCATTCTCTCGCAGCAAGCCCCGCTGCCAATTTCGTCTGTCAATCAATCTCCCCCTACCAAAATCGGAAGGCCAGTGGTCAGTTTTTACATGTCCACATTCCTTAACGCAACTCTGTTCTCCTTTGCTGAGACGGTGAGTGACCTTGACATGCATTCAGGTAGCTTTAAGCTTTAACATGTTCAGGCATCCTAAACTCCCCTTACTCCGGCGGGAACTGTTACAAAAGGAACCAGATTCCAGAAACCGAGGCTTCACATTAGGATGTAACGGTGAATGATTACAAATAATTGGAACAAGTACGCATTAGAAGGGGCATGCTGCAGTGGTGATATTTGGTTCACATTGGGGGCATAAGGGTGAATGATTACAAATAATTGGAAACAAACTTCCTTTAAAAGTGCCAAGCGGCAGTTGTGGTCACATTGGTGCATGAAGGTGAGTTTGTGTTTTATCAGACCATACATGACCTCGTTGTCAGAAGTTGTGCAATTTTTCTGATGATGATATGAAACTCTCTACAGGAATGTGAGCGGAAGGCAAATGAGGGCAAGTTCAGACTACGAGACCTTCTCCATGTTCCCATGCAGCGAGTGCTCAAGTACCATTTATTGCTGCGGGTATGATGATGTTGCTAGTTTGTGTGTAGGTTTATAAACACCTTTCATCTTCTCTTTTTGCCACTTTAACATAATGAAGTCGCTAACACTTGCCCCTTTCTTCCTTCGTGGCAGTACCTGCTATCTTACCTCAGTTTGTGGAGCATAGACTCGCCCACACCACCAAACTTTATCTAGCAGGGTGGTTTCTGTAACATTGAAACCTACATGATGAGGTTACTAGCCCTGTGTACAATCATCTTTCAGTTGTCTTTTACCGCTTATTTGAAATATTGGTGTGGTCCTATTCCTGAAATCCACACGGGAAACAGTTCTTGTTAAGAGACCACACTGACCTTTGTTCACCTCACCTCACCTTACCTCACCTCACTAAACAAATCATGTGACATACGAGGTGTGTTAAAAAAGTATCCGACCCTTGGGCCAGAAAAATAGAATTACTCACCTGGTAGCCTTTATACCCTTACCCCTACACAGCACTCTCCTTGAGAGATCATACACTTCTTCCAGTGGTCCTGTCCTTGATGGAAGCATTTCAGGAAGGTCTCTGTGGGGATGAGAACAACTGGGTCGTATCATTCCACATAATGTCTTCTCATGACTCAAATTGGTTCTTTTCAGCTGAATTTTCAGCTTGGGGAACAGCAACAAATTTCAAGGAGACATCTGGAGAATAGAAACTCTACCGAACCAGAGGAATGTTGTGTTTGGCCAAGAAAGTCTGAATCAGATGCTTTCTTCTTTCTATTCAGGATCTTTTGGTCATACTATATCTGTAGGGAAGTCGCCATACTCCCCTGACATTGCTCCTTGTGATTGAACACATATCCCCTATAATAGTACCATGGTGCCAATTATGCTCACCTGACGTCACCTCACCAAATTAAAGATCTGGCATTTTTAAGTCCCCAACACTTCACCATTCACTCTTACAGTACCAAGGGCCCACCTATGGTCGTCTCATCTCACCTCACCTCGCCAAACTAAAGACCTGACATTTAAGTCCCTAACACTTCACCATTCACTTCTACAGTACCAAGGGACCATCTATGGCCACCTCACCTCCCCTCACCTCATGTCACCTCACCAAACTAAAGATCTAGCATTTTTAAGTCCTTAACACTTCACCATTCACTCTGACGGTACCAAGGGACCACCTATGGTCATCTCATCTCATCTCACCTTACCTCACCTTACCTCACCTTACCTTACCTCACTTCACCAAACTAAAGATCTGACATTCAAGTCCCCAACACGTCACCATCACCTATGACAGTACCAAGGAACCACCTCTGGTCATCTCACCTCACCTCACCAAACTAAAGATCTGATAAATTCAAGTCCCCAACATGTCATCATCACCTATGACAGTACCAAGGGATCACCTATGGTCATCTCATCTCACCTCACCTCACCTTACCTTACCTTACCTTACCTCACTCCACCAAACTAAAGATCTGATAAATTCAAGTCCCCAACACTTCACCATCACCTATGACAGTACTAACTAATCAACTGATCAAGAGCACATATCTATCAATGAGATAGACGTTGATGATAGTGTTGCATGTTTGATATTGTAGCATTCAGTTAAACTGTTCTTGTATGTTTGTGTTCAGGAGCTGATCAAGAACACATATCTATCAATGAGATAGACGTTGATGATAGTGTTGCATGTTTGATATTGTAGCATTCAGTTAAACTGTTCTTGTATGTTTGCGTTCAGGAGCTGATCAAGAACACATATCTATCAATGAGATAGACGTTGATGATAGTGTTGCATGTTTGATATTGTAGCATTCAGTTAAACTGTTCTTGTATGTTTGCGTTCAGGAGCTGATCAAGAACACATATCTATCAATGAGATAGACGTTGATGATAGTGTTGCATGTTTGATATTGTAGCATTCAGTTAAACTGTTCTTGTATGTTTGCGTTCAGGAGCTGATCAAGAACACAGATAAATCTAGCAATGAGAGAGACGATCTGGAGCGAGCTTTGGAAGCTATGCAGGTACAAGAATCACACACCCGCACCATTACAGATTGGTTCATTCACTATTCTCTTGTTTTTGGATCCATTTTCTTAGTTTGTTGGGTTAATCTTCTGCCTAGTGCCAATTTGTTTATCTTCTCCATTTTCCTTGTTTGTTAAGGTTTCTTCTTCTGCGTTCGTTCTCAATCTCCTATTATCAAGCTCTGAACAGGGCTTTGCAAGTAGCAGGATCAAGTTTAGAGAACGGAATGCGTTATGTTGCTAGTTTACAGCTTCACTGCGATATTTACACCTTTTGGTGTGACACATCCGTCTTTGGCGGGTTTCTTGGGCTAATCTTCTGTCTAGTTCCCATTTGTTTATCGTCTCCGTATTTCTTGTGATGAATATTCTTCTGCATTCTAACTAAAAAAGACATTGTGAAGTATCGTAGTTTACAGTGAGGCTGCGATATTTGTGTACCTTTAACCTGACACATCAAGTTTCAGCACTGCATTTTATTGCAAAGGTTTACTGTCTCTCTGTAATCCCTATTTTCTTAGCCAGACTAAACTAATGCATTTTACTTTAGGATACGCTGTACATACACTGTACGTAGGCTGTACTTACGCTCTTGAACTTACTGCGGCTTGAGCCTTGGTGTGATGAAGGTACTATTCCTTCAGGCCAAAGACAGAACCTAGTTAATTGTATCAGAGCGTTTGTTCCATCAACATAATATTGGGCATCCAGGCCTAAACTCTAAGTGTATTGTCCTATTGTCCCTGTGTTCCATCAACATAATATTGGGCATCCAGGCCTAAACTCTAAGTGTATTGTCGTATTGTCCCCGATGAAGGCATTCTGGTGGTAACGTAAGTTTGTCTTATTTCTGTTGGGGGACTGTCTTCGGAATGACCCACTTATATAAATTGGAGGACTGTCTGTGGAGTTATCCACCTACATAAGTTGGAGGACTGCCTGTGGGAGCTATCCACCTACATAAGTTGGAGGACTGCCTGTGGGAGCTATCCACCTACATAAGTTGGAGGACTGTCTGGGGGAGCTATCCACCTACATAAGTTGGAGGACTGTCTGGGGGAGCTATCCACCTACATAAGTTGGAGGACTGTCTGGGGGAGCTATCCACCTACATAAGTTGGAGGACTGCCTGTGGGAGCTATCCACCTACATAAGTTGGAGGACTGCCTGTGGGAGCTATCCACCTACATAAGTTGGAGGACTGTCTGTGGGAGCTATCCACCTACATAAGTTGGAGGACTGCCTGTGGGAGCTATCCACCTACATAAGTTGGAGGACTGCCTGTGGGAGCTATCCACCTACATAAGTTGGAGGACTGCCTGTGGGAGCTATCCACCTACATAAGTTGGAGGACTGTCTGGGGGAGCTATCCACCTACATAAGTTGGAGGACTGTCTGGGGGAGCTATCCACCTACATAAGTTGGAGGAGTGTCTGGGGGAGCTATCCACCTACATAAGTTGGAGGACTGTCTGGGGGAGCTATCCACCTACATAAGTTGAGAGACTGTCTGGGGGAGCTATCCACCTACATAAGTTGGAGGACTGCCTGTGGGAGCTATCCACCTACATAAGTTGAGGGACTGTCTGGGGGAGCTATCCACCTACATAAGTTGAAGGACTGCCTGTGGGAGCTATCCACCTACATAAGTTGAGGGACTGTCTGGAGGCTGAAATATGATTATCATTCCAATAAACTTATGATGCCACCACTGCAGCTTGTCTCCTGCCAGGAAGCTTGTGCCAATAAATGTATGTGTTGTAATGGTTATTTCTGAAGAACTACTTATTACATCATAAAGTTGCTGGCCCCATGCACAACTGTTCTCAGCTATAATTTACAATAGGTATAATATGGTGTGGTGACTCTTTTCATTCTCTCTCACACACGCCCCCCCCCACCCGACCCCAGACATTCTTATATCAATGATGTCCTTGTATTCATCTCTTATTACATCAGTATAGCTGAACTTAACAGCTTCATACTGGTTTAGAAGACTTACATTTTCTTGATCTAAAAACTATGCGCATCAAATCTGTTCTTGAACTTTTATGTTTGTTTGTCAATAAATATGATTTTCTTGCGTGTAGACACACAATAGCATAACGAACATGTGGGTGTTATTGTTTTTGTTGTGTGTTTGTTAGTTTTTGAGATTCAAAAAGATGAAGTTGAAAATTTATGAAAATCTCGTACAAAATTTGGACTCGACCACTAGGCCTAGTCGCTTTGATAGAGAACCATGGAAACCACAACAACGTATCGATACTGTGTTTACAATATCAACACAACTGTTAGTTTCCAATTCAAACGTAGTTCTTTCATCTAAACAAACAAAATAAACAGATCTACGCGATAAAAATCTTTCTCAACAACCTACTTCCCCTTTCGCAAAAAGGTCGGCTTGCTCCAAACGGCGTATACAAAATTAAAACTGTTCAAAAGCCATTTGTAATCGAACATACGATACTTTAACCAGCAAAATATAGTGTATATGTGGAGGACGTATTCTACAGTAAAAAATGGCTGTCGGAAGTGACTCCGTTCAAAAAAAATTTTTTTTTTTCCGCACATCGTTTTTGTAGGCCTAGTCGGTTTGTTCTCTTCTAACTTTGGTGTGCTAAAGGAAGGTGGACCTCAGCAATGAGAATAAATGTTGTAGTGATAGGTTGTTTGTTTTGTTGTCCTTTTGTTTTGACTGCACTTGCCCAGATCTGGGAATCCTTAAATACCTCCCAGTTGGGGGAGGTAACTGACTACTGTAATGTGTTTGCTCAGTGATTATGTTCTCTTTGCCAGGACTTGTCCCTGTATGTGAATGAGGTGAAGAGAGACTATGAAAGTTTGCAGGTTATAGAGGAAATTCAAAATAGGTGGGTAGATTTGTTTGTGGACAAGTGGGATGGAAATGAAACAAATTGTTGAGCCAATGTTTTATTTGGAAGATAGCGAGAGTGATTGATAAACTGCTTCTTTTATATGTGTGTGTGTGTATGTGAGGGAAGAGATGAAGAGGGAGTGTATGTGGATGTTTAATATTTAGCGTGCGTGTTACCAGTGTCTGAAACGGGAGAAAAGAATACTAACACTGCAATCTGCCAGATGACTAAGGATGGTTGGACATATAATAGCTGTCCATCGTTGTCGTTGATGAGGACCGCTGACATCATCCTTATCACAGCTTTCCGTAATGGCTGTGGGTGCACATGTGGCTGAACAGGCGAGCACGAAAACATCTGTTGCATATCGTGCACACAAGGTCTGTAGAAACTGATGGTGCTCCCGCTGTTCGTGATTTCCGGGTCTCTTGTCTGCTCTGGTCTTTCACGATTCAGTGGTCTTCGCTTGAAGCTATGCCCACTTTGACAGTACTTGTCTAGTCAGACCTGTTTTGCGCCAGACAGTCCCAGGTGTTGACATCTATATGGCAACTTTTCAGACTGTCTTGAAAACGTTTCTTTGTGCGCTCTCTCGCATCATTCCTCCCCCATCTTGCTGTAGCGGAGCTTCTTTTGGAGCCGTTTATCTGAACAACGGATGAGGTGTCCGACCCATACTAGTCATGCTTTTTCTATCAGTGCATTAATGCTGGCCAGATTAACCCTGGAGAGAACCTCAATGTCAGTGACATGATCTTGCCATCAGATGTGGAATATTCTCCTCAGGACATATAAGCCACAGGAGAATGACCAGAAGGATCCTGGTAGAAGGAAAGTGGCAGAGTCAAGAGAGTGTGTATAAATGCCTCTGAGTGATAGACTAGATAGGTTGCTTGTCTTCGTGGCCCAAATAAAATGGTTCACAACCCTGCAGCATCAATTGTCTGTCCATCCAGCTGTAAATGGGTGACTGAATATTATAGTTAAGGATGATATGGTAGTTGGGAAGGAAACTGATTAACAAACCTGTCAAAAGTTGGTACCTGCCACAGGTGAAGTGTGATGGTAGGGGGATATGGGCTGACTACCGGGCCTCACCTGACAAAAATTGGTACTTCTGACACAGGTGAAGTGTGATGTCAGGGTATACTATGGACTGATTACCTGGTATCACCTGACAAAAGTTGGTACCTGACACAGGTGAAGTGTGATGTCAGGGTATACTATGGACTGATTACCTGGTATCACCTGACAACAGTTGGTACCTGACACAGGTGAAGTGTGATGTCAGGGTATACTATGGACTGATTACCTGGTATCACCTGACAAAAGTTGGTACCTGACACAGGTGAAGTGTGATGTCAGGGTATACTATGGACTGATTACCTGGTATCACCTGACAAAAGTTGGTACCTGACACAGGTGAAGTGTGATGTCAGGGTATACTATGGACTGATTACCTGGCCTGATTACCTGGCCTGATAGATGGGATTGCAAGTGAATGAATAATTAACTTACAGAAAATGATGGATGATAAATATTGGAGCTGAGAGATTTGGTATATATGTATTTACAAATGTATATGTATAATCGTATATATAATTATATTAATATATACATATATGTACATATATACATATATATATATATATATATATAAAATCTTATAAATGAGTGTGTAAGTGAACAATTGATCGTATTAAACTAAGTGATGAGATAAACTGTGTGGTGTTTGTGTGAGTGTGTATGTGTGTGAGAGATAGAGTGTGTGTGTGAATGAAAGTGAAGTAAGATACAAGTACATTTTAATCATGAATTTCTATTTTGATCCTCCTGCAGCATCAATGATCTGAGAATGGTAAGTTCGTAAGTTTGTTGACAACTGGCAGCGAGTGTCTGCGGAAATGTGTTGCGTGAAGTATTGTGTACATGTTTAGTGTAGAGTGTAAATGTAGTTTGTACATACTATAAAACATATATAAAGGGATACCCATACCAGACACTGCCATCGGGGATGAATGATTAGAGCTGCATGAGTCAAAACACTCAGACAACAACATCATAGAGGCCTACACAAAAGCTGCATCTGAGAAATGTTGCACGTCAAAGATATGTATCCTGCAACATGTAAACAATTGAAAACATGGCTGGGCTGGACATGTAATTTGAAGGAATGACAAGCGATGGAGTACTGATACAACTCTATGGTAGTCACGAGACAAGAAGAGACCTCCAGGAGGCCCCCCACCTCCCGATGTCGAGATTTGCTAGAGAAACGCAACATCTGTGACTCCGACTTCAACAGACTATTATTATCCCACCAGACAATCTGCACCTGTAATTCAAGCAATTAAACCTGAAGTTGTGACCCACACGAGGTTAACTCCCCCTTGTCGAGAAATGAGTCAATCTAAGATTCTGATATAAAACAGAAATGAATTCAATGCTAAATAATTTTGTATACTTAAATATAAATTAATGGAAAGAAACAGTAGTCAGAAGCCGTCCTGGAAACATAATAAAGTCTTTGTTTGCATGCACCCACTGTCTCTTCAAAATTGTTTCCTGTAGATTGAAATTTGGTTTGGACTGTGAGACACATTGCCAAGATTACAAATTAATAATGCAACCAAAAAGATCACAACAAATTATTCATTTCTCTTCACAGTTACTCATTATTTAGGTTTTCATTTTAAAAAGACTTAACTGGTCCAAATTTTGCTTAAAAATAAAATACGTAAATGGTAAAGGAAAAAAAACTAGTCAGTACCATTTAGAATATCTTGGTGAAGTCTGAAATGGGCCAGGTGACCTAGCCTGCTTGGTCTGACTACGGTCTACTGTAGATACAGGCCTTCTGACTCATGGAGAAATCCCTTTGAAATATCACATTCTAAGGCTGACTAAATAATGGAACTTGCATATGTCAACTATCAGTGCAACTATAATAGCGTGTTCAGGAAACAAAGAATGATGTGCAGTTAGTT
Organism: Ariolimax columbianus; assembly: GCA_036924085.1. NCBI lineage: Eukaryota > Metazoa > Mollusca > Gastropoda > Stylommatophora > Arionidae > Ariolimax > Ariolimax columbianus. Next base: position 59,679,271 of record JAVGWX010000020.1, read on the forward strand.
TCAGGGCATGATTCTGTGAAAGGATCACTCTCAACATTAATTTGTTGTGTTTTGTGCAGTGAATTTGTTTTATTTCTCTGGGTGGAGCATGGATTGATTATAAACATTGGCAAAATATGAGTTCCGTTATTTAGTCGGCGGTGGAATGTGACATTTCAAGGGGTTTTCCCGGTGAGTCGGACAACCTATCTAAAGTAGGCCATGATCTGACACACAGACCATGACCCCTACATAAAGTCAATGTGTGTTCACAAAATTACTGACAGCTGCTGCATATGCTTACGCACATTCACTGATCTCTATGACAACTCTGATCTCTATGACAACCCTGGTCATCAACTGGCAGGGAAGATAACACAGTTCTCTCTCGATATTGGTTCATTGAAATGAAGTCACGGATGAGGAGCAATAGACTTTATGCCATAATTATATGATATAATTATGTCTGATTAGGATAGAGAAGGGAAAGACAGCAAGGAAGGGAACTGACCACCTCACATCACACAAGCTGAAGCGTATTATGATCACGTCTTGAACACTTTGTTCATGACCAGTGGTTAAATCTGCTCAAGTCTCTAACACTTCGTTCATGACCAGTGGTTAAGTCTGCTCAAGTCTCTAACACTTCGTTCATGACCAGTGGTTAAGTCTGCTCAAGTCTCTAACACTTCGTTCATGACCAGTGGTTAAGTCTGCTCAAGTTTCTAACACTTCGTTCATCACCAGTGGTTAAGTCTGCTCAAGTCTCTAACACTTCGTTCATGACCAGTGGTTAAGTCTGCTCAAGTTTCTAACACTTCGTTCATGACCAGTGGTTAAGTCTGCTCAAGTCTCTAACACTTCGTTCATCACCAGTGGTTAAGTCTGCTCAAGTCTCTAACACTTCGTTCATGACCAGTGGTTAAGTCTGCTCAAGTCTCTAACACTTGGTTCATGACCAGTGGTTAAGTCTGCTCAAGTTTCTAACACTTCGTTCATCACCAGTGGTTAAGTCTGCTCAAGTTTCTAACACTTCGTTCATCACCAGTGGTTAAGTCTGCTCAAGTTTCTAACACTTCGTTCATCACCAGTGGTTAAATCTGCTCAAGTCTCTAACACTTCGTTCATCACCAGTGGTTAAGTCTGCTCAAGTCTCTAACACTTTGTTCATCACCAGTGGTTAAGTCTGCTCAAGTCTCTAACACTTCGTTCATGACCAGTGGTTAAGTCTGCTCAAGTCTCTAACACTTCGTTCATGACCAGTGGTTAAGTCTGCTCGAGTTTCTAACACTTCGTTCATCACCAGTGGTTAAGTCTGCTGAAGTCTCTAACACTTCGTTCATGACCAGTGGTTAAGTCTGCTCAAGTTTCTAACACTTCGTTCATCATCAGTGGTTAAGTCTGCTCAAGTCTCTAACACTTCGTTCATCACCAGTGGTTAAGTCTGCTCAAGTCTCTAACACTTCGTTCATGACCAGTGGTTAAGTCTGCTCAAGTCTCTAACACTTCGTTCATGACCAGTGGTTAAGTCTGCTCAAGTTTCTAACACTTCGTTCATCACCAGTGGTTAAGTCTGCTCAAGTCTCTAACACTTTGTTCATCACCAGTGGTTAAGTCTGCTCAAGTCTCTAACACTTCGTTCATGACCAGTGGTTAAGTCTGCTCAAGTCTCTAACACTTCGTTCATCACCAGTGGTTAAGTCTGCTCATGTCTCTTAACACTTCGTTCATCACCAGGTGAAGGATTCTCTATGTTTGTGCATATAAAAATTCAGTAAAGCTCCCGTTTACATGCAGTGCTACATTTTGGGAATATGGTGTTAGGTCCATATTTTCTTCCCAGACTTGCTCTAGTACTCAATTTATGAGGTTTTGTCGACTGCAGAGCTGTTTGCGATCGGAAAAATATCCGACACCAATTGAAAATTGAACCTAGACCGCTCAGCTCGGCAGCCTGTTCACTAAACACTGCGTTATCACATCTCCCATGTTTGTGTATGTATAAATTACATACTGTACTGTTGACCTCCCCTATGGGTGGCCAGGAATTCATTTTTGTGGAGGAAAGAATGAAAAAGCACCCTTCCAGGGATGATGTAAGAGACGGCTAACTATGATTGTGTAGAGCTGACATCACTGTTAAGAAAGTGCTACAGCAACCATTGCTGTAATGACATATACAAGCTTTGTTGCAAAACTTCCTGCAAACAGACCAACTGTAGTGGTGACCCTTATGCTCCTATTAGTTTTGTTATAAAAATTTTTTAAAATAAAAAATAAAATTACAGTTCTTTTTTTCTGTGCGTTCGCCTTATTTCTCCATTCCCCAAGGCGGTGTGTTGCACTATATTTTTATTTTGCGCCTGTCGGCCCAGTGCATCTGATTTCGGCATGCATTTTATATAAGGGTCTGCTTCCTCCTGCATTTTCTAAGGGTTTGCTTCTCCGGGGTAACGGCAGGTGCTGTGATTGAGAGCGAACCCGGCACCTTTAGATTGTGAGCCATGTCACTTAACCACTAGACCACGCCATCCCCTGCTCCTGTTTAGAGTAAAACAGAAATGATGCTACTGTTGACTGGACAGCATGTCAATCTAAAATTATTTGTTTCTCACAGCCTGTCAATACGTCCCTCAAGGACTACGGAAGATTCCAGAAGGATGGTGAACTCAAGGTCCTTTCCCACACGGATAACCGTCAGAGAAACAGGTTTGTGTTGTGTACCAGCTCGGTGTCTGCCTCCTATATGTTGTTGTCATGGTTACCATTGTCATTATCATACACACATAATACAATCATAATTTTCATATTACTTGATTCCCCATTTGACGTCAACCACACGTCTTCTAGCCACTTCTTGAATGTTATCAGAATGAGACATAAATACCAGTTTTCGCAGGTAAAATCCTGTGACAGCATTATGACCTCCGCTGCATTCATAATGGGTTTTGTTGTTGGTCGAACTGACGCTAAAATCTCACAATTTTTATAAATGGTCAAGTTAAATATATATTTAATAATGTTTATGAAATATTTGTTACAAGTGATTGTTTTTATGAGAGCATGGTTGGCTGGGTTTATATATTTCTTGCCTCTTCTTCTTCTTCGATCAACTGATGATATGCTTCTAGCCCGGTGAGGTTCACGATCAACTGATGATATGCTTCTAGCCCGGTGAGGTTCACGATCAACTGATGCTAGGCTTCTAGCCCGGTGAGGTTCACAAAGGAGACTATCCGTTTTAAGGCATTGCTGGTCCCCCACAGCTTTTGGTTGCTACCCCTGGCTAGACTGCCTCTCTTTGGACTGCATAAATGGGGCAGTCTTGCAGAACATGTTTGTTTGCTTGGGGGGTTCTGCAATCACTTGTGTCTCTAAGACTCATTCTGTGGAGATGGACTTTCTGCAATGTCCCATTCTGAATATGAAGATCTTTGTCTGCCCATCCCTGCCTAGTTTGTCTACGCTGTCATTCTCTGGCTTGTATTCTTCACAAGTACTCATGGAAATATTCGAAGTTCCATCTCTAACGAAAACGTCTGATAGGGGACAACCTTTTCTTGTAGATGTCAATTATTCTTCTTTTTCTTTCATTTGCTTTAATTTATTGTCTAAATCTGCAATGTTGTCTCTTGTATAAACTTCACTGTCTTTCGTAGTTCACATACAGGTCCATAAAGTTTCTCTTCCAGTGTTGTTTCTATGGGCCAGTGAGATTTTCTCTATATATCATATTCGAGGCAGTTCTGTAGTAGTTGATATCAATGAATTAAAAGCCCTGAAAATACTTCTCCTGCAATCACCACTGGCTTTTGTCATGCTTGATCTGATGCTGTGTACTTCTTGTCTTTGTTCACTAAGAAATTTGCTGTTTTAATGGTGTATTGATCAACTTTATTTCACTTCTCTCACCTTTAAATAAATTAATAGGAATAAAGCGGTTTAACAAGAATTATTTTCCATATTTAACAATGCAAGTCTTCAAACTGTCAGCTGGATTGACAAGCATATATGATTCAAACATAAAATAAATATGTATTATACTGTAAAAATGTGTTCTGTATTTTAAAAAGAATTTCCTGAATATTCATTGTGAAGTTTTTTTGTGGTTGTAGTTAATAGATATGTTGAACTGCATGAAGTCTTCAGACTTCGCACTGGCCACAACAGACTGAGGTACCACCTCTTCAACAAATTGAAGATAGGGTGTACCGACGAATGCCCGTGCGGTACTGGTAAAATGACCACTGAACATCTGCTGCAGAACTGCCCGACATACGAGGATCAGAGAGAGCAGATGTGGCCATTGCCAGTGGAACTGCAAGACAAGCTCTATGGTAGTGGCGAGAGTCTCAGGATGACCGCCGCTTTTTTCGAGAAAATAATGGTTACTGTCTGACTGTGTACGCAGAAGAAGAAGAAGAAGAAGAACTGCATGTAGTTATGGCATTGATATATATTACGTTAGTCCTTAGAGTACTATTATGTCTATGATTTCTGTGTGACTAGTAATTTGGTTGCCCTGTATGGTCATGGCATTGTTTCATGTGATGTAGCCAGTACATTTACTCTGATGTATAGTTCTGACAATGGTTCCCAGTGAGAAGCTATTGGCATTGATTACTTCCCTATAGCCAATGCATGGACTAATTTCATTTACTGTAGCTCACAGCTGAGCACAGGGTATTTGCAATATTCTAGTGCCATGCTCCATCAGTGTTTACACTTGTTGTCCCTTATAGTCTCCAGTGACTGCCAAAAATAAAATATAGAAAAACAACTTTACATAAATACGGTAATAGAAGTGTTTAGATATTTTGACACGTGAAAGTCATTATCAAGACAAACAGAAATATGGTGATAGAAGTGTTTAGATATTTTGACACGTGAAAGTCATTATCAAGACAAACAGAAATATGGTGATAGAAGTGTTTAGATATTTTGACACGTGAAAGTCATTATCAAGACAAACAGAAATATGGTGATAGAAGTGTTTAGATATTTTGACACGTGAAAGTCATTATCAAGACAAACAGAAATATGGTGATAGAAGTGTTTAGATATTTTGACACGCGAAAGTCATTATCAAGACAAACAGAAATATGGTAATAGAAGTGTTTAGATATTTTGACACGTGAAAGTCATTATCAAGACAAACAGAAATATGGTGATAGAAGTGTTTAGATATTTTGACATGTGAAAGTCATTATCAAGACAAACAGAAATATGGTGATAGAAGTGTTTAGATATTTTGACACGCGAAAGTCATTATCAAGACAAACAGAAATATGGTAATAGAAGTGTTTAGATATTTTGACATGTGAAAGTCATTATCAAGACAAACAGAAATATGGTGATAGAAGTGTTTAGATATTTTGACACGTGAAAGTCATTATCAAGACAAACAGAAATATGGTAATAGAAGTGTTTAGATATTTTGACACGTGAAAGTCATTATCATGGCAAACAGAACTATCACAAAAGGAAGCAGCTAGTCATGCAAAACAAATATGTATATACAAATGGAATCGTGGTCCATAATGTAAAAATTGGATCCATTGTGTCCTTAACTCGGGTTCCTACAAATAATTGATATATATGGGGAGGGGGAGAGAGAAACAATATTAAAACACAATTACATTATGTTATTCTATCATATTTCTCCATAGTTGGCGTAGAGGTGTAACCTTGGGGTTACCCTAACCCTAGAAATAGGTGATGTCCGTAACATTAGATGTTTATATGTGGCCTCAACTACCACCAATTGTAACACTTTTTTCGGTTCTCTTGTTGATTTACTGACAATCCTCAAGTGCTGCTTTCTATCTGATTTCTTTCTTTCTTTTTTTTTCTTTCTTTTTTTTTTCTTTCTTTTTTTTCTTTCTTTCCCTCTGTTTCTCTCTCTCTCTCTCTCTCTCTCTCTCTCTCTCTCTCTCTCTCTCTCTCACACACACACACACATACACACAAGCAACACACATACATATACCATTACCACACATATGCAGACACATGTCATCATACACAAAACATGACACACACACACCACACACACATACAAGCATGACACACATACAAACATGACAAAAACCAAACAATCACCACACATACACAAACATGACACACACATACAAACATGACACACACACATACAAGCATGACACACACACAAACATGACACACACATACAAATACAACACACACACATACACACATGACACACACACACACATACAAGCATGACACACATACAAGCACGACACACATACACACATACAATCATGATACACATACAAACATGACACACACACACATACAAATACAACACACACACATACAATCACGACACACACACATACAAGCATGACACAAACACAATCACCACACACACATACACAAACATGACACACACACACACATACAAATACAACACACACACATACAATCACGACACACACACATACAAGCATGACACACATACAAACACGACACACACACACACATACAAGCATGACACACATACAAACATGACACACACACACATACAAACATGACACACATACAAGCACGACACACATACAAGTACGACACACATATAACACACACACATACAAGCACGACACACATACAAGCACGACACACATACAAGCACGACACACATATAACACACACACATACAAGCACGACACACATATAACACACACACATACAAGCACGACACACATATAACACACACACATAACACACACACATACAAGCACGACACACATATAACACACACACATACAAGCACGACACACATATAACACACACACATACAAGCACGACACACATATAACACACACACATACAAGCACGACACACATATAACACACACATACAAGCATGACACACATACAAACATGACAAAAACACAAACAATCACCACACATACACAAACATGACACACACATACAAACATGACACACACACATACAAGCATGACACACACACACAAACATGACACACACATACAAATACAACACACACACATACAAACATGACACACACACACACATACAAGCATGACACACATACAAACATGACACACATACAAGCACGACACACATACACACATACAATCATGATACACATACAAACATGACACACATACAAACACGGCACACACACACACACATACAAGCATGACACACATACAAACATGACACAAACACAATCACCACACACACATACACAAACATGACACACACACACACATACAAATACAACACACACACATACAATCACGACACACACACATACAAGCATGACACACATACAAACACGACACACACACACACATACAAGCATAACACACATACAAACATGACACACACACACATACAAACATGACACACATACAAGCACGACACACATACAAGTACGACACACATATAACACACACACATACAAGCACGACACACATACAAGCACGACACACATCTAACACACACACATACAAGCACGACACACATATAACACACACACATACAAGCACGACACACATATAACACACACACATACAAGCACGACACACATACAAGCACGACACACATATAACACACACACATACAAGCACGACACACATATAACACACACACATACAAGCACGACACACATATAACACACACATACAAGCACGACACACATATAACACACACACACATTCAAACATGACACACATACAAGCACGACACACATATAACACACACACATACAAGCACGACACACATATAACACACACACACATACAAGCACGACACACATATAACACACACACATACAAGCACAACACACATATAACACACACACACATACAAACATGACACACATACAAGCACGACACACATATAACACACACAGATACAAGCACGACACACATACAAACATGACACACATACAAGCACGACACACATATAACACACACAGATACAAGCACGACACACATACAAGCACGACACACATACAAGCACGACACACATATAACACACACACATACAAGCACGACACACATACAAGCACGACACACATATAACACACACATATACAAGCACGACACACATATAACACACACACATACAAGCACGACACACATACAATCACGACACACATATAACACACACACATACAAGCACGACACACATATAACACACACACATACAAGCACGACACACAGATAACACACACACACATACAAACATGACACACATACAAGCACGACACACATATAACACACACACATACAAGCACGACACATATATAACACACACACATACAAGCACGACACACATATAACACACATACATACAAGCACGACACACATATAACACACACACATACAAGCACGACACACATACAAGCACGACACACATATAACACACACACATACAAGCACGACACACATATAACACACACACACACATACAAGCACGACACACATATAACACACACACACATACAAGCACGACACACATATAACACACACACACATACAAGCACGACACACATATAACACACACACACATACAAGCACGACACACATCTAACACACACACACATACAAGCACGACACACATATAACACACACACATACAAGCACGACACACATATAACACACACACACATACAAGCACGACACACATATAACACACACACACATACAAGCACGACACACATATAACACACACACATACAAGCACGACACACATATAACACACACACACACATACAAGCACGACACACATATAACACACACACATACAAGCACGACACACATATAACACACACACACATACAAGCACGACACACATATAACACACACACATACAAGCACGACACACATATAACACACACACACATACAAGCACGACACACATATAACACACACACACATACAAGCACGACACACACTCTTTCATTTACTCTAGTTGTTTCATGTTTTTTTAATTTACCCAAATGAACATGTGTATTCTAACAAACACACAGCGCGGCGCTAACATATGCAAACACACCCCGCCCCAAACACATGTTGCCTTCCCTCAAGGACCAGAGGACCTAACCAAACCTCATGTCCTGTTATCAAATTACACTTTGCAGATCTGAGTCAGGCCGGGCAGAGAAAAGGTAAAATTGACCACTTAGCCTCAACTTCCACCTCTTTTGTTGCTCTGGCTCATTCTTGAGTAGAGCACCACCACCACTAGGACAGGTGTGAATGTTTTAACATCAGCACGTCAGCATTGACACCTGTCAGCTCCTGTGGGTTACCTGTCATTTCTATCTTTTCAATAATGTACTAGCCATATGATTTTTGGGTCTGGGTTTTGTTTTTCTACATTACATAAATACAATTGTTTTTCCCTGAAATCCAGCTTATGTCATCATTAAAATTTCAATTAAAATTCAGCCATTAGAGTTTCATTAAAAAATTAGTCTGGATAGTGTATTTCATATTCATCTGATTTGTTTGCTAAAATCAATAGACATAGTGGGAGGTCTCATTGTCTCTCTTGTATTGTATCATCTTTTGATTTGTTCACTAAATCAATAGATTGTAGTGGGAGGTCTCATTGTCTCTCTTGTATCATCTGGGATACTGTTCTTATTTTCAATGCATGTCTCTGTAGTGTTTCCTTAGCACCTCCAGTTAACTGATAATTCTCCTGGTCTACCTCTTGCACTGAAACCGTGCTGTGTAAATTTCTGTTTGGATAACAACATATCCTAATGCAGTTGCTCCGTTGAAAGTAGGCATTAAGCAGTTTTATAACCCACTTATGGGACACATTCAGAAAATGTTACTGTTTATCACTGATTTTGTTAAAGAAATGGTGTTTTATAGCTGTGAGTCATGTATTTGTGTTTTATAGCTGTGAGCCAGGTATTTGTGTTTTATAGCTGTCAGCCAGGTATTTATGTTTTATAGCTGTCAGTCAGGTATTTGTGTTTTATAGCTGTGAGTCATGTATTTGTGTTTTATAGCTGTCAGCCAGGTATTTATGTTTTATAGCTGTCAGTCAGGTATTTGTGGTTTATAGCTGTGAGTCAGGTATTTGTGTTTTATAGCTGTCAGTCGGTTAATTTGTGTTTTATAGCTGTCAGTCAGATATTTGTGTTTTATAGCTGTCAGTCAGGTATCTATGTTTTATAGCTGTGAGTTAGGTATTTTGTGTTTTATAGCTGTGAATCAGGTATTTGTGTTTTATAGCTCTCAGTGAGGTATTTGTGTTTTATAGCTGTCAGCTAGGTATTTATGTTTTATAGCTGTCAGTCAGGTATTTGTGGTTTATAGCTGTGAGTCAGGTATTTGTGTTTTATAGCTGTCAGTTGGTTAATTTGTGTTTTATAGCTGTCAGTCAGATATTTGTGTTTTATAGCTGTCAGTCAGGTATTTGTGGTTTATAGCTGTGAGTCAGGTATTTGTGTTTTATAGCTGTCAGTCGGTTAATTTGTGTTTTATAGCTGTCAGTCAGATATTTGTGTTTTATAACTGTCAGTCAGGTATCTATGTTTTATAGCTGTGAGTCAGGTATTTTGTGTTTTATAGCTATGAGTCAGGTATTTATGTTTTATAGCTGTCAGTGAGGTATTTGTGTTTTATAGCTGTGAGTCAGGTATTTGTGTTTTACAGCTGTCAGTGAGGTATTTATGTTTTATAGCTGTCAGTCAGGTATTTGTGGTTTATAGCTGTGAGTCAGGTATTTGTGTTTTATAGCTGTCAGTCGGTTAATTTGTGTTTTATAGCTGTCAGTCAGGTATCTATGTTTTATAGCTGTGAGTCAGGTATTTTGTGTTTTATAGCTGTGAGTCAGGTATTTGTGTTTTACAGCTGTCAGTGAGGTATTTATGTTTTATAGCTGTCAGTCAGGTATTTATGTTTTATAGCTGTCAGTGAGGTATTTGTGTTTTATTTTGACTAAATGTTAGAAATCCAATTTGACATGAAATAGTTGTGAGGTGTGCTCACTCTTCTCAATCGTTATTTATTTCATCTTGAAGTTTGATTCTCTCAAGATTTTCTAATCAATTGTTCATGGAGGTAGGGCTGACATAGACACACTTCACACATTTCTGTGATGAGTGGCTTCTGGATTTTTCCCAACCAACTGTCCAGTCTAGTGTCATATATCTACCAATTACTGCTTGAGTTTGCTGTCTCTCTCTCTCTCTCTCTCTCTCTCTCTCTATCTCTCTCTCTGTCTGTCTCTCTCTCTCTCTCTGTCTCTGTCTCTCTCTCTCTCTCTGTCTCTCTCTCTCTTCTTACCTCCCCCTCCCCTCCTCTCTCTCTCTCTATGTGCCTTTATTTCTTCTCGACAAATTTGCCTGCTGTCGCAATGTTTTGTAACTTTCCCGTTCTCGTGGCAGATTGAAGCAATGGAGCATGTCTGAGCATGTTAGTTGTTCCTTACAAAAAAAAACCATAATCGTCTTCCTTCATTGTTTGCCCTCCCCCAGAAGTAAGGACCCACCACTGTGAATGGCCATCTGTTAGGACGTATGATCAGCATATCTGTGTGCTCTTGCAGTGGTTGTATCTGTAACACTTTGTTTTACATGATGAAGTTGTCAGGCCCATTAATACATGGTTATTAAGGTTCTATAGTCCTACCCTGTCCTCCATGGAGCCCCAGGATTCATACAGGGAAGGAGATTAACACAAACATAGGCAACAAGATACTGCAGAATCATATACATCCTTTGGTCTTGAAACTATTGGCTGAATGTGATTTTGCCTTGAGCCCATTGGCTAGACATGTTTTGTCTTGAGCTTATTGGCGGGACATGTTTTGTCTTGAACCTATTGGCTGAACCTGCTTTTGCCTTTACCCCATAAACTGAACCTGCTTTTGCCTTGAAATCATTGAGTGAACCTGCTTTTGCCTTGACCCCATTGGCTGGGCATCCTCTTGCCTTGAACTCATTTGCTGGACATGTTTTTGCCTTGAAAGCATTGGCTGGACTTGGATTTGCTTTGAGTCCATTGGCTGGGCATTTCCCATACTCAGCTTAGATTTCCCTGGAGGTTTGAAAACTTAATCACCTTCAAAGCACTCTCCTTGGGACTATACACATGTCTCCCAGCGGTCCTTGGGACTCCACACACTTCTCCCACCGGTTCCGCCATTGTTGGAAGCATTTCAGGAAGGCCTCGCTGGGTCATCGCACGCTGCATAATTTCTTCTTGTGACTCAAATTGGGTCCCGTTCAGCATGGGTAACGGCCAGAAATGGCAGGGAGCCATGCCGGGAGAATATGGAACCTGACGAACCAGAGGAAGGTTGTGTTTGACCAAGAAAGTCTGAATCAGATGTGAAGAATGCGCTGGCATGTTGTCTTAATGGAGCTACCAAGTTCACATTGTCCGCAGGTCCGGTCGATTGCATGGAACAGCATAACGAAGGTGATGGACGACCTCCAGGTAGTACTTTGGTAATGTTTTGACCTTGTGGTGCGTAATTGTGATGCACAACTTCAAGAGAGTTAAAAAAAAAACAGTCAACATGTCTTTGACGTTGCTGCGCACCTGCCTCACCTTTTTTGGCCTTTTTGATGAGGAATGTCTCCACTGTGATGACTGCAGTTTGGTTTCCAGGTCATATCCATAAACCCACAATTCATCCATTACCAGTGACAACAATGTTCAGAAAGTTGGGGTCGCACAGTCTAGCATGTCCTGTGAGACCCAGACAGAATTTCTTCTGCTTCATCATTATAGCTTCGGCACAAATTTTGTGGACACTCTCCGCATATCCAAATCCTCGCTCACAATGGAGTGTACCAAACCAATATTTATCCCCACCTCATCCGCAAGTTCTCGGATGGTGACACGACGGTTCTGTAAGACCAATGTCCGTACTTGGTCAATGTCTTCATCACTTCGGCATGTTGAGGTCCGACCAGAACGTGATCTGCTCTCCCCAGATGTGCAGCCATCTTTGAAGTAATTGTACCGCTCCCTAATTTGTGTCATGCTCGTGGCATCGCCACTGAAAGTCTGTTGAATCTTCCAAATGGTTTCCACTTGGGTATCACCTAGCTTTGACAAAATTTTATGCAACACCGCTGCTCAATTCTTTCCGTCATTTCGTGGTGAGTGAAAAGCCAGACAGGTGTTCACTACACTCAACACTGAAAGACAACTGACTGCCAGCGACTAACACACACTGCAGGCGTGAAAAAATTAACTCATGTGCATGACAGCCCCCTTTACTTCCCTGCTGAAGAACATCCATCCTTCACTTGTTTCTGAAGAAACTTTTTGAACACGCCTCGTTTGAATCTCTCGATATGTTTATATTCCTTACTTAGTTGTTCCTTTTCTACTCAGGGGTGTGGATGTGTGCAGGAAGCAGCGCAATAAAATTCTCCCTGCCGTCGTCGTCTCACCCTGATTCCATTCAAGTCTTTGTCTCACAGAAACGGTCCTATCTTGTCACTTCACCATCACCCTGGAGATTGCTAGTCTGTATCCCTGACTCTTTGCTGTCCATGATTGTTGCAGTAGTTGGTCTTGTTTCAACCTGTCATAGCCGTACCATACGACTGTAGTTGAGAATGCTCCACTTGTTTGCAGGGTCTGGGTTTTGAATCCTCTTAAAGAATGAAAATAATTCTTCAAAACATGAGGGTATGTGCCATGTGTCTACTCATTGTGTTGCTCTCATGGTTCTGGACAAGACAGCTCTGTAACTCATCTAGCTTCCTTCATGCTACATGATCATTGTCAAAGAGCAACTCAGTTTCTCTCTCTTTCTTTCTCTCTCTCTCTCTCTCGCTCTCTCCATGCACATACACATACACGTTCATGCACACACACACAACACACACAAATAAATCTTCCACACACACACATACATATCTTACACACACACACACATATCTTACACACATACACACGTATCTTCTACATACACACATATCTTCCACACACACGTATCTTCCACACACACATGTATCTTCCACACACACACACGTATCTTTCACACACACACACACACACGTATCTTTCACACACATGTATCTTCTACACACACACACACACATGTATTTTCCACACACACAAATGTTTCTTCCACACACACGCACACGTATCTTTCACACACACGTATCTTCCACACACACACACACGTATCTTTCATACACATGTATCTTCCACACACACACACACGCATGCATCTTTCACACACACGTATCTTCTACACACACACACATCTTCTACACACACACACATGTATCTTCCACACACAAGTATCTTCCACACACACACACATATTTTCCACCCACATGTATATTCCACACACACACACACACATGCATCTTTCACACACACGTATCTTCTACACACACACACATGTATCTTACACACACATATTTTCCACCCACATGTATCTTCCACACACACACACACACGTATCTTCCACACATACACATGTATGTTCTACACACACATATATCTTCCACACACACACACACATGTATCTTCCACACACACACACACACATATCTTCCACACAAACATAGCCTCCACATATACAGTATTGTGTATGTGTGGTTTCAACTTGTTCACAAGCCATGTTACCCTTTATCCATCATCATCATCTTCTTCCAAAAATAGCTCAAGGCCACAAATGCAGATGTCTCTTGCAGTAAACTTTCTCTAGAGCATGTTTGTGCTCTTATGATGGTGGTTGCTGTAACTCTGTTGACATAATGAGACTGCCAACACATGCAAAATCCCTTTACGGCATGCATTGTAGGATCTAGTGGTCTTATTTATAGATGGATAATTATTTTCAAATGTTTCCCCACAATGTCGAGTGCTACCAAATTATTTAGCTATTTTGTCACCTAGGTGGATTCCAATTGAATCTTTATAGCCCTATTGCTACCCTTTCGTTCCTGCTATCTGGTTCATTGTGTGTCTTCTGAGTGCTCATAGTGTTCTGGCTACAGGGGTCATAGCACTGAGATTTGTAAAACATGAAATTGTAACAGAAAGGAGCATGTAAATGTTGTTTATCAGATGGGAACAACAGGAAGTCTGTAATTTAATAACAGAAACAGATTTAATGTTTGTAACAAGTTTAATTTGAAAAAAATAAGAATTTGTTGTCTTTTTCATTGAAAAGGGAGTTATAATAAATAGTCAATCAATGTTATCAGTAACTTACAAGTTTTTACAAATAAATGATGACAATTTGAACATTATTTTTCCTATTTTATACCTCAACCTTTTGTGTTATTTCACACGTATGGTTTGTACACCTTTATGAACTCAGTGATGTGTCCTGCACATTCTTCACTTCCTTGTTACTTAGCATCTGTTGTTTATAGTACCCTTATCTGTTGGTAGGATGTTATCAAATCTCTTTGCTTTTGTTTGGCTGCAAATGATTTCTATAGCTTCAGGTGATATGATTGCGCTTTTGTTTTGCAAGAACTGCTTAAAGCTTCTTTGGTCTGTCCAAATTGATAGCAAACTATATCTTCATCAATAGACACAAACTACATATAGAAGCTGGGAGTGACAATGACAGAGTAAAACATCTGTAAACTACCAGACAATCAAATGAGAATAATAATATTTGAAGGAATCTGAAAATATTTCACCAGACAATAGAAAGGAAATAAGTAATAGGCAATCTGGATTGGAACCACGGACCCTGCTAGAAAGTTATTTTGTTCTCTTGTGTTTAAAGTATATTTTTTATTGTTGACATAAAAGCAAAAAGGACAGTTGACCAAACGAAAGACATCTATCACTGTCTTGGCTGAGCAGAACAAATGATTCTGTTCCGCTTGAGATCTACACAAAGCTGTTTGGAAGCCCTGAAGAACTCTTCACTACAGCAACTTTTATCCAGCGAACTGGACTTCACTTGTAGACGTAACAAGAAAAAGCATGGCGTGCAGACGTAACAAGAAAAAGCATGGCGTGCAGACGTAACAAGAAAAAGCATGGCGTGTAGACGTAACAAGAAAAAGCATGGCGTGCAGACGTAACAAGAAAAAGCATGGCGTGTAGACGTAACAAGAAAAAGCATGGCGTGTAGACGTAACAAGAAAAAGCACGGCGTGTAGACGTAACAAGAAAAAGCACGGCGTGTAGACGTAACAAGAAAAAGCATGGCGTGTAGACGTAACAAGAAAAAGCATGGCGTGTAGACGTAACAAGAAAAAGCATGGCGTGTAGACGTAACAAGAAAAAGCACGACGAACGAGAAGAAGAGATGATAATTGCGGACAGTGATAGAATAATGGCAGAGGGGTTAGAAAGCTTGCCCTTCGTTGCAGAACCACTGATTGTTGAATATAGTGCCATGACGCTGCAGTCTACCTGGCTGTACAAGGTGGCATGGTTGTTGCAGTTAGGAATCGGAAGGTAATAACGAATGGGACTGATGAGCAACCCGCAGAAAAACTGGCACCTGATACAATCAAAATAACAGGAAGCTGTAGCGTTAATTTAGGTCAAAAGTTGACACAAATGTATTCAGATGTTGCTCATTTACTTGAACCGGAACAGAAACAAAATGAAACACACATTACGACCACAAGGCGTTCGACGGGAAGAAAGAACAGATCAAAAGCACATAACGAATCATAAACTAAACAAAGACAAACAGAATACAATATGCAAGCCAGAGGGTGGTAGAGAATGTCTGAATCATTCTATGCCACTTGGAACAAAGTAGGCCAAGCGATAGATGAAAATATATGAAACAATGAATATACACACTAACACATACCACTACATGTACATATATATCAAGGGGCATACATTATATATACTAGGTGTGTTCAAATGAAACTGGGTCTAAATGCACCAAGTGAACGTACATATGATGCGCATGATGACGTCAGTTCTGGTGTAAACAGCACGTACCAAACGTCAAAATGGTGACTTGAATTGCTGCATCAATTCTGGCGATGGTAAACTCGATGGTGAGTCACAGACCGTCCTAATCTACAACAAAGGAGATAAAGAAGACCTGTCGAACTACCGCCCAATCACCCTCCTTCCGACACTATACACAATTTTTACAAAATGCTTCGCACAACCTACCGAACAAGCTGGATTCAGACGAATGTACAGTACACTAGGTCATATAACGTGCTGCAATCTGATCGAGAAGGATTCAGATGAAGATACAGTACACTCGATCACATAACGTGCTGCAATACGATCGAGAAGGCACGAGAGCACTGCACACCACTGATACTCAAATTCATTGACTACAAAAAGACATTTTCCTCAGTTGAAACAGAATTCGTGTGGAAAGTGCTGGACGAGCAAGGAGTAGACATCCATTACATAGAAATACTCAAGAGATGCTACGAAGCATGCACCACCATCATACGTCCATTCACTCAACCCATCACCATTGCGACCGAGAAGGGAGTACGGCCAGGAGACTCGATCTCGCCAAAACCTATTCTCTACATGCTGAAAGTCAACGATGAGGCACTTCAAGAGAGCATCTGGAAGCTTACAAAAATGAAGAAATATTCACTAATATTGTATCTGCAGTAAGATATTTCTACATCAAAATTGACAATGAACACTCCTAACTATATAGGTTACATGTAGTTAATTTCTATTGGTCCTGTCCTTGCTTATGTGAAAATGTATCTGCGGTCAAAATATTACTGCATCATGTATTATAATGATCACTGCTAACTATATTAGTCGCATGTATTACATTCTATTAACTCCTCTACCTACTTTCTCTTTCTAGTTGCACCAAAATAAATAGAAACTGATATATGCTGCTGTACTGTATAACATTATACAACATGTGACATGAAGATGTTGCTGTTAGAGAATGCTGTCAGATACATTATTAGCTACGGCATTGATTCTTTCAGTCAGGATACAGTAAATTCTCGGTACCCAACATTTTGATATCATTCTTTTTCACTTTGTGTGTATATGGAAAAACAATTTTTCAATACTTCATTTTGGTGTACTGCTCCATACAAAGGTGTACAGCGCACATATTTGTACAGTCTGGGAATGGCTACAAATGAAAATCTGCTCTGGTTAATAACATGACCACCCAAAAAACAATTTTTTAAAGTGACAAATAAGCAAAAATTAACAAAATATATAATGTAGGTAAAGGTCAGTCCCATGGCAGGAATTGTCGTCTGGGATGAAGATAACTCTTCATGTACTAAGCCCCAGCCTATGTGATGTGGGGTGGCCAGTTCCCCTCCTTGTTGTTTTTACCTTCCCCAATTCATATGTCAGGTATCCATTTACAGCTGGGTTGACTGGAGGAGCAATCGTACCAGAAATGAACCACGGTCAAGATTTTTTGTGTCCATACGTGAACTCGAAACCCTGGCACTCTGTAATCCCAGTCTAGTAAGCTAGCTCACTCTCGACTAGGCTAGACGCTCCATGTAAAACGCAGGTCGCAAGTTGAACGTTATGATAAAACGTTACTATCAGCCATAAAAGTTCTCACAAATTTGGATTTGTGTTGTGTGTTATGAGCGTAATTTCACCGATCATCGGCTTGCTCATGCAACCCCTCTAACCTCCTATTACTAGATGTATCATGTTTTGTCAGAAACCCTGTCATAGTCAGGAGTGGAGTTGAGGAGGAACTCTTTCAGTTCTAACAAATTTCTCACAAGACATGTGTAACACGTAACCTCTGACTGCTAAAGTCCAGCTCATGACCATCTCACAGTGGGATGACTTATGTAACACGTAACCTCTGACTGCTAAAGTACAGTTTCATGGTGGGATGACATATGTAAAGTTTTATGCTGGGTCTTGAAAGTAGATCTCAGCTTTATGCTGGAGTTTGAAGGTAGATCTCAGTTTTATGCTGGAGTTTGAAAGTAGATCTCAGTTTTGTGCTGGAGTTTGAAGGTAGATCTCAGCTTTATGCTGGAGTTTGAAGGTAGATCTCAGTTTTGTGCTGGAGTTTGATGGTAGATCTCAGTTTTATGCTGGAGTTTGAAAGTAGATCTCAGTTTTATGCTGGAGGTTGAAGGTAGATCTCAGTTTTATGCTGGAGTTTGAAGATAAATCTCAGCTTTATGCTGGAGTTTGAAGGTAGATCTCAGTTTTATGCTGGAGTTTGAAAGTAGATCTCAGTTTTGTGCTGGAGTTTGAAGGTAGATCTCAGCTTTATGCTGGAGTTTGAAGGTAGATCTCAGTTTTGTGCTGGAGTTTGAAGGTAGATCTCAGATTTATGCCGGAGTTTGAAGATAAATCTCAGCTTTATGCTGGAGTTTGAAGGTAGATCTCAGTTTTATGCTGGAGTTTGAAGGTAGATCTCAGTTTTATGCTGGAGTTTGAAGATAAATCTCAACTTTATGCTGGAGTTTGAAGGTAGATCTCAGTTTTATGCTGGAGTTTGAAGGTAGATCTCAGTTTTATGCTGGAGTTTGAAGATAAATCTCAGCTTTATGCTGGAGTTTGAAGGTAGATCTCAGATTTATGCTGGAGTTTGAAGATAAATCTCAGCTTTATGCTGGAGTTTGAAGGTAGATCTCAGTTTTATGCTGGAGTTTGAAGATAAATCTCAGCTTTATGCTGGAGTTTGGAGGTAGATCTCAGCTTTATGCTGGAGTTTGAAGGTAGATCTCAGTTTTATGCTGGAGTTTGAAGGTGTGTGACAAGATCTCAGGTTTATGCTGGAGTTTGAAGGTGTGTGACAAGATCTCAGGTTTATGCTGGAGTTTGAAGATAGATCTCAGGTTTATGCTGGAGTTTGAAGGTGTGTGACAAGATCTCAGGTTTATGCTGGAGTTTGAAGATAGATCTCAGCTTTATGCTGGAGTTTGAAGGTGTGTGACAAGATCTCAGGTTTATGCTGGAGTTTGAAGATAGATCTAAGCTTTATGCTGGAGGTTGCCTGCCTCATGGGCTGCCTTGCTGAGCATGTACCCACCCAGCAGCTGTTAAAGCAAGCCATGGAAATCAAGGGGAAATGGCCCTTTCCATAATGTTTTTCCATACCACCTGGTTAAATAAAATCATCAGCATTGCATGCAGCCTGCGACTAGAACCACTCATGGATGGTTGGTGTGACGGACTCTTGTCACTGACCCACACTACCTATGTACCCATGTTTGGTCAGTAGTAGGGAAGTTAATGATCGCTCAATTTGCCTGGGGGAGGATGTTCTCATGGCATGTGTGTCAGATAACTAAATTGCCACTAAATTTGAAGATTAGCTGTCAATATCCAATTAGCAGATGTGAACTAGAAAAAGTGGCTCTCATGAAGGCCAAATGCAGACAGCCACCAAGCAAAGATCAATCAGCTGTTTGAGCCACCAAGCAAAGATCAATCAGCTGTTTGAGCCACCAAGCAAAGATCAATCAGCTGTTGGAGCCACCAAGCAAAGATCAATCAGCTGTTTGAGCCACCGAGCATAGATCAATCAGGCAATCAGCTATTTAAGCCACCAAGCAAAGATCAATCAGCTGTTTGAGCCACCGAGCATAGATCAATCAGGCAATCAGCTATTTAAGCCACCAAGCAAAGATCAATCAGCTGTTTGAGCCACCGAGCAAAGATCAATCAGGCAATCAGCTATTTAAGCCACCAAGCAAAGATCAATCAGCTGTTTGAAGCACCAAGCAAAGATCAATCAGCTGTTTGAGCCACCAAGCAAAGATCAATCAGCTGTTGGAGCCACCAAGCAAAGATCAATCAGCTGTTTGAGCCACCAAGCAAAGATCAATCAGCTGTTTGAGCCACCAAGCAAAGATCAATCAGCTGTTGGAGCCACCAAGCAAAGATCAATCAGCTGTTTGAGCCACCAAGCAAAGATCAATCAGCTGTTTGAGCCACCAAGCAAAGATCAATCAGCTGTTGGAGCCACCAAGCAAAGATCAATCAGCTGTTTGATCCACCACGCAAAGATCAATCAGCTGTTGGAGCCACCAAGCAAAGATCAATCAGCTGTTTGAGCCACCAAGCAAAGATCAATCAGCTGTTGGAGCCACCAAGCAAAGATCAATCAGGCAATCAGCTGTTGGAGCCACCAAGCAAAGATCAATCAGGCAATCAGCTGTTGGAGCAACCAAGCAAAGATCAATCAGCTGTTTGAGCCACCGAGCAAAGATCAATCAGCTGTTTGAGCCACCAAGCAAAGATCAATCAGCTGTTTGTGTACATGCTTGATGATAAGTATATTCAGAATTAAAAACAGGCGGATGTTAAAGATAATGAACTGGCACCAGTTACGAAATTGATAACAGTTGAATCCAGAAAAATGGTTAGAATTATCTAATGCAATCCGCTAATGATTCTTTGGACCCCAAACACTGCGTTATAACGGTGGGGTGAGCTGAATTTGATTATTAGAGAAGGTGAACTCAAATATTCTTGATCAGATTGTTGTTTACAGTTACGATGGTACATTCATAATGCTTCATCTTAATTCTAGAACATTCCTTTCCCTGTTAGGCTCCATAGGAACATTTGAGGGAATTTGTATTTAATAAATTCTGTATGCATCATGTAATTTTTTTTTCTGACTTGTCAATAGTTTTGTTAATCTCGTAGCATAAATTTCTATATTAGATGTGATTTCTCTTGTGCAGCAAATACTTAGAACCAATCAATTGTTTTTTTCTGACTTGTCAATAGTTTTGTTAATCTCGTAGCATAAATTTCTATATTAGATGTGATTTCTCTTGTGCAGCAAATACTTAGAACCAATCAATTGCTTTTTTCTGACTTGTGTCAATAGTTTTGTTAATCTCGTAGCATAAATTTCTATATTAGATGTGATTTCTCTTGTGCTGCAAATACTTAGAATCAATCAATTGTTTTTTTCTGATTTGTTGTCAATAGTTTTGTTAATCTCGTAGCATAAATTTCTATATTAGATGTGATTTCTATTGTACAGCAAATACTTAGAACCAATCAATTGTTTTTTTCTAATTTGTTCCAGGCACATTTTTTTGTTTGACAAGGTCATGTTGATGTGCAAGGCCAAGGTAAGATTTGTATCGATAGCTCTGATTGTGTGTGATAGGTTAGATATTGACAGATAACAGAGGTGATAGTTAAAAGATAGAATCTATAAGTAAAACAATGAAAGGATACAAGTATCAATGGTGAATGCGAAACAAATAGGTAAAGATACATCGTACTAAGATACAAATAGGTAAAGATACATCATACTAAGAAAGTGTAAATCTATCTTGTGTGTGTGTATGTGTGTGGGCGGGTCCATGCCTGAGTACCACTGACAAGAATAAGACAACTATAACTATCCAAGCATGTCATAAAAGCTGACTAAAGAGGGTTGTGCATGGAGCTAGTGCAACCTTAACATGTAAATTTATTGTTAAGAAAACATAACTGCAAATGCAAGAATGGAGGCTTCCTGTAAAATGGAACAGCTGTAGCAGTGTCCCTCTGCTTCACTTGGAGCGAAAGGTAGATCAAGGAATCATATCCAATGTGGACTGTAAGAGGGGAAGCAGTGACAGCTAATCAACTCTACCTTATATTTGCTCGAATAGTTGGTGTCGTTGTAAATCTTAGAAAGGAGGTGGTGTTGGATAGGTTGGGCACACACTGCATAAACCCCAAGCCTGTATGACCAGGCAATCTCTGTCATGAAACCCACATGGAAAAAGAGGCAAAGGAAGACCAAAGAACACACGAAGAAGCGACTTTGAGACCAATACAAGAAAAACGGAGACGTTTGAAAGAACTGGAGAACATAGCATTGGGCAGGTCTGCTTGGAAAAGGTTGGTTTGAGGACCTTTGTTCACCAAAATGATGTGCGCAGAAGAAGTTGGCTTCTTTGCACCAAGCCTGCACCCTGTTTGCTCTTTCTGTTGTACTTATGTTGCCATTGGCATGCACAACTCTCCTTAGGCACCTCTGACAACACATGGTGTGATTGTTATATTGTTTTCCCACCATTAAGAGACCACCGGGGATCCAGGTACAGACACACACCTGTACTATATTTACAGCAGTGAATCATTGTTCCTGACCTATCTGTTTTAGATTTATCACTGTGATATATTTGTACTGAAGCCCTCCTGCTTATGGCATATAAAATAGACTATTTCAAACAGAAACCCTCAATAACATGTTTATTAAATATGTAGGTTTAAAGCACACAAAAAAACCCAAACAAACCATATTGGCCCGAGCATAGTGCAAAGTTGTTATCCTTATATATATGTATCCAACCAAAAATTGTACTCACGTATGCACAGCATTGCATTGTTCATTGACAGAAAGGGCAGAAAATGAATATAAAAAACAAGAAAAATCATGAAATTGTTATTCCAATACCACCACCTACCTTTCCCCAGGCCTAGTTAGACGCAGGAAATAAAATCGTAAAAAGAACCTGCAGCGTATAATCTTTGACTACCTGTCAGTAGGCATACACCTGCCTGTAGGCATACACTTGTCTGTTTGAATACCAGGAATCCAAGCTAGGTAAAAGCAGATTTCTGGAATTGTACTACCCGGCGACTAAATGCTTATTCCTGGAACTATACTGCCCACAGAAAAAAGGTGGATTTTTGGAACCATGCTGTTTGTAGCGGCCTGGAGATACCATGTGCTAAATAGTAAATTGGAAGTCAAGATGAAAGGAGAGAGTGAGAATTTTCCCGTGTCAGTGCCATTGAGTGAGTTTGGAGAGAAGGTAATCTGAAAAAAACCAAGCAGGGGGGAGAATGACATACTATGGCAAGTTTCCAAGTAACAAGTCTCATAACAATACCACCACTGAAGAAGATGAGCTGGGGAAGAAGACGAAGAAGAAAATTAAGATGTTGTCTGGGCGTTGATAAAATAATAATATGGGTAATTTAATATTTGACGCTAAAATAAAACGCATGATGATTTTTTGACCACTATTATGTGTAATCAAGACCATATATCTTTCACGTAACACACCTCGAAGACTGTGTACTCGTGTTATGTGCGACGAGACAGTACTAAATTTGGGCTAATACGGTAACTGCTGTGTTTAGTGTAACTTACATATAACAAGAAGTTATTCTTCATGTATTTTCGAAGCTTTTCATTCAAGGTAGTCAAGCCATCTAAAAGATATCAGTAAATCACTTTCATTTTCAATCTTTCTTTCTTTTCTATCCCTTTTATTTGTGCAGGTGGTCTTGCACTGGGATTGGAAGTTTTTCTTTCTTTTGCTTTACTGCTTTGTTTTTTTTTAAGTTTTACACAAAAAGCTGAATCCATACTACAAATGTATGATTTAATATTGCTAAGCCGTTTAAATAATTCTTTCATTTTTAATGTTAGTGATAAGGCTAGTGTCAATATTGTTTAACAGTTACAATTGAAATTTGGACACATTTCATGGCTCCTTTTTCATTTTATGAGTACTGTTTTATTCAATAGTTTAACTTTTATTCATAAATTACTAATTTATTGGAGCTCAATTTTGATGTATGAATACATTTTGTGAAATTTCTTTGTCATTTTTGAACATAGGAATCTATATTTTAACATTGAATATTTAATTTTGTATTAAAAGAAAGGATTTATGCGCGGGGTCCAATTATTCACTTTTTATTAAAGTCTCTTTGGGATATTTTTTCATATCAATTTCACTTTTATCACTAAATTGAATGTATCCCAAAGATTTGTATATTTCATATCAAATTATCCATTTGTGTGATGAAGTTTTCTTAAATTTGTAGGTAATATTTTTCACTTTTATTAATTTAATTCTTATAAATCATCACTCGTATATGAACTTTTATGAGAAAGATTTTGATATACTGTGTCTATAAATACAAATGGTTATTTTTTTAAAAGTTATTTATATTTGTGAATATATTTGTTGGTATTTCTAGGCATTTGTTTCTTTTATGAATAACAACTTTATGTCAGAAGTCCATTTATGTTTAGACAAATGAATATATTTTTTGATATTTCTAGTACATTCTACCTTGGGGGAATACAATCTTATGTCCCATATTTCATCGTTCACTTTTTTTATAGTAAATTCATAACAAATTGTTTTTACATTCATGAATACATGAAACAAATATTTCTAGATCACTCATTTTATATGAATAACATCATCGTCATTATCTCATAGCTAATGTTATTTGATTATATTTATAGGCAGGTTTCTCTCATTCTAATAGAATTCTAATAACTGATATTGAATTTATCACTTTTAGGAATACATTTTGAATAGCTCGTACGTCTCTTTTATGAGTGCATTCTTGTATGTCAGAGCTCATTTTTCTCACATATGAATAAACGGTCTAATATTTCACAGGTAATTTTCACATCTAAGAATATATTTTTATATGTTGAATATCTGAATTTACACTTGTAATGAGAAACTTAAAGTAGTACTTCGTATGTTCAGTTTTCACACCTGAATTCTGCTTACCTTGATTTGACTTCCTAGGCTACATGAATAACTGACAAATGTCAGTAGCCATTTATCACATGACATTATCACCGACATAGTTCAGCTCTGTTTATTTGTTGTGCACACCCCATCCCACACTGTGACAGATTTCCCTTCTTTATTTTCTTGTTTATCCCCCTTTAAATGGCAACCTTTTGTTTTCCGTGCTAAGTCAAATCTGTGATATTGTAGTAATATGGGGATGTTGCTTGTGATTGTGAAGGTACCTCTGATTATGTTGTTTGACTTTATGTGTAGATAGGCAGAGAATATGTTACTGTGAGTGTGGGAACATTTTGTTTGTGTGAAAACTTCCCAGTTGGTTTTATTGTCTGGTTGAAGTGTATGCGCACGTACATACTCAGCGTTTTGATAGCTTGTCTTCAGTGCACTGTGAGGAAGACCGTTGTGGTGTTGGTATTGTTATAAAGTAATATTTAGTTTGGAAAGAGGTCAAGTTATCCAATAACAGACGCTGCCATCGGGGATGAAGTGTTTGAGGCTTGATTGTTCTAGACCTCGTATTTTCATTAGGTGATGTGCCAGTTATCCTCCTCGTCAACTTTTCCTAATGTAACAATAATCAGTACCCATTTACAGATAGGTCGACTGGAGCATGTCAGTGATTGAACTTAGTATCATTGCTGTGACAATAGAGAGCTCTGTCACTACGCAACTCAGACACTCCAGATTTAATTGGTACTAGCAAGTTGAGAATTATTGGTTTGTAATCAGATGGCAAGTAGGGATCAAGAAGCTGAGCAGCACATGAGCTGCAGCGGTCAGCGACCCATAGCTGACTGCTAGCGTTAGGGCCAGCCAATCAGAAGTGCTAGGATAACATGCTGCAACAAAGTAGACTGGCTAAGGAGGAGGGATCAAAGAGGGAAGGCTAACCGGTACCCAAAAAGGCCTGCTGTAGTAGGATGTGTTAGACCGAAAGGTGCAAATATCGCAGTCATGCTGTAAACTAGCGATACAACGCATTCGTTCTCTGGACTACATCCTGCTACTTGAAAGCCCTGTTCAGGAGTTAGTAACGGGAGATCTAGAATGAACGCAGAAGAAGGAGAGCCAGAGCAGGAGCGGATGTATAAATGCCAACTTGTAGCAGTCGGAAACCTGTACGCCAGAACAATATGAATCATGCAAGGGGCAACAAAGCAAGCATCGAAAAGTGAACAGCATTGTTTATTGTTTCTATTACTATGATAAGTAGTGAGATTGTGTGTGAATGAAACAATGGGCATTGATTGATTTGTCATAACCAGTAAGTATAAACATACACAATTTTATAAATATCTGTGATTTACTAGGGAATATGTAACCTAACTGGCACATCATTTTAGCTACTTTGTTTTGCTAATTTAATGACCGCTACTATTTTCTGTCGCTGTAAAGTAAAGTAAAGTAACCCATAGCATTACTGCCGTAGGGGTGTGAGGTGTTAGCGATCTCATATTTCAAAGGCTCGGCTATATGAGGGCGGTAGACATTTCCTCTCCCTCACCGCTTTTACTTCCCGGATTGAACCGGTACCCATTCAAGGCTGGGTTGACCCGGGAGCCATTGCGGTCTGAAAAAATATTACCGCCTCAACTGGGGAATGAACCCAGGACCACTCAGATGAGAAGCCAGCGCGCTAACCACTGCGCTACGTGACTTCTCTGTCGCTGTAAGATCAAGTTTATGGAATGAAGCACATTTTGGGCTCATTTATTTGTTTGAGGAGATATTTCCATCGAGATACCAATGAGGACAAAAATAATCTATATTCAATTTAATTTCTAATACCAAGACTCTTTTGGGAAAAATCAGCTGCGAAGAATTATGTACGTCCGCACACCTGAAGGAACAAGCACGAGTCAGTAGAAATGAAGGAAAACTTGTACAAGTTGATATTTATGTGAGGTTGTGAAGTAGCAGATAGTTGTAGCTTCATAATGATGGTTAATAGTGTTCTTGTACAATAATAGTGAGGCCGTGGTTAGAAATGTTCAAGTCTTTCCGGTTATCATTTAGATCCATGGCACAATAATTGTCTGAAGGAAAGTTGTAATTGTCAGTCTTGAACAGTAAAAGAGAACGAAAGATATAGTAGGAACTCTCAAAGATAGCACAGGAAAAATAATAAGTGAGAGTAGTTCGATAATTGTCTGATGTAAGTAATAAGTAGTCTCATAACAGATAGTTGTCTGATGTAAGTAATAAGTAGTCTCATAGCAGATAGTTGTCTGATGTAAGTAATAAGTAGTCTCATAGCAGATAGTTGTCTGATGTAAGTAATAAGTAGTCTCATAGCAGATAGTTGTCTGATGTAAGTAATAAGTAGTCTCATAGCAGATAGTTGTCTGATGTGAGTAATAAGTAGTCTCATAGCAGATAATTGCCTGATGTAAGTAGTCTCATAGCAGATAGTTGTGTGATGTAAGTAGTCTCATAGCAGATAGTTGTCTGATGTAAGTAATAAGTAGTCTCATAGCAGATAATTGTCTGATGTAAGTAGTCTCATAGCAGATAGTTGTCTGATGTAAGTAGTCTCATAGCAGATAGTTGTCTGATGTAAGTAATAAGTAGTCTCATAGCAGATAGTTGTCTGATGTAAGTAATAAGTAGTCTCATAGCAGATAATTGTCTGATGTAAGTAATAAGTAGCATCATAGCAGATAGTTGTCTGATGTAAGTAGTCTCATAGCAGATAGTTGTCTGATGTAAGTAGTCTCATAGCAGATAGTTGTCTGATGTAAGTAGTCTCATAGCAGATAATTGTCTGATGTAAGTAGTCTCATAGCAGATAGTTGTCTGATGTAAGTAGTCTCATAGCAGATAGTTGTCTGATGTAAGTAGTCTCATAGCAGATAGTTGTCTGATGTAAGTAATACGTAGTCTCATAGCAGATAGTTGTCTGATGTAAGTAATAAGTAGTCTCATAGCAGATAGTTGTGTGATGTAAGTAGTCTCATAGCAGATAGTTGTCTGATGTAAGTAATAAGTAGCCTCATAGCAGATAGTTGTCTGATGTAAGTAGTCTCATAGCAGATAGTTGTCTGATGTACGTAATAAGTAGTCTCATAGCAGATAGTTGTCTGATGTAAGTAATAAGTAGTCTCATAGCAGATAGTTGTCTGATGTGAGTAATAAGTAGTCTCATAGCAGATAATTGCCTGATGTAAGTAGTCTCATAGCAGATAGTTGTGTGATGTAAGTAGTCTCATAGCAGATAGTTGTCTGATGTAAGTAATAAGTAGTCTCATAGCAGATAATTGTCTGATGTAAGTAGTCTCATAGCAGATAGTTGTCTGATGTAAGTAGTCTCATAGCAGATAGTTGTCTGATGTAAGTAATAAGTAGTCTCATAGCAGATAGTTGTCTGATGTAAGTAATAAGTAGTCTCATAGCAGATAATTGTCTGATGTAAGTAATAAGTAGCATCATAGCAGATAGTTGTCTGATGTAAGTAGTCTCATAGCAGATAGTTGTCTGATGTAAGTAGTCTCATAGCAGATAGTTGTCTGATGTAAGTAGTCTCATAGCAGATAATTGTCTGATGTAAGTAGTCTCATAGCAGATAGTTGTCTGATGTAAGTAGTCTCATAGCAGATAGTTGTCTGATGTAAGTAGTCTCATAGCAGATAGTTGTCTGATGTAAGTAATACGTAGTCTCATAGCAGATAGTTGTCTGATGTAAGTAATAAGTAGTCTCATAGCAGATAGTTGTGTGATGTAAGTAGTCTCATAGCAGATAGTTGTCTGATGTAAGTAATAAGTAGCCTCATAGCAGATAGTTGTCTGATGTAAGTAGTCTCATAGCAGATAGTTGTCTGATGTACGTAATAAGTAGTCTCATAGCAGATAGTTGTCTGATGTAAGTAATAAGTAGCCTCATAGCAGATAGTTGTCTGATGTAAGTAGTCTCATAGCAGATAGTTGTCTGATGTAAGTAGTCTCATAGCAGATAATTGTCTGATGTAAGTAGTCTCATAGCAGATAGTTGTCTGATGTAAGTAGTCCCATAGCAGATAGTTGTCTGATGTAAGTAGTCTCATAGCAGATAATTGTCTGATGTAAGTAGTCTCATAGCAGATAATTGTCGGATGTAAGTAGTCTCATAGCAGATAGTTGTCTGATGTAAGTAGTCTCATAGCAGATAGTTGTCTGATGTAAGTAGTCTCATAACAGATAATTGTCTGATGTAAGTAATAAGTAGTCTCATAGCAGATAGTTGTCTGATGTAAGTAATAAGTAGTCTCATAGCAGATAATTGTCTGATGTAAGTAATAAGTAGCATCATAGCAGATAGTTGTCTGATGTAAGTAGTCTCATAGCAGATAGTTGTCTGATGTAAGTAGTCTCATAGCAGATAGTTGTTTGATGTAAGTAGTCTCATAGCAGATAGTTGTCTGATGTAAGTAGTCTCATAGCAGATAGTTGTCTGATGTAAGTAGTCTCATAGCAGATAGTTGTCTGATGTAAGTAGTCTCATAGCAGATAGTTGTCTGATGTAAGTAATAAGTAGTCTCATAGCAGATAGTTATCTGATGTAAGTAGTCTCAAAGCAGATAATTGTCTGATGTAAGTAGTCTCATAGCAGATAGTTGTCTGATGTAAGTAATAAGTAGTCTCATAGCAGATAGTTGTCTGATCTAAGTAGTCTCATAGCAAATAGTTGTCTGATGTAAGTAATAAGTAGTCTCATAGCAGATAATTGTCTGATGTAAGTAATAAGTAGCCTCATAGCAGATAGTTGTCTGATGTAAGTAGTCTCATAGCAGATAGTTGTCTGATATAAGTAGTCTCATAGCAGATAATTGTCTGATGTAAGTAGTCTCATAGCAGATAGTTGTCTGATGTAAGTAGTCTCATAGCAGATAGTTGTCTGATGTAAGTAGTCTCATAGCAGATAGTTGTCTGAAGTAAGTAGTCTCATAGCAGATAATTGTCGGATGTAAGTAGTCTCATAGCAGATAGTTGTCTGATGTGAGTAATAAGTAGTCTCGTAGCAGATAATTGTCTGATGTAAGTAGTCTCATAGCAGATAGTTGTCTGATGTAAGTAGTCTCATAGCAGATAGTTGTCTGATGTAAGTAATACGTAGTCTCATAGCAGATAGTTGTCTGATGTAAGAAATAAGTAGTCTCATAGCAGATAGTTGTCTGATGTAAGTAATAAGTAGTCTCATAGCAGATAATTGTCTGATGTAAGTAGTCTCATAGCAGATAGTTGTCTGATGTAAGTAGTCTCATAGCAGATAGTTGTCTGATGTAAGTAGTCTCATAGCAGATAGTTGTCTGATGTAAGTAGTCTCATAGCAGATAGTTGTCTGATGTAAGTAATAAGTAGTCTCATAGCAGATAATTGTCTGATGTAAGTAGTCTCATAGCAGATAGTTGTCTGATGTAAGTAGTCTCATAGCAGATAGTTGTCTGATGTAAGTAATATGTAGTCTCATAGCAGATAGTTGTCTGATGTAAGTAATAAGTAGTCTCATAGCAGATAGTTGTGTGATGTAAGTAGTCTCATAGCAGATAGTTGTCTGATGTAAGTAATCTCATAGCAGATAGTTGTCTGATGTACATAATAAGTAGTCTCATAGCAGATAGTTGTCTGATGTAAGTAATAAGTAGTCTCATAGCAGATAATTGTCTGATGTAAGTAATAAGTAGCCTCATAGCAGATAGTTGTCTGATGTAAGTAGTCTCATAGCAGATAGTTGTCTGATGTAAGTAGTCTCATAGCAGATAATTGTCTGATGTAAGTAGTCTCATAGCAGATAGTTGTCTGATGTAAGTAGTCCCATAGCAGATAGTTGTCTGATGTAAGTAGTCTCATAGCAGATAGTTGTCTGATGTAAGTAGTCTCATAGCAGATAATTGTCGGATGTAAGTAGTCTCATAGCAGATAGTTGTCTGATGTAAGTAGTCTCATAGCAGATAGTTGTCTGATGTAAGTAGTCTCATAGCAGATAATTGTCTGATGTAAGTAATAAGTAGCATCATAGCAGATAATTGTCTGATGTAAGTAGTCTCATAGCAGATAGTTGTCTGATGTAAGTAATAAGTAGTCTCATAGCAGATAGTTGTCTGATGTAAGTAATAAGTAGCATCATAGCAGATAATTGTCTGATGTAAGTAGTCTCATAGCAGATAGTTGTCTGATGTACGTAATAAGTAGTCTCATAGCAGATAGTTGTCTGATGTAAGTAATAAGTAGTCTCATAGCAGATAGTTGTCTGATGTAAGTAATAAGTAGTCTCATAGCAGATAGTTGTCTGATGTAAGTAATAAGTAGTCTCATAGCAGATAGTTGTCTGATGTAAGTAATAAGTAGTCTCATAGCAGATAGTTGTCTGATGTAAGTAATACGTAGCCTCATAGCAGATAGTTGTCTGATGTAAGTAATACGTAGCCTCATAGCAGATAGTTGTCTGATGTAAGTAATACGTAGCCTCATAGCAGATAGTTGTCTGATGTAAGTAATAAGTAGTCTCATAGCAGATAGTTGTCTGATGTAAGTAATACGTAGCCTCATAGCAGATAGTTGTCTGATGTAAGTAATAAGTAGCCTCATAGCAGATAGTTGTCTGATGTAAGTAATACGTAGCCTCATAGCAGATAGTTGTCTGATGTAAGTAATATGTAGCCTCATAGCAGATAGTTGTCTGATGTAAGTAATAAGTAGCCTCATAGCAGATATGACAGGTGTGAATGAAGGTCTAGAGAGTTCACTGTACGAAGTCTCACCTTTTGTGAGGTGTGGTAACCAGTTCCTTTCCTGCTTCATTGCTTTCACTACTTGAGAGCAGTCGGGTAATCATTGACAGTTGTGTAAACTTGAAAGTGTAATTTGACTAGGGATTTATAAATAATATGTTGCTACAGATATCACTGGTCAAAAATATAGCCAACATTGTGTCATAATGACATAGTTTGATTATGTTGACTTGCTTTAGTCTCTCCACATCTACCAAGGTGTGTACATGTCATCTTGTTTGAGTGTGTTTATGTAAGGATGTATGTATGTAGGAATGTAATGTAGATAAAGTTCATGCCATCATTGTCATTGCTGACACAGTAAGGTATCTTACCATGTTATCCTGTCACTCTGATCACGATCTAAGTGAAAAAGAAAGTAGACAGGCCAAATTGAGACGTCAGATTTAATAGTAGATAAAAAAACCGAACTGAAGATATTTAAGGGAGAAGAGAGAGAGGTTGTGGTAATTGGTAACTGTCGGTAATCTCATGAATAGGTAAGGCTTAGATACCTGCTCTTGGACAGATACAAAACCCATGTTACAGCTAAAAGGTCTTCGTCAGGGATAGAAAACAAACGAAACACTTAACAAGAACAATAAATATGAACAGACTTACACAATCGATACAATACGACCTGGATGGCAGCCATTAGCCAATGGAGCAAAACATAAGTTGAAATAGTCCTTACTGCTGATCAACAATAAACACCAGACAATTTGTAACCCACTTACTCAAAATTGAAAAGAAATCTACTATTGTCATTGATAGCTTTTCATGGCTGCTGCCCAAATCCACATAAAATATTCTGTATGTGTGTCTGATCTTTGCAGTGCTGTACCAATGTGAACCTATGTCTTTGGTCAGTCCATTCTGCAAATGCATAGGTGGGCAGCCGTGTGGTCGTGCTCAGGTGTAGAGCCACCAAAACGTTGTTCTACGTATCCATCTGTTGTCAGGCATGCATACTACATATTCAGCCCAGCAATGTTTTCGTGGTATCAGTGCTTTCACAGCATCTTAAAACAAAGTCTCATTTCTTTGTTTCAGATCTTATTCCATATCTAAATCTTTAGTACGCCCATTACTCTCTAAGTGACGCAGCTTCTCAGTATCTGTTTTGTCCGTGTTCCACACTTCTAATCCGTCAATCATGGCTGGAATGACCATGCAATAAAACGTGTGTGCTCTTGCCATGGTGTCTTTCTTGGAGTTTTGGCTTAATGGAGTTGAAGCAACACAAAGTTGGTTTTCGTCTAGAGATTTTGTGGTTGGCATTTATCTCTTGACCTAGGTAGATAAAAGATTCAACATTATTGATGGTTTCCAATTCCAGCTTGATGTCCTGTGTGTGGACCTGTATCTGTACCTGTATCTGTACCTGTATCTGTACCTGTATCTGTACCTGTATCTGTACCTGTATCTGTACCTCTACTTGTTCCTGCACCTCTACCTGCACCTCTATCTATTCTTCTACTTGTATCTGTACCTGTATGTGCACCTCTACCTGCATCTCTATCTATTCCTCTACTTGTATCTGTACCTGTATGTGCACCTCTACCTGCACCTCTATCTATTCTTCTACTTGTATCTGTACCTGTATGTGCACCTCTACCTGCATCTCTATCTATTCTTCTACTTGTATCTGTACCTGTATGTGCACCTCTACCTGCATCTCTATCTATTCTTCTACTTGTATCTGTACCTGTATGTGCACCTCTACCTGCATCTCTATCTATTCTTCTACTTGTATCTGTACCTGTATGTGCACCTCTACCTGCATCTCTATCTATTCTTCTACTTGTATCTGTACCTGTATGTGCACCTCTACCTGCATCTCTATCTATTCTTCTACTTGTATCTGTACCTGTATGTGCACCTCTACCTGCATCTCTATCTATTCCTCTACTTGTATCTGTACCTGTACATGCACCTGTACGTGCACCTGTACCTGCATATCTACTTGTATCTATTCCTCTACTTGTATCGGTACTTGTGTACCTGTACGTGGACCTCTCCCTTTAATAACTAAAATACCATTTGACAACTAAAAGACATCAACAATAACTATCACTACTGTGTTCATTCATTTTGCCTAGGTCCACTGGTAGTATTGATAGTGCTGAGGAATAAAGGGCACTTGCCCAAGCAGTCGCCATGCATTGTGCAGACTAGGTTTTTATTATTTTTCTGTTAGAAAAATAATAAATGCTTACCGAGGATATAAATGCATGTCCTTGTGGTCAAAGATCAAAAGTCAAAACCACTTGCCTGGCCCACCCCTCCATTTTATAACATCTCCATTAAAATTAGCAGGTAAATTTTCTTGTTTTAAACAATAAATAAATATTTTGTCTTTGAATAAATGTCAGTGAAAATATAATACAACATTATAGAACTGATATAAGTTTTGTGAGTAGTTTGACTGCAACAGTGTATAGGTAGGGGCATCACAGGAATGGCTGTTTAGGGTGAAGCAGCGTACAAGACCTGAGCTGTTTGTAAGACAGGTCACAGGCTGGTATTCTCACTGGTAATCAATGTTCATAGTATCATCAACAATCTTGTTAACAATCTGCTGATAATGTTAACTAAAGTTAGACCAAAGTTATCAATGGCCACCAAAGTTATGACTGTCAATATCTGACTTTAGATTATGTTGCATATTTGTGTGACACCAAGCAGTGAACTTTCCATTTTTGCTTCTGTTTTTGACTACCTTGATTTTATCCTCTTCCTCATGAATTCCTTGTTTTGCCCATTGTCCATCATCTCCATTTTGGCAAGCAGTACGAACATTATGGATCATTAGTCTCATCTGAACAAAAGCTATATTTAGTTTGTTAGAGAGTTCATCAGAACATCTCTTAAAGTTGCTGGTGGAGGGTCAGAGTTTGTACAGGTTAAACTGAAACAGATAGGTCAGAGATTTATTAAGTAAGCTGAGTTTGTATGAGAATTGTTTGCAAATTGTTTATAACTCATATATATGTCCACCTGATGTATTGGATCGCCAGTCATAAATTGAGCTGTATTTGCAGATTGCAGACTGTTTCCAAGTGTGGTTGGAACACACACCTTTTATCTCGTAATTAAAACTACGTTGAGCATGCTGGGAACTGTCAAATATATACCCTTGTGGTTATATTTAACAGCACAGTGTAAATGTTCAGAGGGTCTGTGAAGTGATTAACAACTGTATCTTCAGTTTGTTATTCTCATTGCTTAGATGCCCCTCCCAACCAGATAGTTTAATGGATACATGCACCGCTGAACTGATGTTTGGGAAGCACATTGTAAATGTACAGGCAATGTGCCATAAAGTCTCAATTGATTTGTTAAGGTCAATTTGTAATATTGAGATGACTATTTACATCCTTTGTGATGATCTCAATTCATATTTGAAATTTTATAATTTTATGTGTTCATTGTAAGCTTTTCTTTTAAATTTCATTTAGGTAAGAATTTGTATATTTAAATGATCTTTTCAATAATTTTAAATCTGTTTTTTTTCTCTTTAACAAAACTCAAATTGAAATTATATGTTAAATATAATTTTATATTCATTAAAAATATCTTTATCTTTGTTTAAATTTTAACAAAAAGTTATTGCTAAATTATCTTCTAAATAATTGTAATTTAGAAATATATATATTTTTCTAAGTTAGAGATCAAAGGTGTTTGGAAATTATATTTTGAATAAAATTGTATATGCTTATGTGAAGATCTGAATATTTTTCATTTTTAACTGGTTATTTTCTTTCAACAAAATTCCTTTTGAAATTTATGTTTAAATCTAAAGTTGAACAGATCATTTTAAATGTTTTTCTTAATTTTATTAATAAATAGGGAATTCAAAATGATCTATTATAACTATTTTTATATGTTCATCTACAGGTTTTCTTTATTTAGGAATTTAGGAATTATTCCTTCCAATCAAATGCTATATCTATAATTTTAAATAATTTATTTGTTCTTTCTTAGAGGAAACAAATCATTTGAAAATTATTGTTGAAATCTGATTTGGTTTAGTCATTTTAGATATCACTCACTTCATCATTTAGATTTAAAAAAAAGTCCTTTGGAAATTATTTGTTGAAATCTGGTTAAAAGTTCATTTGAGTATTTCATGTTAACTTTGGATAATTAAAAAAACAACAGACTGTAATTAGAATTGAAACATGTTTGTAAGTTTTTGCTGAGTATAGGGACATTGTGAAGTCGTCACTGACCATTAGTTGTAGGGACATTGTGAAGTCGTCACTGACCATTAGTTGTAGGGACATTGTGAAGTCGTCACTGACCATTAGTTGTAGGGACATTGCGAAGTCGTCACTGACCATTAGTTGTAGGGATATTGCGAAGTCGTCACTGACCATTAGTTGTAGGGACATTGCGAAGTCGTCACTGACCATTAGTTGTAGGGACATTGCGAAGTCGTCACTGACCATTAGTTGTAGGGACATTGCGAAGTCGTCACTGACCATTAGTTGTAGGGACATTGCGAAGTCGTCACTGACCATTAGTTGTAGGGACATTGCGAAGTCGTCACTGACCATTTGTTGTATCATGACAATTGACCTTCTGAGCTTAAATAACTGTACAAGGACATAGTTTCGACCACAGAGTATTCAACATCGTCAACACTCGAGTAGACAAAGGCCTGCATTAAACCACGGGGTTAAAATATTTAAAATCAAATCATACAAGAATATTTTGATGCAAATCACTTCACATATTGCAGGAATGTACATAACAACATTATATTAGATTGTTCTGCGTCTGCCTAAATTACACAAGCGTGGCCTACATTTGATGTCATATTGGTAATCAAAAACGTCACCACCATTAGTTATGCCAGTATGTCACTACATACAATATATTTTGTTGGAACTGCTGGCCAGACCTACTTTCTCTTAGCTGACCTTGACCTAGTCTGATTCAGTCCTGCCATTGATCATTAATATATTGTTTATTTTTTGTGTTGTGCCATCCCGTTTCTAGATTGTGGACAAGTTATTCTGGGTAAGGACCCTGCAGTGAATGCACTTGCTCACTAAGTTTTTGCAATCATTGAATCAATCATTCTTAATTTCTACAATCCCATTTGTTTGAGCTTTCAGTTTAACTAGTAAAAATATAAAGATTGCGGGATTAATCTTGAAAAGGAGGAAAAGAAGAGACATTAAGAAGCGATCGCCACGAAACAAAAAAGAAAATTATATTCAAAATTAAAACGCATGTGATTATGTAAGCTGCAAGTGTGTGCGTGCCCGTGTGTGTATGTAAAGGTCTGTCTGTGCATGTATAAACCATTCACTTTAATATTTTGTTACTAAAATGGTTAATCAATTTTGTTATTATATTAACGTATAGCCTATATTAACGAGATCTGTAGGTCATTGTTAGATGTAGAAATATATAGATATAATTAGCTAAACTAAATGAGAAGTAGAGGTTTATATTTAAACACATATACTCAATTGATATATTAGATGTAATCTCTATAAGGGGAGACACATTGGTAGAGTTGATTAAAATCAACAGTATCTGTGGATTTAAAATAAAATGTATATTTGAAAAAAGCAAGAAGTTACAAACGTCAGGAGTTTTGGATATCTCTGCTCGATTATAAGCAACAATGGAGATAACCAAACAGAAGGATGGCCACGGCATTGTAAGGGTTAACTAACATGAAAAATGTATGGCAGGACAGTAATACAATGACTAAAATGAAAATCCTGAGGACTTGCATCTTCCAAGTGGCAACGTGCAGATGTAAGACATGAACAACCACACAAACACACACTAAGGATGAACATGAAATCGAGTTAAAAATCTACAGGAAAGTGCTTCAAATACCATGGATAGCGAGATGAAAAAACACATAAATCCTAAAGGAGTTGGATATAAAACCAAATTGGTTAATAAACATGTCTAGGAAACTAAAACACTTTGGCCACATCAAACATCACAATGACCTAGAAACAACACTACTAGAGAGTAGGGTACCTGGCAAGCGAGGCAGGATATTCAAGAGGTTCTGGGAGGATGACGGGGAGAGAGGAGGGAGAGCTGGATATTGATCGAGAGTCATACAGATACTCTGTCATGCGAACGATGTTCTGTAAGTGACACATTTCATGATGATGATGATGATGATGATGCTGACAAGAACACTAAATCAAGTAATAGAGGGAAGCAATAAACAAAGAAGAATATCAGTGGAAGTCCAGAGAGCTGTGAACTGAAAGAGGGAAGCTAAGAATCATTGAGACAGTTACAGTTGAGGATGTACTGAGGGAAGCCAAACATGCATGCCATGAGATAGGGAGGTTTAGGCATACTGTGAAACGGGTCAAAACTGCAGGAAATAGAGAGGATAGCAGAAAGGAGATGTCACTAAGCATAGAGAAAAGCATATCGAGATCAAATGGTCTTGCACGGAAAGGTGCAAAGCAGACGAAGAAGAGGTCATCCCAAAATGAGGTCGGAAGACAACATAAAAGAATGGATTAATCTCTAACCAGAACAGGCACAGGCAAAGGTCACTTACAGAGAGGGGTGGTGTAGGGGTGTCTTCGTGGGTGCCCCAACGACCTCACCGGCTACTGGATGACCTGACCTGACCTGATAGAGACAAGGGAGGTTCAGTTTGGAGTGTGCACTAATACAAAAAAACAACAACCTGTTTTATGAACTAAGACTATGGTACAGATAAGACCAATCTGAGACATGGTCTAGACGAGATAACTGAAGAGAGAGAAAGAAGATGCTGGACAATTTGAGATAATATCATTGAAGAGAATTAATAAGATCAATAGGGACAGGCAGTAGTCATGATACACGATCATCTATACCAGTCTGTGTGTTGCATGTAAGAGAACCATAGCGGAGAGGAATCATTGGACTTCATGAAAATACAAAAATACCAGGTTTAATAAAAGGTCCAATTACTTCAGAGAGATAGGTTACAATGTAAAAGTATAGTGGAAGGCAAGAAAACATGAGTGGAGGACAAGAGGATTGTTCATAATAGATTAGTGGAGAGCCCGCCTGCAATTACGGGATGGTATATGGTTCACAAGTTAGCCTCAAGTAACAGGAAGGGGCAAGGTCTGTAATCAGACAATATACGCAGATCTTGAACCCAGATCTGGGATCAAGATGCTGAGCAGCGCAAGAGCTGCAGTGGTCAGCGACCCATAGCTGACTGCTAGCGTCAGGGCCAGTGAACCAGAGCTGCCAAGACCCTTCTACACCTCCATGCGGGGATCCTGGATAACAGGCTGCACCAGGGCAGACTGGCTAAGGAGAAGGGATCGAAGAGGGAATGCTAACCCGGTACTAAAAAAATGCTTGCTGAAGTCGAATGTGTTGGACCGAAAGGTGCAAATATCGCAGCCAAGCTGTAAACTACGACACAACGCATTCCGTTCTCCGGACTACATTGTGCTATTTAAGCCCTTTCATGCTTTGGTAGTGGGAGATTGAGAATGAACGAAGAAGAAGAAGAAGAACCCAGATCTGCGTCAAATAATCTCAACTCTTATCGCTTGGTCATGTCTGTAGCGATCTTCCACAACAATCACAGGAGATCAAGTGTTGGGGGCCCAGACACAATGTCCCCCGAGATGACAGCATGGGACATTCTCTCAAGGACCGAGGACTAGACTGGAATAGGCCAGGAGGAAGATAGAACAGTCGCTCTAGCAAAACTCATTGTACAAGAGGAGCAACTAAGTAAGTAGGATGAGTGACACTATGTTCATATGGAATCACAAAGGAAAACTCCATCAGTTGGAGAAGTGACATATGGAAACACAAAGGAAAAGTCCATCAGTAAGTTGGAGAAGTGACATATGGAAACACAAAGGAAAAGTCCATCAGTTGGAGGAGTGACATATGGAATCACAAAGAAAAAGTCCATCAGTTGGAGGAGTGACATATGGAAACACAAAGGAAAAGTCCATCAGTTGGAGGAGTGACATATGGAATCACAAAGGAAATGTCCATCAGTTGGAGGAGTGACATATGGAATCACAAAGGAAAAGTCCATCAGTTGGAAGAGTGACATATGGAAACACAAAGGAAATGTCCATCAGTTGGAGGAGTGACATATGGAATCACAAAGGAAATGTCCATCAGTTGGAGAAGTGACATATGGAAACACAAAGGAAAAGTCCATCAGTAAGTTGGAGGAGTGACATATGGAAACACAAAGGAAATGTCCATCAGTTGGAGGAGTGACATATGGAATCACAAAGGAAATGTCCATCAGTTGGTTGGAAAAGGACAAGAACAAACTAGTAGTAGACTTTATCTGCACAAATGACCAATCAAATGTTATCTGGAACTAAAACAGCTAACAATATCCATCAAATGCATATACCAAGAAAGAAGTGGATCAAAGTTTATTTTGCTTGCTCACATTGTTACATACAGCAGTTGTGCATTCATTGTTCTAGCTAGTCTGTAGGCTCAATCATGCTGTTGATTAACCACATTCTAACACACGTCTCCTGCTACTCTTCCCACGTAAAGCGTTAATCAGGTTTGTAAGGAACAGGTTGAAAGAATATATGGTACACAGTCACGAAGAGTTGTTACAACTGATTGCTAGGCGTACGAGTATATTAGCTCAGCTATGCTACACACATACTGATGTAGGGTGAGGAAACTTTCGACTTGTCGTGAATCGCGT
Source organism: Ariolimax columbianus (assembly GCA_036924085.1). Classification (NCBI taxonomy): domain Eukaryota; kingdom Metazoa; phylum Mollusca; class Gastropoda; order Stylommatophora; family Arionidae; genus Ariolimax; species Ariolimax columbianus. Next base: position 59,720,155 of record JAVGWX010000020.1, read on the forward strand.
TGCTATAATACATTTTTGGAGTTTTCAAACATTTGATTTATCGAATAGCACTTTCAAACACTCTCAACACACGCAAACACACATACATGCTTACTCTAAGCAACAGGTTTTAAGGTGTACAATATATAACAGATCTAGGTAATACTGTAGTAGACAGTGCCGTTGGGGGATGAAGTGTTGTATGAGGTCTTAGCTTGTTGTGTTGTGACGTGACGTGACCTGTATCATTTCTAGCTGTCTTGTATTATTAGGAGGTAAAGGTCGTCACATACCGGGTACTGCTATTAGGGATGGGATGTTAGAGACTTTATTGTATGAGGTCTCACCTTGTGATATATAATGTGACCAGCATCATTCCTAGCTGTCTTGTATTATTATAAAAATGTAAAGGTCGTCACATAGCTGGTACTACTACTATTATGGACGGGATGTTAGAGACTTTATTGTACAAAGTCTGAGCTTCATGTTATGTGTGACGTGATGTAATGTGATGTGACCAGCTTAATTCCTAGCTGCATTGTGTACTCTAACTCTAACATAACTGGGTACCCATTTGCAGATGAGCAGACAGTAGCTTAGTGAGATTAGTTTGCATACTTGACTATTATTGCTTTGAGAGGCAGGTTCTCTAACCACTCTGCCATTCGGACAGTCTCATATCATATAGGGTCATTAAACCAGCTGTCATATGGAATTTACAGACAGATGTCGATGATGCCAGTATTAAAGATAGGATCAATTTTATCTTTAATTTCTCAGTGTGTGCCCCTGTAAAGGTCATTTATAATAGCCCACTGGGAAGGAATACTAACGTCTGGTCAGGCACAACATACTGATCAGACATGTTAGTTAGGATCAGGCAAAATATACTGGTCAAGACCCTTTCCTCCCAGCCTTTCCTGGAAATTGACTATATTCATGACAGTCTGCCTGGTGAGGTGATGGATCGATCTGATCTCTGTAGTAGTATGCGACATGCAGATGAAGCCAAGTATAGCACAACTGCCTGGAGGACCCTGGTCCACCTTCATCAGCATGCTCGGGATGTGAGGAAAGCTGCGACAACCCTCCACTTAACGTCCTTTTCAGGGCACACAAAAGTGTAATCCTACTCATTGTGGGCATTCAACAACAACAACATATCAGCCCCTTTAACATACACTGTCCTATAGAGACGGCATTGATCATAGGCTCCCCCTGAGCCTAGATCTTTGCTCCGGAGTCAGGGGTCGAGGATCTACAAGGGCAGTTAAATATGTACATTTTGTACTGAAAGTATTTTTTACATTTCTGTTTTATGCTCCTTGACCTTCACCCAGACCTCCCTAAACAAATTGTTCTGGGCGTCCTGATCCTTTCTTCCCAAAGTATTCCTGTTTATTCTCTTCCTGTCTCATATTCCTCTGTTTACACAACCAGAAATTTTCTTTCATTCTTCAACCCTGCATGTTCCCTGAAAAATGGTTATTACTAATGTCTCAATTTAGTGAAAATAGTCGATATAAAATTTTGGGTAGTTGAAATCCGTGTGAAGAATCTATTGAAGTGTAGTGGAGTGCAGATTATCCAGTTTGTTTTGGTTTATAAGTAGTTTGGATCATGTAAAATTATGATAAATGCATGAAAGAACAAAAGTAGTACATAGAAAATTGTATGAAGGTGAAATAAATCCATGTACGGGATCTACAAATGTAGTTTATATCAAATGTAGGTAGGTTGAACTGTGTGGCAAGGAGGGAAACTTAGGCTGCTAACATTTAGGATGGACATAAATGGGGTTATTTGAGAAGTGGTAGAAGAAGAAGAGCATATCGTTTAGTATGTGTGTAGAATCTGCTGAAATAGTTTATATAAACTCAGGGACAATTAAGATCTATGTGTAGAATCTGCTGAAATAGTTTATATAAACTCAGGGACAATTAAGATCTATGTGTAGAATCTGCTGAAATAGTTTATATAAACTCAGGGACAATTAAGATCTATGTGTAGAATCTGCTGAAATAGTTTATATAAACTCAGGGACAATTAAGATCTATGTGTAGAATCTGCTGAAATAATTTATATAAACTCAGGGACAATTAAGATCTATGTGTAGAATCTGCTGAAATAGTTTATATAAACTCAGGGACAATTAAGATCTATGTGTAGAATCTGCTGAAAGAATTTATATAAACTCAGGGACAATTAAGATCTATGTGTAGAATCTGCTGAAATAATTTATATAAACTCAGGGACAATTAAGATCTATGTGTAGAATCTGCTGAAATAATTTATATAAACTCAGGGACAGTTAAGAACTATGTGTAGGATCTGCTGAAATTGTTTATATAAACTTAGGGACAGTTAATAACTATATGTAGGATCTGCTGAAATAGTTTATATAAACTTAGGGACAGTTAATAACTATATTTAGAATCTGCTGAAATAGTTTATATAAACTCAGGGACAGTTAAGATCTATGTGTAGGATCTGCTGAAATTGTTTATATAAACTTAGGGACAGTTAATAACTATATGTAGGATCTGCTGAAATAGTTTATGTAGTCATGGACAGTTAATAACTATATGTAGGATCTGCTGAAATAGTTTATATAAACTCAGGGACAGTTAAGATCTATGTGTAGAATCTGCTGAAATAGTTTATGTAGTCATGGACAGTTAATAACTATATGTAGGATCTGCTGAAATAGTTTATATACGATTAAGATATAGTTAAGAATTGTACATGAGGCCTCAGCTTTTGTCAGGTGAGATGGCCAGGTCCCTTCCTTGCTGCCTTGCTTTCCCTAACTCTAACAAAGTCAGTTACTCATTTACAGCTACATAGACTGGGTCAATACTTCTCTAGGTTTTATACCCAGTAACCTTGGCCAATAGAGGCATACACTTTAACTGCTACACCACTTGGAAGTAATGTATGTACAACATGAAATATAATTGATATCAAATGGCACCTGGTTACAATAGACATATTTTATGTTATTAAGAAAATATATGGGAGAGAGTTGTACTGTATGCCCTGTAACTGATCCACCTACAATTGGTATCTTGTCTGAATCATCTTAGCGTATTTTATTGCATCTTGAGATCTATAGTGATGTCTGTTTGCACATATTAACTGGCAATGTTAAGCTAACTGCTTTGGAAATTGAATGACTTGTAAATGTTTGTTGATTGTACAAATCGTCTAGCATCTTGGAATGTTCATCTTATCTCAGTGAGTCTCTTTTACTTGAAAATGTAAAAAATGATTTTGCGCAACATAGTTTACATTGTTAAAATAAACCGTATTCATTGATTTACATACATTTTGTTCCTAAAATTGCCTATATAGATTGGTTAGTGGTTAGTATATGTCCTAGTGCTAAAATCAACCAAATTGCTTAGTTAAATGACTTCTCAATGCTAAAGTCAGCCATCTCAATAGGTGTCCTGCTTGTCTCTTCATTTGACACATTCATGCAATTTTGTCCAGCCATTGATATCTGCTTGCTAGATAGGACTTTTGTTTTAAATCATGTGGCTTTAGCTTTCTGAAATGTTTTTGTTGAAGAACATTGGTTTGTATTTTGTGTTAAAAGTCACTTTATTATTATTTCAATATGAAGTTAATGTCTAACTTTATTAGGATTGTTGCATAAAGCTAACATTTCTTGCCACATTTGGTCAAATTTGCAATGACAGCATTTAGAAATATAGATTTCTTTATTGAAATATTGCAGTTAGATCTGTGCCATACTTTTCGTTACAGTTTGGTCTTTTTATGCTATTTAATAATTGATTATTTACCTGCTTGATTGTGAATATGTGTGTGTGTGTGTGTGAGCGCGCGCCTGTTTATGTGTGTGTGTGTGTGCATGCGGGCATGTTTTTTTGTATGTGTAATTATTGTATGTGTTTAATTTGCAAATATTAATGTGACAATTTGTGAACATTGCAAAGAAAGCTAACTGAGTAGAGACGCTGATCATGGAGTAAAGCATACTTGAAGTTCATTTCATCAGATGTTCTGTGTTTGGAGAATTCCGTGTATTCATTTACACTTTGGACATTTCATGTTTCTTCATTGTACTTCAAAAAAATGCAGTGGAGCATAATGTTTGTCTTGATGTATGTGAGTGGGACAATACACTGGCCTTGAGTACTTTGAGCAAATAATTTGGAGATGTGATCAGTAGACATGTTTTCACAGCCTGGGTTTGTCTGCTCTCACACTGACTTGTATCTTTGCTAATGTTATTTCTTAGTGCACTGCGCTGCATTCATCCGAAGCTAACATTTCTATTTGTAGTTGTTTCATGTTGCATGGTCACAGTTCATGTGCTGCGTTGAAGTGGTTTAATGTTACTTGTCTTTCAGCAACAACATATTCTCTGCCCTGCTTATTTTAATCTGAGTAGTATCACACTTATTTGACAGTTGTAGTAGTTATCAAAATCATCACATTTCTCATCACTATCATCATTGTTTTTGATCGTCTTCTTTTATAGATAGAGATATATATACAGGGCTTGACGAAAGTGCCCGTTTGTGACGAGTAAAAATTGTTGCTTGACGAGTACAGAAATCAGTTTTTAATCGTTAATTACGTTTTCATTCTTTTGATCTCAAACACGATTATTAATGATATTATGGTTAGAATAGATTGTACATAAGCTAGTTTATTATGGTGAATCGAAATGGACCTCCTCTACCACAATTTAAACTTACTACAGCCATCGTTAAAGAGTACTACAGTGCTAAAACTACCATGAATGTTCAAAGACACACACACCATGCCTCTGACAGTAGTGAATTTTTTGTTTAGACGGAATATACTAATACTGTGTAAGTAATTCATATATTTTGGTTTGGTACGCATTGTTATGTAGAAATAAAGGTGAATTAGTGCTTAGTTTAAATTTAACATAAATTGCATGACTGTAGTCTGACCATGTTGACTGGTGACATTTTTGACTGACTGGTAAGCCACGCTAAAATTTGTCAAGCCTTGGATATACATAACCAGGAAGAAAAATTCAGATATTTTTTTATGAATAGAAATTTCTCTCTTTTTTGTGTTATAATAATAGGAGGAAGAAATGTGTTATATGAAAACTATACCATTTGTGGTTAGAACATCAAAGCCACAGTGGCTACACATCCTTAAGGTCACTAGTAGAATGTATTCATCGCATGAACACACCAGACACAACTTCCGCCTCACCATCCACTGTCTGGTCATGCATGGAGAATGCTTGTTTATTGCATGTATCTAACAGCTCAGCAAGCAGATTGAATGTCGTATGAAACGTATACATGTGTCTCACAACTCAGCAAGAAGACTGAATGTCGTATGAGACATGTACCTTACAGCTCAGCAAGCAGACGGAATGTCGTATGAGACATGTGCCTCACAGCTCTGCCAGCAGACTGAATCTTGTATAAAACATGTACCTCTCCTGAATGTCGTATGAGACATGTGCCTCTCCTGAATGTCATATGAGACATGTACCTCTCCTGAATGTTGTATGAGACATGTGCCTCTCCTGAATGTCGTATAAGACATGTACCTCTCCTGAATGTCGCATGAGACATGTACCTCTCCTGAATGTCGTATGAGACATGTGCCTCTCCTGAATGTCGTATAAGACATGTGCCTCTCCTGAATGTCGTATGAGACATGTGCCTCTCCTGAATGTCGTATGAGACATGTGCCTCTCCTGAATGTCCTATAAGACATGTGCCTCTCCTGAATGTCATATGAGACATGTGCCTCTCCTGAATGTCATATGAGACATTTGCCTCTCCTGAATGTCATATGAGACATGTGCCTCTCCTGAATGTCGTATGAGACATGTGCCTCTCCTGAATGTCATATGAGACATGCTTATTACACAGGCCTGTCCGACAAAGCTCACTAGTGTCCAGCTTTAACATTGAAATAGAGCTTGTTGCCAGGAAACAGATTCTTACTAGGGTTTGTTTGGTACCATAATGACAGTCCATGTGGATTGCCCTACGCACAGTATACAGACTTCCATGTAGCATGTTGTCTACTTCTTAAAAAACACTGCTGTAGACATATTTGCTATCAAACCACCACCACCACTGTCATCATCATCTTTGCTGTGATGACGACAAAATGGCACCCTTTTCATTAAAAAACGACAGGCCCATCAGTCATCTTAGCTGTGTGAGGAAACTGATGGAAAGACTGATAAATAAAAGACTCACCTGGTACCTTGAGACCAACTCCTCGCTACTCACTTCAACTCAAGCAGGGTACAGACAGCACAGAGGACCAATTATCAAACCTAACACAGGACATAGAAAATGCTTTTCAAAAGAAAAAGAAAGTGCTAGACATCTTCTTTGATCTCTCCTGTGCCTTTGACACTGTCTGGAGAGATGGCCTGAAGCTGAACATCCTCCAAGCAGGAGTTACCAAAAATATGTTCTCATGGATTAAAAGTTACCTTTTCCAAAGATCTGCCAGAATTAAATTGGACAACAACTGTAACAGTAAGTGAGTCAGGCTGAGAGAGGAAGTGTAATAGTGCCTACTCTATTCTTGATATATGTAAACGATCCTAAATGCTGACATCAGCATGTATCAAACAGCTTACACATAGATGACTTTGTTGTATGGACAGCCACAGAACACACAACAATAGCCTCATACTTGCTCCAAAACTTTGTTGTATGGACAGCCACAGAACACACAACAATAGCCTCATACTTGCTCCAAAACTTTGTTGTATGGACAGCCACAGAACACACAACAATAGCCTCATACTTGCTCCAAAACTTTGTTGTATGGACAGCCACAGAACACACAACAATAGCCTCATACTTGCTCCAAAACTTTGTTGTATGGACAGCCACAGAACACACAACAATAGCCTCATACTTGCTCCAAAACTTTACTATATGGACAGCCACAGAACACACAACAATAGCCTCATACTTGCTCCAAAACTTTGTTGTATGGTTCTTCTATGTTCTTCTGTTTGGTATTCAACTTTGTTTCTTTTGTATTTGGTATCGTCGAGGGTGTACCCTAAGTACTGGTAACTCAACTTTCTGTTGTAATGGCTGAGTGATAATATTTAAGTCGTGACATGCGTGAGGTTTGAAGGTTCAATCCTTGTCTTTCTTTAGGGCGACACTTACAGTTTCAAGGATGCTATTGTATTGGGAGAATTCAGAATAGACGAGAGTGCACACAGTCAGGAGAGAAGGACAGAGAAGGTAGGCAAAGAGGACATTTGTCCACAAGAACATTCGTCATTAACTTCTTCTGATTCTTCTTTTGTCGTCTCATCTTCTACCGGGATGTAGCCAAGTGTCGTATGTATTTGTCTTTCGCTTCTCTCATTGCCCAAGTAACATTTTTTCCCCATTTTGTGGCATAAATGTCATTAACAGAATGCCAAATTGTTGTCATTATTAATATTGGTAAGATCTCCAAATAAGTACAGACTTTGATAAGCGGGCACTTGCATGTAATAATAGAAGGATTGAAATGGTATAGGACGAGTAATGTGGAACTGTTGGAAAGAGTCAGACAGACAACAATGAAATCTTCTTCTTCTTCTTCGTACGCAGTCAGACAGTAACCATTATTTTTTCGAAAAATAGAGTGTCTGGCTCATCCTAATCCCCAATAGAGTGTCTGGCTCACCTAAAATCCCCAATAGAGTATCTGGCTCACCTAAAATCCCCAATAGAGTGTCTGGCTCATCCTAATCCCCCAATAGAGTGTCTGGCTCATCCTAATCCCCCAATAGAGTGTCTGGCTCACCTAAAATCCCCAATAGAGTGTCTGGCTCACCTAAAATCCCCAATAGAGTGTCTGGCTCATCCTAATCCCCCAATAGAGTGTCTGGCTCATCCTAATCCCCAATAGAGTGTCTGGCTCATCCTAACCCCCAAGAGAGTGTCTGGCTCATCCTAATCCCCCAATAGAGTGTCTGGCTCATCCTAATCCCCATTAGAGTGTCTGGCTCATCCTAATCGCCCAATAGAGTGTCTGGCTCATCCTAATCCCCAATAGAGTGTCTTGCTCATCCTAACCCCCAATAGAGTGTCTTGCTCATCCTAATCCCCCAATAGAGTGTCTGGCTCATCCTAATCCCCAATAGAGTGTCTGGCTCATCCTAATCGCCAATAGAGTGTCTGGCTCATCCTAATCCCCAATAGAGTGTCTGGCTCATCCTAATCGCCAATAGAGTGTCTGGCTCATCCTAATCCCCAATAGAGTGTCTGGGTCATCCTAATCCCCCAATAGAGTGTCTGGCTCATCCTAATCCCCCAATAGAGTGTCTGGCTCATCCTAATCCCCAATAGAGTTTCTGGCTCATCCTAATCCCCAATAGAGTGTCTGGCTCATCCTAATCCCCAATAGATCAGCATGCAGACTAGGGATGCATGGAATAACTGATTTGTATTATATTCGGTGCCCAATAGTGCATTCTATGAACTGTTTGTATTTGACCAGGTAGTACTTTGCAGGCGACTATGAATAGGGTCATAGTGTGATCATTAGAGAATAGGGTCATAGTGTGATCATTAGAAAATAGGTCTATGGTGTGATCATTAGAGAATAGGTCCATGGTGTGATCATTAGAGAATAGGTCCATGGTGTGATCATTAGAGAATAGGTCCATGGTGTGATCATTAGAAACCCCACAAGTTGATGTACTGTGTTTATTCACGTTGTGACATCGCTGAAGACTTGAACAACTCATGTGATAGGTCAGCAGCACAAATGTATGTTGTCAGTGGTCCTGTCAGCCATCTTGCTGTATCCACAGAATGACATGTGTTGATGGAATAAGAAAGTCGGTTACCAAAGTTCAACTTTTTCATACATTCTGGTCTGTTCTATCATGAATTGTTGGCTGTTTTCGCAAGATTAGACCCATGTATTATACTTACTTAGTTGAAATAAAAATCTATAGGTAGGGCAGAAATATTAGCCGGTGGCTCATCATTATGTTAATTGAAAGACAACAACACTGTCAGCGACAACAGTATGGAAGTGAAATATGACAAAATTTGGCAGTAAAAAGTATGTAATAATTTGCAGAGATTTGAGACCCTCGTGGGATTCTGCCCAAATGTGCAACAACCAATCAGAAGCCAGAAAAATCAAACTTTAAGAACAGCTGAGCACTTTCTAAATGAGACATATGTTTTCTTCTTGCCCCCTTTTCACTTAAATTTGGGTTATAGGCCCACCACTACAGTTGATCTCCTCCTATTAGGAAGCCTGTGCCAAATCACTTTGTGTGCTTATACATTGGTGGTTTCTGTAGCAGTTATTTTACACAATGTCGTTGCTAGCCATAGGAGCCATTCTCATTAGATGCCTTTTGTGACAAGCATGAAAGGGCTATGGTTCCATTCTTTCCTCCATGGCGAGTGGCCCTGGCATCTACTCTGTGAGCACTGAGGGATATTGATCCAGTGTCCAGGTAGCAGAACGCTGAAATGCTTCCTGCTCTCTGCCCCTGTGCACACTATCTCGCTGCAGCTCCAGTAAGCTTCCCAAGTTGACATCTGTTCAGTACTGCCAGCAACATATTTTCTGACAACAGGTCTTGTCTTGGGGCTGAGAATGTGGAGAGACTTGTATATTTTAAAGCAAATGCATGTTGCATGCAACAATAACTTAAAAAATGTATTTTCTACTTATTCTTCTGCGTCCGTTCTCAATCTCCAGCTAACAGCCCTGAACAGGGCTTTGCAAGTAGCAGGATGAAGTCCGGAGAACGGAATGCGTTGTCTTGGTAGTTTACAGTTTGACTGAGATATTTGCACCTTTCGGTCAGACACATCCATCTTCGGCAGTAAAATTAAAAAAGTGAATTTAAAAAAATGTTTGGTGGTTAGTTCATAGTTTTTAATAGTTTTAAGATATTTAAAGTTCTTCTTAGTTCTTAGTCGACCTTTACTTCTAGAGGGGCAGAATGCTCCTGTACAGGTCCCAGCTCTGGTATGAGTTGGATGTAGCCGGGAGAAGGGTTTCCTGCTTAGCGGGCTAGGCTCGAGCAGCTTAATATGCCGCTGCATTGGGACAATTGCTTATGTAGGGTGGTTAACCGATGTGCGAGCTCATCTTAATAAACTCAAACACTAGAGCAAAGTAGACTCGCGGCCTGTTAGACGCCATCTATGCTGTTCTTAACAAACCATGGCCGGTGTCATACCCTGTCACACATTTAGTCGCCTCTTACGACATGCTCTCTGTCATACCCTGTCACACATTTAGTCGCCTCTTACGACATGCTCTCTGTGGGGCAGTGATGCTATTCTTTTCTGTGTCATATACAAAGACCCCTGCAGACCACTCGGGAGAATATTTATAGCCTTTTTGTAACAATGTAACACTTTGAAACGTGATGTGTTTGTAGATCACTTCATAATGATAGGAAATGTTGGTAGATGTAATGAAAACATGTGATGTAAACTATTCACTCACTATTTGTAACTGTTTTCGTATTCGGCTGAATAGTAAAAACCCCTATTCAATGCATTCCTAATGAAAAATCTGACCCCAGTATAAAAACCACTGATTGAATCATTTGTATGTCCACACATATACTACAACAATATGCTAAGAGTCCATGTACCACTGGTGATTAGCATGGCAGACGTATAGGAATGCAATTTATCAACACTGGAATACAATTTCTCTTAATGCTTGATGTCTGTTGTAGCATATCTTCTAGTGTTGTAACTAATGCAATGTATCTTTTGTGTGTTTCTTTCACAGCGGGAACGAGGGGTAACTAACGCTTTGTCTGTTTGTTTGTTTGTTTGTCTGCTTGTTTGTTTGTTCATTTGTCTGCTTGTTTGTTGTTTCAAGTATGTGCAGATTTGGTTGAATGTACGAGGCGTGTTCAAATGAAACCGGACCTAACTGAACCAAGTCAACATACGTACGATGGACATGATGGCATCACTTCTGTTAGAAACTGAATCACCGCTTGCTGATCAACTCTGGACGGATTCCGTACACACCCTCCATGTTTTCAACGGTCTGCTGAGAATAATGAAATTTTGCAAACTTGACGACTGGTATGTGATGTATACACCAGAATTGACGTCATCATGCGCATCGTACGTATGTTGACTTTGTTCAGTTAGGTCAAATTTCATCATTTGAACACGCCTCGTGCAACGAGAAAATAGTGACTGAATTAGTATGAAAATGAGAAAAGAGAAAGAAAGTATATAAAAAGTGAGTCATTTGGGACTCTGGTGTCCCAGATTTGGAAGGTGTCCCACATGGACCGAAGGACATCTTACTATACAGGAAAGTATAGGGTGACTACACTTCCATGCCTTGTGCGATACCTGTTTAGGGGAAAGGCTTTGGGGAGTAAACCCTGATGACAAATCTGCATCCTGTGCTATCTCCAGTCGTCTCGATAAAGTCTTGTCACTGGTCCAAGGTAGCTCAGTACGAGAGAGTAAGGCTGCTGAACAGCGCAGATTCTTCCTTCCTCACTATAATACAAACTATAATCCAAATAGAGGAGAAATTACATCATCAAGACAAGACAGTCTGATTATGTCGCATTCATCACTTGCGATGGGCAACTATAACAACATAAGGGTGACTAAACAGGGTTGTGCATAGGGCTGGCAAACTTATATAAAACATATTCCTTGAGCAAGGCTTCCTGTAACAAACTTTCTACAGTGGCTTGGATGCCAGGTTGTAACGAGAACATAAACAAAACTTATGTTGCAACCAAAAGTATTCAAGGACAAAGGAAAACCAACTTGCTAACCTGTCCATATCTGTATACTCTTTATATAACTATAGAGAGATGTAGAAGATGATTAGAGAGTGGAGGAGGACTAACGTCTGGTCAGGCACAACATACTGATCAGACATGTTAGTCAGGGTCAGGACAAATCTACTGGCCAAGACCTTCACCTCGTCTTCCTGGTAGCCCTCCCTAGAATCGGGCTGTTCTCATAGCAGCCTGGCTAATGGCGTGAGGGATCAACATGATGCTCATAGTAGTGAGCGACACGCAAATGAAGTCAAGCATAGCACAACTGCCTGCAGGACCCGGTCCACCTTCATCAGCACGCTTGATAAGCTACTGCAACCCACCACTTAACATCCTTTTCAGGACGCACAAAAGAGTAAACTTACTCATTGTGGGCATTCAAAACAACAAGATGATTAGAGAGATGGATGGAAATATATTTTTGAGCAAGCTGATTGTTTATTCTTCTTCTCACTTCATTTGAAGCATATGGGTGCTATTTCAACTGGCCCACGAGCCTTTCCCCCCGCCCCCCATCCTCTCCTTTTTTTCACAGAAAGCATCAATCAGAGCACTGATGTACACTGTTACAGCAGTGGTTTTTGTTACAATTTGTGTGACATAATGAGGTTACCCCCCCCCCCCCCCCCCCCCAATTATGCAGCCTCATGTCATCATTGCCTGTGGCTGTGGGTGTACTTGTTCCTACCTGCGACTGTTTGTCCTTGAATAAATAAAATTAAAGAGTAAGTGGGTGGTAGAGTTGTTTGGATACAGGCCTAGCGGACATGGGTCCTTACCCAGGTGCGGCATAGGTTTTTCTATGAACCACGAAACAAAAACCTAGCATGCATTCTGCACCGTGACTGCCCTTGCAAGCGGCTTTAATCCTGTCTATAAATGTCTGTGATAGATCCAGACAACGAGAATCAATGCTTCAATGTTGATTGATTAACAAGTATTGAACATCAATATCTGGGCTGTCCCATCAATACATTGTGCTCAAATAGATGATAGTTAGGCTTGAACGCATGCCTCCTGGCTGGCATGAATCCCATCACATGATGTTGTTTAGATGCCTGCCAATGAAGTGTTCGCACCGAGGTGGTAGTACTGATGTTCAGGAACGTCACTGAGACCTATAGCTTTAGCATTGTTTGTTCAACTATTTTTGTTTGAATTTTAGTTTCAGTAATTAGAATGTCTCATTTTTGATATAACAAGGACTGGTTTCATTTCGTTGTTTAGCTCTTGTGGATTTTACCATCGGAATACAATTATCTTGATACTGTCGCTATGTTCAGAACTATCATCATCATCATCATCATCATCATCATCATCATCATAATAATTGCCATAATCATCACTATCACTATTATCAGCATCATTACTATCACTATTATCAGCATCATCACTATCACTATTATCAGCATCATCACTATCACTATTATCAGCATCATCACTATCACTATTATCAGCATCATCACTATCACTATTATCAGCATCATCACTATCACTATTATCAGCATCATCACTATCACTATTATCAGCATCATCACTATCACTATTATCAGCATCCTTAAAATAATTATCACCATTATCGCTGTCACTATCATCATAATCATCACCATAATGTTTATCTTAATCATCATTACTATCAGTACCATCACCACCATCATCAACATCATCATCAGTCAGCACACCATTACTGCCATAACATCACCATCTACATTATCACCATCATTTCTACCACCATCACCACCATCATCGCTGTCAATATCATTAACAGTCAGCACACCATTACTGTCATAACATCACCATCTACAATATCACCATAATTACCATCACCACCATCATCATTAAGTCAGCATCATTGCTGCGCTGCTATAACATCAGCGTCTTCGTTGTTACCACCATCATCAAGATCACTATCATCAATATCATCATTGCTGCCATAACATCTTCACCATCATCAACAACAACATCATTGCTGCCATAATATCATCTATATTATCACTATCCTCATGATCATCACCACCATCGTCATCAACACCATCAATCTTCGTCATAAATGCTGTCATAACGTCACCATTGGCTACATGAATATCAAGTCTGGTAATGATATAGTTGTCATGTCTCCAGTGGAACTTCCCGTTCCTCATGGCCAAACAAGACAGGAGTACAGCCTATACATTCTATGCTAAAACAGCAGAGCAGAGAGAGAAATGGAAGGAGTCCATAGCTATGGCACTGTAAGGATCTATATTTCTTTCTTAGACTCTCCTAGTTATTTCTTGCTGTTCAGTTTCTTTCTGTCATTCTTCTTCTTCTTTTGTTCGCTTTAAAATATTGTCTGTATCTGCAATGTTGTAACGTTTTGCAGATATAGGTATACTCTCATGTTGCGTATTTGCGTGGCATCCTGATTTCTGTGGTGCGCCTTTTGGCTGGTTGCCTCCGTCTTCAGCACCTTAACGTTGCTTGGGCAGACTGTGGTCTTGCTTGAAAGGATGTGTGATGATGATGATATGAACTTATGAACCCATTTTTCAAGTATCCCTGAAGAGAGGCAGTCCAGTGTGTCTGTGTCCCAGGATCGTCACATCCTGCCAGAAACGTAGCATATACATGTGAGTGGGGTATCTCCTTACTCCCCTTTAGTATTCTTGGCTCCTCTGCAGTGATGGTACGCCTGGCATTCCCCGCCACCTGGGAGGTTGTCACAAAGGGGCAGAGGTGCAATGTCCTCTGGCCTGCATCTCTTCTACGTCCATTGGGATGACTGATAGAAGACAAAAGTAAAGAACGAGGCAAGAATGCATTTAACCCATGAAGTGGGGGTGGATTGGTTTAGCCCAGAGCGTGTACCACTCGCCGGTGGGTTCTGCAGCTCCACCTAAAGGGCTCATTCATATTTCTTGTAGTTGACATCACTAGTTTTTAATTTGCGTCTATTATTTTGAATCGTCTTTTATCTCTTTGTTCACCTCAATCTCTGTGAACTATCTCTTTGAGTTTACCTCTAGCTCCTTGAGTTTACCTCTAGCTCCTTGAGTTCACCTATATCTCAGTGAACCATCTCTTTGTGTTCACTTCTATCTCTGTGAACTATCTCTTTATGTTCACTTCTATCTCTGTGAACTATCTTTTTGTGTTCACTTCTATCTCTATGAACTATCTCTCTGAGTTAACTTCTATCTCTGTGAACTATCTCTTTATTTTCACTTCTATCTCTGTGAACAATCTCTTTATGTTCACTTCTATCTCTGTGAACTATCTCTGTTAGTCCACCTATATCTCTGTGAACTATCTATTTGTGTTCACTTCTATCTCTGTGAACTATTTCTTTATGTTCACTTCTATCTCTGTGAACTATCTATTTGTGTTCACTTCTATCTCTGTGAACTATTTCTTTATGTTCACTTCTATCTCTGTGAACTATCTCTTTGAGTTCACCTCTATCTGTGAACTATCTCTTTGAGTTCACCTCTATCTCTGTGAACTATCTCTTTGAGTTCACCTCTATCTCTGTGAACTATCTCTTTGAGTTCACCTCTATCTCTGTGAACTATTTCTTTATGTTCACTTCTATCTCTGTGAACAATCTCTTTATGTTCACTTCTATCTCTGTGAACTATCTCTTTATGTTCACTTCTATCTCTGTGAACTATCTCTTTGAGTTCACTTCTATCTCTGTGAACTATCTCTTTGAGTTCACCTCTATCTCTGTGAACTATCTCTTTCTTACAGTTGTAATGTTTTTGGTGTATTTGTAATTTTATTATTTGTTGCTGCTTTGGTTGCAGCAAACCAACAGGTGGTTTGTTAAGAGCAGCTATAGATGGTGCAGACCTGGCTGCAGGTCTTCTTAGCTCTAGGTGTTGAGTCTATTAAACCACCCTCCAAGAAACTGGTTGTATACAGAATCTGTATAGTCTTCTAAACCAGTATAAAGAAGTTAAGTTAAGAATTAAATAAAAGATTGATGGGGACGGCGTGGTTAAGTGGCACGGCTCACAATCCGAAGGTGCTGGGTTCGATCCCCATCACAGCACCGGCCGTTACCCCGGGGAAGCAAACCCTTAGAAAATGCAGGAGGAAGCAGACCCTTACATAAAATGAATGCTGAAGTCGGATGCACTGGGTCGACAGGCGCAAAATAAAAACCACAGTGCAACGCACACCGCCTTGGTGGAGAAATAAGGCGAACGCAACATAAAAAAAAATTTAAAAAATAATTAAAGATTGCTGTTCTTTGTGTAGATTATTTGTTGTTTTTAATCATAAATATATAAGCATATAGTGGACAAGTATGTTGTTACAAGTTTATGTAACTTTTAATGTTGTTACTGTTGGTAATATTGTTAATGCCACTCGTGCTTGAGTTAGGCACTCTTGATGACTTTCTTTGGTGGTGGGTTACAGTGGCTCTTCTCACATCCTGGGGCGGGCTTGAGAAAGTGGATCCATGTCCTTCTGGCTGTAGTGCAATGTGTGGCTCCTCAATAAGCCCTCTACTATGTGCTGGTCCCCACCTCGTTAGTCAGACTGCCATGAAACAGCCTGTTTCCAGGGAGACCTGCATGGAGGTGGAGTGGTTTCTTGATCAGTATGTTTCACCTGACACTGACTAAGACAGTCTGATCAGTAGGTTTCACCTGACACTGACTAACATAATCTGATCAGTATGTTTTACCTGACACTAACTAACATAGTCTGATCAGTATGTTTTACCTGACACTGACTAACATAATCTGATCAGTATGTTTCACCTGACACTGGCTAACATAGTCTGATCAGTATGTTTTGTCTGACTAGACAGTAGTCTTTTGTCCCATCAGTATGTTTCACTTGACTCTGACAAACATAGTCTGATCAGTATGTTTTGTCTGACCAGACATTAGTCTTACAAGAAGCAGGATGTAGTCCGGTGAATGAAATGAGATTGTGTCATAGTTTATAGCTTGACTGTGATATTTACACCTTTCAGTTCGGTCCCGACACATCCGGCGTCAGCAGACCTTTATAAGTTTTTGATTGACTTTTCCTCTTCGATCCCTTCTTCTTAGCCAGTCTGCTCTGTTGCATTGTTATTCAGGATCACCGCGTGGAGGTGTAGAAGTGTCTTGGCAGCTTTGTTTTGCTGGCCATGATGCTAGCAGTCAGCTATGGTTCACTGACCATGATGCTAGCAGTCAGCTATGGTTCACTGACCATGATGCTAGCAGTCAGCTATGGTTTGCTGGCCATGATGCTAGCAGTCAGCTTTGGTTCGCTGGCCATGATGCTAGCAGTCAGCTATGGTTTGCTGGCCATGATGCTAGCAGTCAGCTATGGTTTGCTGGCCATGATGCTAGCAGTCAGCTATGGTTTGCTGGCTATGATGCTAGCAGTCAGCTATGGTTTGCTGGCCATGATGCTAGCAGTCAGCTTTGGTTCACTGATCATGATGCTAGCAGTCAGCTTTGGTTCACTGGCCATGATGCTAGCAGTCAGCTATGGTTCACTGGCCATGATGCTAGCAGTCAGCTATGGTTCACTGGCCATGATGCTAGCAGTCAGCTTTGGTTTGCTGACTGCTACAGCTCATTCACTGCTCAGCATCTTGACCACCATTGAAAGTTCTATGTGCGATACATCTTATGGACTGTTGTAAAGTACGGAGGACTGTTTTCTGTTGTTAATATTGTTCCCATTATTTATGATTGACATGTTCTAGGATTGATCTTCTCACAGGGACAACAGCAACCCACCACATGGCAGGAGCTTTATAATGTTCACCTTTGAGAAACCCAGGGAGTGTGATGTCTGCGGGAAGCTGCTAAGGCAAGTTATGGAAGCTTATTCATGAGACGTGTGGTTTAGGTGGGGAGGAGAGAGGACAAGATAGAGATGGGGAAAGAGAGAGATGGGGGAGAGAGAGAGAGTAGAGGGAAATAAAATAGAGATGATTGAAAACAAAGAAAGCGCAATGGGAAAACAGAAGAGCATAAGAGATAATAAAAAGCTGAGCATGGAGGGAGAGGGGAAGATAAAGACAAAACAGAGAGGAGGAGAAGGAAGAAAATAAGTCCATGGCTGTGTGTGTGAGTATGCGTGTGTGCGGCAGGTGGGTGTACGTGTGTAACGTTGGACTGAATCTTGCTTTCTTCAGACAGATTAAAGTTACTGTCTGAAATCGTACGAAGAAGTACACAACAGGCCAAATAGCACCGGTGTCGAATATAGGAAGTATAGCCAGGGCAGGGTACCTTATAACTATTGAATAAACTCAAGATGATGGCTTAATAATTATGTTGAAGTTCTTGACTTTGAGTGGCTGGTTAGCACAGTAGTAGAACACTCGCTTTTCGTGGCAAAGGTACGGGGTTCAACTCCCACTACCGGCAGCTCCAGTCAACGCAGCTGTAAATGGATACCTGACCGTAGGGGATAGGGAAGGAAAAGACAGTGAGGAAGGGAACTGGTCACCCCACCTCCCAGGCTGAGGCTTAGCATACCGAAGTCTCCGACACATTCCTGACCAGCCGTTAGGCTTAACATACCGAAGTCTCCGACACATTCCTGACCAGCCGTTAGGCTTAGCATACCGAAGTCTCCGACACATTCCTGACCAGCCGTTAGGCTTAGCATACCGAAGTCTCCGACACATTCCTGACCAGCGGTTAGGCTTAGCATACTGAAGTCTCTAACACATTCCTGACCAGCGGTTAGGCTTAGCATACCGAAGTCTCCAACACTTCATTCCTGACCAGCGGTTAGGCTTAGCATACTGAAGTCTCCAACACTTCATTCCTGACCAGCGGTTAGGCTTAGCATACCGAAGTCTCCAACACTTCATTCCTGACCAGCGGTTAGGCTTAGCATACCGAAGTCTCCAACACTTCATTCCTGACCAGCGGTTAGGCTTAGCATACTGAAGTCTCCAACACTTCATTCCTGACCAGCGGTTAGGCTTAGCATACTGAAGTCTCCAACACTTCATTCCTGACCAGCGGTTAGGCTTAGCATACTGAAGTCTCCAACACTTCATTCCTGACCAGCGGTTAGGCTTAGCATACCGAAGTCTCCAACACTTCATTCCTGACCAGCGGTTAGGCTTAGCATACTGAAGTCTCCAACACTTCATTCCTGACCAGCGGTTAGGCTTAGCATACTGAAGTCTCCAACACTTCATTCCTGACCAGCGGTTAGGCTTAGCATACCGAAGTCTCCAACACTTCATTCCTGACCAGCGGTTAGGCTTAGCATACTGAAGTCTCCAACACTTCATTCCTGACCAGCGGTTAGGCTTAGCATACTGAAGTCTCCAACACTTCATTCCTGACCAGCGGTTAGGCTTAGCATACTGAAGTCTCCAACACTTCATTCCTGACCAGCGGTTAGGCTTAGCATACTGAAGTCTCCAACACTTCATTCCTGACCAGCGGTTAGGCTTAGCATACTGAAGTCTCCAACACTTCATTCCTGACCAGCAGTTAGGCTTAGCATACTGAAGTCTCCAACACTTCATTCCTGACCAGCGGTTAGGCTTAGCATACTGAAGTCTCCAACACTTCATTCCTGACCAGCGGTTAGGCTTAACATACTGAAGTCTCCAACACTTCATTCCTGACCAGCGGTTAGGCTTAGCATACTGAAGTCTCCAACACTTCATTCCTGACCAGCGGTTAGGCTTAGCATACTGAAGTCTCTAACACTTAATTCCTGACCAGCGGTTAGGCTTAGCATACTGAAGTCTCCAACACTTCATTCCTGACCAGCGGTTAGGCTTAGCATACTGAAGTCTCCAACACTTCATTCCTGACCAGCGGTTAGGCTTAGCATACTGAAGTCTCCAACACTTCATTCCTGACCAGCGGTTAGGCTTAGCATACCGAAGTCTCCAACACTTCATTCCTGACCAGCCGTCTGCGGAAGGACTTCCTTGATGTTTATATGGGGTCTTGCAGCTTTGTTTCGTGCAGCTTTGTTTCGTGCAGCTTTGTTTCGTGCAGCTTTGTTTCGTGCAGCTTTGTTTCGTGCAGCTTTGTTATTGACAAATAATTGTATAGAAAATAGGAAGTCATTGTGTCGAGGGTAATGTATTTTATCATTGAAATATCAATCCTGATTGTAATCATGATTGTGTGTGCGTACACACTCCCTCCCCGTGTGCTGCTATGGTTTGTAAGTTGGGGTGGGGGGTGGCAAAGGATAGTAGCGTTGGTAACCTACCAAGAATGTTGTAAGAGGTGACTAAGGAGGGTTGGGCATGGGGCAAGCTATCTATCATATAGAAACTTTAAAATACAAAAGTGTCAACAAATTTAGAAAGAAACTTTCAAGTTAACCACCCAAGACAGAAGGAGGTCCTCCACCAAAGAGGGCAAATTGAAGGAAATAAAATCTGTGCTCTACAGGCAGCTGACAGATTTTGATTGAATGATGGATCATGATATTTACTAAAACAACATCAAATTCATATCAAAGTTGGAACATTGCCATGTAGGGTCAACAGAAGTAACTGGTCTCACAAGTCTATACTGCAGGACAGCACGGCTTCAGGGCAAGAGGAAGACCAAACACAAAGATAGATTAAGGGTGTTAAAGGTAGACTGCAAAGGCATGGAATGAACATAACAAGAGTTGACACAGGAAAGAAGGTTACAACTAGCCATGTCTAGTAACATGGGTGCTGAGATGACATTGTCAAGAAGTCATAAGTCATTGAATCTAGGTTTTAGTCGGATGAAGCCAGTGGATGAAGTCATAAGTCATTGAATCTAGGTTTTAGTCGGATGAAGCCAGTGGATGAAGTCATAAGTCATTGAATCTAGGTTTTAGTCGGATGAAGCCAGTGGATGAAGTCATAAGTCATTGAATCTAGGTTTTAGTCGGATGAAGCCAGTGGATGAAGTCATAAGTCATTGAATCTAGGTTTTAGTCGGATGAAGCCAGTGGATGAAGTCATAAGTCATTGAATCTAGGTTTTAGTCGGATGAAGCCAGTGGGTGAAGTCATAAGTCATTGAATCTAGGTTTTAGTCGGATGAAGCCAGTGGGTGAAGTCATAAGTCATTGAATCTAGGTTTTAGTCGGATGAAGCCAGTGGGTGAAGTCATAAGTCATTGAATCTAGGTTTTAGTTGGATGAAGTCAGTGGATGAAGTCATAAGTCATTGAATCTAGGTTTTAGTTGGATGAAGTCAGTGGATGAAGTCATAAGTCATTGAATCTAGGTTTTAGTCGGATGAAGCCAGTGGATGAAGTCATAAGTCATTGAATCTAGATTTTAGTCAGATGAAGCCAGTGGGTGAAGTCATAAGTCATTGAATCTAGGTTTTAGTTGGATGAAGTCAGTGGATGAAGTCATAAGTCATTGAATCTAGGTTTTAGTTGGATGAAGTCAGTGGATGAAGTCATAAGTCATTGAATCTAGGTTTTAGTCGGATGAAGCCAGTGGATGAAGTCATAAGTCATTGAATCTAGGTTTTAGTCGGATGAAGCCAGTGGGTGAAGTCATAAGTCATTGAATCTAGATTTTAGTCAGATGAAGCCAGTGGGTGAAGTCATAAGTCATTGAATCTAGGTTTTAGTCGGATGAAGTCAGTGGATGAAGTCATAAGTCATTGAATCTAGGTTTTAGTCAGATGAAGCCAGTGGATAAAGTCATAAGTCATTGAATCTAGGTTTTAGTCAGATGAAGTCAGTGGGTGAAGTCATGTGATTGAATCTAGGTTTTAGTCGGATGAAGTCAGTGGGTGAAATCATAAGTAATTGAATCTAGGTTTTAGTCAGATGAAGTCAATGGATGAAGTCATAAGTCATTGAGGAGAAAAATTATATAATATCAAGAGAAGAATTTGAGGTGACTTAATACAGGCTTATAAGATGATATGAGGAACAGATAAATTAGCCTATAACAAGTTTTTCAATATACAGCCACCTACAAGAACAAGTAGGCATTGCTACAAATTAACTAAAGAAAGGTCCAGATTAGATATTAGGAAATATTTTGTTAGTCAGAGAGTGGTGAATGCTTGGAATGCATTGTCACAGGAGATGGTGGAGGCAGAGACAATTAATGCATTTAAGAATACATTGGATGTGCATAACTTTTAGAGCAAGGTGATGTAAATGAAACTGGTTGTCTACAGGCTCTGCAGAGTCTTCTAAACCAGTATA
Organism: Ariolimax columbianus; assembly: GCA_036924085.1. Taxonomy (NCBI): domain Eukaryota; kingdom Metazoa; phylum Mollusca; class Gastropoda; order Stylommatophora; family Arionidae; genus Ariolimax; species Ariolimax columbianus. The sequence goes on from JAVGWX010000020.1 coordinate 59,742,093, forward strand.
AAGACGTTAAATTATTGAATCTAAGTTTTTGTCAGATGAAGTAAAAAGTAATTGAATCTGGATTTTAGTCAGATGAAGTCAGTGGATCAAGTCATAAGTCATTGAATCTAGGTTTTAGTCAGATGTAGTCAGTTGATCAGGTCATAAGTCATTGAATCTAGGTTTTTGTAAGATGAAGTCAGTGGATGAAGTCATAAGTTATTGAATTTAGGTTTTAGTTGAAGGAAGTCGTGGATGAAGTCATAAGTCATTAAATCTAGATTTTAGTCAGATGAAGTCAGTTGTTGAAGTCATGTAATTAAATCTAGGTTTTAGTCAGATGAAGTCAGTGAACGAGGTCAGTCATACGTCATTAAATCTAGATTTTTAGTCAGATGAAGTCAGTGAATGAAGTTATTAAGTCATTGAATCTAGGTTTAAGTCAGATGAAGCCAGTACTTGAAGTCATTGTATGTCATTGAATCTAGGTTTTAGTCAGATGAAGTCAGTTTATGAAGTCATTAACTCATTGAATTTATTTTCTAGTCAGTGGTTGAAACCATTAAGTGAGAATTCTCATTCATTATTCATGGTATAGTTTTTCACTCCAATGGGTTCAGCACTTTATTGCGTTTCCTTGCAGAAAGCATCTATGTGTTTTCTTCAGCAGTGGGTACAGAAGCCTTTTGTTTTATACAACATTTGTGCTATCTTTTGCCTCTGACAAAAACCTTTTGGTTGTAACACATGATGTTTGTATACCCACACAAAAACGGCTCATACTTCCAAATGTTATTAACAATATTTTATTGAAATGTCCACTGCGGCCCCATTTGATTAATATAGTCAGATTGTCAATACCATACACAACCCTCCTTAGCCACAAGAATTCTCACTAAAGTTAATTACATTCAGTGATCTAAAGGAAAAGGTTATTTTTGTTAGTGGGGAATATTGTGTCTTGATTCAGTGATGTGTATTTTTATTTGTTTATTTCTTTTAAATCTTTGTAGGGGAGTGTTTTATCAAGGCTATCTTTGTCCAGGTGAGTTTGTGTGGTTGTAGAAATTTGGGTTGTCTTTGTCTGGATGAGTTTGTGTGGTTGTAGAAATGTGGGTTGTCTTTGTCCATGTTAGTTTGTGTGGTTGTAGAAATTTGGGTTGTCTTTGTCCATGTTAGTTTGTGTGGTTGTAGAAATGTGGGTTGTCTTTGTCTGGATGAGTTTGTGTGGTTGTAGAAATGTGGGTTGTCTTTGTCTGGATGAGTTTGTGTGGGTGTAGAAATGTGGGTTGTCTTTGTCCATGTTAGTTTGTGTGGTTGTAGAAATTTGGGTTGTCTTTGTCTGGGTGAGTTTGTGTGGTTGTAGAAATGTGGGTTGTCTTTGTCTGGATGAGTTTGTGTGGTTGTCGAAATGTGGGTTGTCTTTGTCCATGTTAGTTTGTGTGGTTGTAGAAATTTGGGTTGTCTTTGTCTGGATGAGTTTGTGTGGTTGTAGAAATGTGGGTTGTCTTTGTTCAGGTGAGTTTGTGTGGTTGTAGAAATGTGGGTTGTCTTTGTCCATGTTAGTTTGTGTGGTTGTAGAAATGTGGGTTGTCTTTGTCCATGTTAGTTTGTGTGGTTGTAGAAATGTGGGTTGTCTTTGTCTGGATGAGTTTGTGTGGTTGTAGAAATGTGGGTTGTCTTTGTCTGGATGAGTTTGTGTGGTTGTAGAAATGTGGGTTGTCTTTGTCCATGTTAGTTTGTGTGGTTGTAGAAATGTGGGTTGTCTTTGTCTGGATGAGTTTGTGTGGAAATTTGAATTTAAACTATGAAGATGAAATGGAGCCTGAGAGAAAGAGAATGAATGGGGAGAGTAATGTATAGGTTATCAATAGAGATCATAGCAGTAGCCCCTTTCAGTCATGACTGATTGTAATAGCCTCTTTCAGTCATGACTGACTATAGGAGCCCCTTTCAGTAATGGCTGACTAATAGCCCCTTTCAGTCTTGACTGACTGTAATAGCCCCTTTCAGCCATGACTGCCTGTAATAGCCCCTTTCAGCCATGACAGACTGTAATAGCCCCTTTCAGCCATGACGGACTGTAATAGCCCCTTTCAGCCATGACTGAGTGTAATAGCCCCTTTCAGTCATGCCTGACTATAATAGCACCTTTCAGTCATGACTGACTAATAGCCCCTTTCAGTCATGTCTGACTATAATAGCCCCTTTCAGTCATGACTGACTGTAATAGCCCCTTTCAGTCATGACTGACTGTAGGATGACACCACATTGGAGGGTAACTCTCTGCTGAGTTTGTTGGTTGTCTTTCTCCTTTGGAATGTTGTCGTCGCACTTCTCTCTGTGTTGCAAGAGCTTCTTTTCACCCAACGTGAGGGGGCACTTCAGGGTACATCTCCACCGCAGCTTCGTCTTTCCATGATGTCAGACTCATTTTATACTTACACACATCTTTGAACCTCAACTGTGGTCGGTCAGCTATACTTTTGCTATTTGCCAACAATCCGTAGAGGATATGTTTCGGAATGCAACCATCTTCTATGCGACGAACATGGCCAAGCTATCGTAGTCTTCACTGTCTAAGGAGAGTGTGAATACTCAGGTGCACCGGTGTGAGAGTGCACTTTCTTACCTTGTAATAACAAGAATGGATCGCAGGTGCAGGAATATATTCAACCTGTGCTCTTGTTTGGCATAGGTTGCCCAAGTCTTGCTGCCATGTAGGAGTGTGCTGATGACACATGCATTGGAAACCATGGCCTTGGTATTAATTGTCAGTTTCAGGTTTCCCCAAACCCAAGCTGTGAGATGAGTAAATCTAACAGCAGCTCTCCCACTGCGACCGAACCCCAGGTATGTGAATTGGTGTACAGATAGTTCATAGCTATCGATGCTAAGAGTTGGCGTGGCATCTACTTCCTGTCCCATCACATCTGTTTTGTTGAGACTTATTGTGAGACAAGAATCTTTGCACGCCTGGGAGAAGTGATCTGTCAAGCTCTGAAGTTCCTACCAACTGTGGTTGACCCATTCTGAAAGCAGATTCCATCATATACAGGGCTTGACAAATTTTAGGGTTGCTCACCAGTCAGTCATAAATTTCACCAGTCAGTATGGTTGGACTACAGTCAGGCAATTTATGTTAACAAATTTAAACTGGGCACTAATTCATCTTTATTTCTGCGTAACAATGCGTACCAAACCTAAATATATTGTATTACTTAACAATATTAGTCTATTTATTTTAAAGAAAAAATGCATTGCTATCAGGGGCATGGCGTGTGTGTCCTTGAACATTCTGGGTAGTTTTAGCACTATAGTACCATTTATCAATGTCATTGTGGCAGTGGAGGTCCATTAAGATTCGCCATCATAAGCTAGCTAATGTACAATCTATTTGAACTGTAATATCATTAATAATCGTGCAAGAGTCGTTAAAAAGTAACGATTAATAACGTAATTAACTATTAAAAACATATTTCTTTTACTTGTGAAGCAAAATTTTTACAGACGAGCGCTTTTGTCAAGCCCTGTTTATATTCATCACCAAATGCATGCTTTAGTAGCAGAACAAAGAAGATTCTGAACAATGTTGGGGCCAGGACACAGTCTTGCTTTATACCACTGCCAATACCAAAAGTTTGTGATATGCTATCATCAAATTGACTTCATGGAACGATATTATTAGTCGTAACAGTTTGCTTGGTTAGCCTAATTTCGAGGATTTTGAAGAGTCCATCCCTGCTAACCAAATCAAATGCCTTTATCAGGTCAATGAAGACGATATAAAATGACTGATTATGGTCATAGTCACACAGAGTTCGTGGTAGACACAAACCTCTAAGAGCCATTGGATATTTTCATTAATTTTCCTGACTCCAAACTTGCCAAGACATGAAGGCCACGAGTCGTGATCAGCGCCCACTCTACTATTGAAGTCACCTAGTTTAGTTAGTTGGTTATTGATCCAGCAGCCTATGGGCTCCTGCCCTTTGGCCCAAATCACCTAGTAGAACAAGCTGTACTTGACTGTAATAGCTGTCCATCGTTGTCGATGAGGACCGCCGACATCATCCTTGTCACAGATTTCCCTGTTGGGTGTGGGTGCGCATGTGGCTGAACAGGCCAATGCGAGCACGAAAACATCTGCTACATATCGGGCAATCGAGGTTTGTAGAAGGGGATGGTGTTCCCGCTGCTCGGGATTTCCGCGTCTCGCGTCTGTTCTGGGCTTTCACAACACGGTCATCTTCACCAGCAGCTACACCCGATTTGACTGCGCTTCTCCAGTCAGATCTGTTTTTCGCAAGACATTCCCAGGTGTCGATGTCTATCTGGCAACTTTTTAGTGAGTCCTTCAGACCGTCTTTAAAACGTTTCTTTGGGCGCCCCCTCTCGCGCCATCCCTCTCTCAGCTCGCCGTAGAGAAGCTTCTTTGGGAGCCGCTCGTCTGACATACGGACGAGGTGTCCGGCCCATCCTAGTCGTGCTTTTTCTAGCAGTGCATGGATGTACTTGACTACGGATACTTCTAATGATTGCTGACAAATCATCATCGAACTCATCTTTGGCTGAGTGGAGGGACGGGGCCAGAAAGTCATGGATAAAAATAGGGAAATACACAGAGAAAGAGAATGATAGAAGCAAAGACATATTTAATATGTTCCGTTTCTTTATTTATTCCTGTCTCGTCTTTCAGATACCCAGAAAGCTGTACACAAGGAATGCATAGGAAAACCCATTCAAGCACACCCAGATAGGCGTGAGTCCCTCTACCTGTGTGAACATTCTCTACCTGAGTGAACATTCTCTACCTGTGTGAACATTCTCTACATGTGTGAACATTGTCTGCATGTGTGAACATTCTCTACCTGTGTGAACATTCTCTACCTGTGTGAACATTCTCTACCTGTGTGAACATTCTCTACATGTGTGAACATTGTCTGCATGTGTGAACATTCTCTACCTGTGTGAACATTCTCTACCTGTGTTCTACTTGTGTGAACATTCTCTACTCGTGTGAACATTCTCTACATGTGTGAACATTGTCTGCATGTGTGAACATTCTCTACCTGTGTGAACATTCTCTACCTGTGTTCTACTTGTGGGAACATATAGGGATGGCACATATTTATCATAGCCACCTAGAAAATGATGCTGGAACATGTGTGACATGGGCATGTGTGACGGTTGTATGTGACGGACGTGTGTGGCGGACATGTTTTATGGACAACTTAGGATTGCTGTCTCAAAAAACAGAATTAGTCTTTCAATGGATTCCGGCCCACTGTTGGATCCCTGGAAACGAGAAAGCAGATGAGCTCGCAAAAGCCAGAAGTGATGGCACATAGATTCCCTCATCCACAGAATTATAAAGAACCAAAGACACTCATCAAACAATCCATGAGGACAGAATGGAGAGACCAGCACAAAGAATACAAGCCAGAAAATTATGGCATAGACAAACTTGGCAGAGATGGGCAGACAAAGATCTTCAGACTCAGAACTGGACATTGTAGACTCAAGGCCCACCTCCACAGAATGGGTCTCAGAGACACTGCCACGTGCGATTGTGGAGCACCCAAGCAAACACCAGAACATATTCTGCAGGACTGCCCTACCTATACAGACCAAAGAGAGGCAGTCTGGCCTGGGGAAACGACCATGCTCGAAAAGCTGTGGCCAACCGGCGAAGACCTGAAACGCATAGTCTCTTTCATGAACCTCACCGGACTAGCAGCACAGCATCAGTTGATCGTGAACCTCACCGGACTAGAAGCACAGCATCAGTTGATCCTGAACCTCACCGGACTAGAAGCCTAGCATCAGTTGATCCTGAACCTCACCGGACTAGAAGCCTAGCATCAGTTGATCCTGAACCTCACCGGACTAGAAGCCTAGCATCAGTTGATCCTGAACCTCACCGGACTAGAAGCCTAGCATCAGTTGATCCTGAACCTCACCGGACTAGAAGCCTAGCATCAGTTGATCCTGAACCTCACCGGACTAGAAGCCTAGCATCAGTTGATCCTGAACCTCACCGGACTAGAAGCCTAGCATCAGTTGATCCTGAACCTCACCGGACTGGAAGCCTAGCATCAGTTGATCCTGAACCTCACCGGACTAGAAGCCTAGCATCAGTTGATCCTGAACCTCACCGGACTGGAAGCCTAGCATCAGTTGATCCTGAACCTCACCGGACTAGAAGCGTAGCATCAGTTGATCCTGAACCTCACCGGACTAGAAGCGTAGCATCAGTTGATCCTGAACCTCACCGGACTAGAAGCGTAGCATCAGTTGATCCTGAACCTCACCGGACTAGAAGCGTAGCATCAGTTGATAGATAAAGAAGACGGACATGTGTGACAGACATGTGTGATGTGCATGTGTGACAGACATGTGTGATGTGCATGTGTGACACGGACATGTGTGACGGACATGTGTGTATACAGAAATCTATGTATTATATCTTGTTTCAGCACCAGCAAGGCCACCAAGAAATGGTAAGCCACCAATAGTTGGTAAGTTTTCCCACCTTAACCTTATCCTCACTTTAGCAACACTGTTAGTGCATGCAATGTCTGGTCTGCTCTCACACCTAGACCACTACCTAACAGCCACTGCAGCTTTTAGCCGTCTATCGGAGGCTCATTAATTAACATGGCTAGTTGACATGACAGACTCTTATTTTTTGGTTCAGAAGTTAATAAGGGATGGCTGTGGCATGAGCGGATACATAGAGGCCTCAAAACTTCTGGACTTTCTCATGGCCTGCTGATGGTGGCTCATTGACACAATGTTGCTACTTCGATGAATGCACCCACAGTTGTATCGACGTCTCCCTGTTGTAGTATTAATTAATAGAGGGCATGTCGCACCAACCACCTATGAACACGATAAGTGGCTCAAGTTTCAGGCTGCATACAGTGAGGATGATGTCTTCCTGATTTGACCTAACCAGATGGTGTGTGGATGGCCGTGGAGCAGATCCGTGATGGATAGGGTCGTTTCCAATCTTTAATGTTCATGGTCTGATTTTAGAGCCTTGACAAGGCGTCCATGTGGGACAAATGGTGATGGTTTAGCATGGTGAATGTGTTTTCGAGGACCTGTCCATCGGGTGACTTCGTCGTTTGAGATCCGGTCATACCAGTGGATCGCATGCTGAAGTCTTCAATGCACATTTGATCACTATGCTGAATGGTGCAGGTTTTCGGAGTCATACAGCAGGATGGGACCGCCACAGGTTATGTCAGTTCATAGCTTGGTTTTCAGTGTAAGTCTGGTGCTGGTTCCAGGCTTAATGTAGCTAGCGTGGCTGTTATATGTTCTCAACATTTGTGTGTTGTTGTGTTGCTACATGCTTCTAGCTGGAGTATACATAGTACTACTCATAGTCGCCAACCCTACTTAATGTCTGTTAACAACTCGTAATGCCATACTTAGACCAGAACAGGTGCACAATCGACACCAGCGACTGATAGCTGACCTGTTGCATAAGGGTAGACAAACCATAGTTGACCAAGATCCTATTCCACCTCCATGTGGCGGCCCTGGAAACAGGCTGCACTAATCACTAGTGTAGACTGGCCAAGGAGTAGGGATCGCAGTGACAAGGCAAACCCAGTACTAAAAAATGTCAGCTGAAATTGGATGTATCGGGCCGAATGTCGCAGATATCACTGTAAACTACAACACAATGTCCTTTTCAGGACAAATGCTGAAGCAAGAAGAAGGAGGACGGAGAGGGGGAGGAAGTGGAGGGAGACCCGATCCTACCAAGTCTTAAAGATATGATTGCAAATACATTTCACCACTTTAGTGCCATTTTCACTTTTTTATCGATAACAAATCTGATCTGAACATCACCACAGCCATTTCAAATCATTTATGTGTGATATCACCAGAGCTATTTCAAATCATTTATGTGTGATATCACCAGAGCTATTTCAAATCATTTGATATCACCACAGCTATTTTCAATAATTTTAATGTATGATATCACCAGAGCTATTTCAAATAATTTGTATGTTTGATATCGCCACATCTATTTCCAATTACTTGTATGTGTGATACCACAGTTATGTTTTCGATATATTTATGTTTGAACACATCATGGCCACAACTATTACAAATATATTATTATTTGATTGCACTTCACCACAACCATTTCAAATCTTTTTCACGTGATCTCATGATTATCACAACTATTTTAGATCTATTTCTAATTGATATCATAGTTGACAAAAATGGTTTTGGTGAAGATGTAATTATGTTCAATGATGATCATGATGATACTAATAACGATGAATATGATACAACTTTGCTTCCAGTAATAAAAGTGACAGCAGAGAAGACATACAGAGGCAATCCATCTCCTCCCAGCAGCTTGAAGCCTGCCTTGTACTTTGCTAAAGATGATGTCATAGATATCGTTGCTAAACCAGATGATAACTGGTGGATGGTATGTCTATCTCTTGGTGTCATGTTCTCAATATGTCAACTGGGGGATGGTATGTCTACCTCTTGGTGTCATGTTCTCAATATGTCAACTGGGGGATGGTATGTCTACCTCTTGGTGTCATGTTCTCAATATGTCAACTGGGGGATGGTATGTCTACCTCTTGGTGTCATGTTCTCAATATGTCAACTGGGCGATGGTATGTCTACCTCTTGGTGTCATGTTCTCAATATGTCAACTGGGGGATGGTATGTCTACCTCTTGGTGTCATGTTCTCAATATGTCAGCTGGGGGATGGTATGCCTTCCTCTTGGTGTCATGTTCTCAATATGTCAACGGGGGGATGGTATGCCTTCCTCTTGGTGTCATGTTCTCAATATGTCAACTGGTGGATGGTATGCCTTCCTCTTGGTGTCATGTTCTCAATATGTCAACTGGTGGATGGTATGCCTTCCTCTTGGTGTCATGTTCTCAATATGTCAACTGGTGGATGGTATGCCTTCCTCTTGGTGTCATGTTCTCAATATGTCAACTGGGGGATGGTATGTCTTCCTCTTGGTGTCATGTTCTCAATATGTCAACCGGTGGATGGTATGCCTTCCTCTTGGTGTCATGTTCTCAATATCTCAACCGGTGGATGGTATGTTACTGTGAAGTTTGTTTCTCAACGCCTGATAAAAAATCAGAAATTTAATTGCAATGCCATCGATCAGGAACAATCTGAATGGCACTAAATGAGGATGAAAACGTCATGAAGAAAATAATAGTGAGTGATGAAACATGGGTTTATGGATACAACATCATGATGATAATTCAATCCTCCTGCTGAGTTGGGAAGATTTTTTCAAGACTGATCAAATTGTGGCAGTTTGGGTTGAATATGAAAGTCATGTTGACTGTGTTCTTTTACATTGAGGGTGTTGTATGTCAAGAATTCTGACCTCAGATGGCAAACAGTTAACGGCTGAAAGTGTTGTAACATCCTCAGGAAAATGTCCAGAGAGAAAGGATGTGAGTTGTGGAAAAACAATTTTTTGCTCCACCACGGCAATGCCCAAACCCACACATCACTGCTCGTTCAGGAATTGTTTTGCAAACAAAAAGGAAGACAAGTCTGTTTCTCTAGCAGACTACTCACCTGACCTGGTCTTAGCAGACTACTCACCTGACCTGGTCTTAGCAGACTACTCACCTGACCTGGTCTTAGCAGACTACTCACCTGACCTGGTCTTAGCAGACTACTCACCTGACCTGGTCTTAGCAGACTACTCACCTGACCTGGTCTTAGCAGACTACTCACCCGACCTGGTCCTAGCAACTACTCACCTGACCTGGTCTTAGCAGACTACTCACCTGACCTGGTCTTAGCAGACTACTCACCTGACCTGGTCTTAGCAGACTACTCACCTGACCTGGTCTTAGCAGACTACTCACCTGACCTGGTCTTAGCAGACTACTCACCTGACCTGGTCTTAGCAGACTACTCACCTGACCTGGTCCTAGCAACTACTCACCTGACCTGGTCCTAGCAACTACTCACCTGACCTGGTCTTAGCAGACTACTCACCTGACCTGGTCTTAGCAGACTACTCACCTGACCTGGTCCTAGCAACTACTCACCTGACCTGGTCCTAGCAACTACTCACCTGACCTGGTCCTAGCAACTACTCACCTGACCTGGTCCTAGCAACTACTCACCTGACCTGGTCCTAGCAACTACTCACCTGACCTGGTCCTAGCAACTACTCACCTGACCTGGTCTTAGCAGACTACTCACCTGACCTGGTCTTAGCAGACTACTCACCTGACCTGGTCTTAGCAGACTACTCACCTGACCTGATCCTAGCAACTACTCACCTGACCTGGTCCTAGCAACTACTCACCTGACCTGGTCCTAGCAACTACTCACCTGACCTGGTCCTAGCAACTACTCACCTGACCTGGTCCTAGCAACTACTCACCTGACCTGGTCCTAGCAACTACTCACCTGACTTGATCCTAGCAACTACTCACCTGACCTGGTCCTAGCAACTACGCACCTGACCTGGTCCTAGCTGACTACTCACCTGACCTGGTCCTAGCAACTACTCACCTGACCTGGTCCTAGCAACTACTCACCTGACTTGATCCTAGCAACTACTCACCTGACCTGGTCCTAGCAACTACTCACCTGACCTGTTCCTAGCAGACTACTCACCTGACCTGGTCCTAGCAACTACTCACCTGACCTGGTCCTAGCAACAACTCACCTGACCTGGTCCTAGCAACTACTCACCTGACCTGGTCCTAGCTGACTACTCACCTGACCTGGTCCTAGCAACTACTCACCTGACCTGGTCTTAGCAGACTACTCACCTGACCTGGTCCTAGCAACTACTCACCTGACCTGGTCCTAGCAACTACTCACCTGACCTGGTCCTAGCAACTACTCACCTGACCTGGTCCTAGCTGACTACTCACCCGACCTGGTCCTAGCTGACTACTCACCCGACTTGATCCTAGCAACTACTCACCTGACCTGGTCTTAGCAGACTACTCACCTGACCTGGTCCTAGCAACTACTCACCTGACCTGGTCTTAGCAGACTACTCACCTGACCTGTTCCTAGCAGACTACTCACCTGACCTGGTCCTAGCTGACTACTCACCTGACCTGGTCCTAGCAACTACTCACCTGACCTGGTCCTAGCAACTACTCACCTGACCTGGTCCTAGCTGACTACTCACCTGACCTGGTCCTAGCAACTACTCACCTGACCTGGTCTTAGCAGACTACTCACCTGACCTGGTCCTAGCAACTACTCACCTGACCTGGTCCTAGCAACTACTCACCTGACCTGGTCCTAGCAACTACTCACCTGACCTGGTCCTAGCTGACTACTCACCCGACCTGGTCCTAGCTGACTACTCACCCGACTTGATCCTAGCAGACTATTCATAATTTTCCTAACTGAAACCCAGCTTGATAGGGCAAAGGTTTATGACCATTGAAGAAATGATGGACATTTCACAGAATGATCCACAGAACTGGAACTAGGAGTGATATACTAATACATGTTGAAGAAGATGAGGCTGATACTGACCAGATAAATATGAAAAAGTTATACAAAAATGTTCTGGAACTTTTTGAACAGAATCATATATGTATGAAGGGTGTTGATAACATGTCTATATGTGTAGGTTATTGATAACATAATGCATGTGTAAGATATTCATGACATGTCTGTGTATGTAGGTGTTGATAACATATTGTTATGTTGTGTAAAACACTGATAATATGTGTGTGCTGGTCTTGTATCTTGTTGACATCATTTTGAAATCTATTTTGTTGTCTTCCACCTTTCAGGGAAGGTTAAATGGAGAAGAAGGCTATTTTCCTAAGGGTTTTGTGAGAGAAAAAAGACAGGTAATTTGGCAAGTTTTAGGCAATTTGACTGTTTTGAACTGTAAACATTCTTTGGCAGTGATATTAATAGATTGTCCATTTTCTATCAAATTGGTGAATATTAATATACAGATATGTTTATTTATTGACATGAAATTGTGATTGAAAAAATATAACCTCTGGTTCTCTTTGCCGTAAATTCACTGCCCTAAACTCACTGTGTACAGCTGAGAGAACAATTGCACATGGAAAGAGTTAATAACCCCTTCAGGATAAAAAATTGGGTCAGGGCTTATGGGTTGCTTTTGTAACAACTAAATATAGAAAAAATCTGGCAAAGATGGCGCCATAACTGGCTGCGAGTCTACATTTCTCTACTGTTTTGGATCATTATGGATGCCGCAAGACCCCGGATTTGCCTGAAATTCACACTAGTCGACGACTTACACTTGTGTTCACGGAAACGTGGTGTTGTTTTCCATCTGGACTTGTTATTTCGTTCTTCTTTTGTGATTTCTTCCATCCGTTTATCCTGGTCTGGACGCCGGCTGAATGGCACTACGCTTATACCTGTGTCGTATTTCACGGGTTAGTTCTGCCGGTTCACCTTCACGAATTTGGCGTGTGGGAATTTTAGATGCTACTATGATGAGCTGAATACAGCTGGGGAGAGATGCCAGACTCACTCACACGCTGAGTGTTGTCCATTTGACCTCTTGTGGTTATCGAAACGGCACGACAAACTGCGTTAGATGCCATCCCACCTTTCTACCCTGCGGGTTACATGTTTACGGAAAGGCTTCGGTGGTAACCCTGAGGCAAAATCTGCATCCTATGCTATCTCCAGTTGTCTCGATGAATGTCTTGCCACTGGCAAAAGGTAGCTTAGGCTCTGTGAGTGAGGTTGACAAAAGGCGCAGTTTCTTTCTCACTTTAATCCAAATCACCGCGCAAGTCACCCATTTCAGCGGACACAGCAAGAGATACGACTGTCCACACGGCTGAACAAAGAGAGTGGTCTTCATCACTTGTGATGGACAACTATTGAAATAGCCACAAAAAACTAGAAATTTCTCAGACATGACTGACTTAACCTTTCCTACTCCGCACACAAAATTAAGTTTTATTTCCAGTAGCCGCATTATTTTTCATCACGCTACACCTTGGTTGTTGACTTTGAGAGACTAACTTGTTTATTGGTTGTTGACTTTGAGAGACTCTAACCTATTATTATGGTGGTTGTGTGTAAGAGACATAAATTAGTAAAGAACTTGTTGGTGTTATTGTTGTTATTGTGTGTGTTAGTTTCTGAGATACAAGAAGATGATGATGGTGATAATGTTGAAAAACAGCTTTTGGCGTCCCTTGGTTGAAAAAATAGATCTACCTCAGAAAAATCAGGCACAGAAACTCAAACGTCCCCATTCTCAATAATGGGTGAATCTTCAAATCTAAGGGAAGAAAACAAAGAAATTCTTTCCAAAAGTCTAAAACAAATTCCAAAATTGCCATTGTTTTTAATCTAACTGTACAGGATAGAAATCAGAACACTCTACAATCAAATGAGCAGCCTGTTCAGCCGTTTCTATTGCTTTAACCCTATAGGTTATATACGATAAAATTGACGACCCTGGAGCCGACGCCATATTACAGCGTTGGAAATGGGCGTAGAGCTGTTCCGGCGCCTTTACACGTCGTTGGTGCGGTAAAGGCTAAAATAAGAAGGTTACACAGCACAGTACATAGAGTAGTTTAGATGAAACAGGAGCAAATATTACAGCCTATAAAAACAAAAATCTCAATATTTAGTGACACGTGGTACACTTACTGGACATAATGATTATCTCAGCATCTGCAATGTTGATCCACTTTATGCTTCTTTATAATCTATATAGTGAAGCCTAGATCAAATGTGAAGGTAATATATCCAATATAAGTGAAGATATCACACATTAAGTCAAGACTGTTTACGTTTAGCCGTCCTTAGCAACCAGAAACACAAATCAAACTGATGATAGAAAAGAATACACTGTATTCAAAACTGATGATAGAAAAGAATATACTGTATTCAAATCCCAAATTAAAACTGATGATAGAAAAGAATATACTGAATTCAAATCCCAAATTAAAACTGATGATAGAAAAGAATATACTGTATTCAAATCCCAAATTAAAACTGATGATAGAAAAGAATATACTGAATTCAAATCCCAAATTAAAACTGATGATAGAAAAGAATATACTGAATTCAAATCCCAAATTAAAACTGATGATAGAAAAGAATATACTGAATTCAAATCCCAAATTAAAACTGAAGATAGAAAAGAATATACTGAATTCAAATCCCAAATTAAAACTGATGATAGAAACGAATATACTGAATTCAAATCCCAAATTAAAACTGATGATATCATTGTAGTTAACTAGAAGGATAAAAATTGATACTAAAAGATCTAGTAAAACTATAAATACGGATATAAACAAAACAGATCATTTGGCGCAAGATACGTCGAATCGTCTAGAAATGAGTGCGTTGTGACGCAGCCTGTGGTGAATGGCATGGAATGAGTTAAGTAGTCACAGAAATTGTGTGAAATATGTTCATTGAAATATAATTTCTTATCCATTATTTTGTTTACATTATGCATTGTAAATAAAAAAAAAATTGTCATTGGGGTTGTACTACAAATGGATTGTGCACTAGTGGTATAGAAAGCTGTGCTGATAACTGCAGATTGAGAGAGATTTTCACTGAATGGCCATCTATTTGATGTGGTCCTGGAGTCGGTGCATCGCCAGTCTTTAGACTGCAGTAGTTTGGGTTCACATGTTAAGTAAGGAGGGGTACCTAGAGGACAGATTAGGAGTGTATACAATCAGTGAGCAACAGGAACTGTCAATATACATGGAAAGGTAAAGGTAGTCTTATAGCAAACACCGCTGTCAGGGATGAAGTGTTAGAGACTTCATTACATTTATGAGGTGGGATGGCCAGTTCCTTTCTTTGCTGTGCTGCTTTATTCCCCTAATAGTAAGCTAGGTACAAATTTTCAGGTAGGCTGGCTGAAGTATGTTGTTAATGGACATTGAACCCGGTACCTATGCAAAGAAAAGCCAGCTCTCTACCACTTTACTACTAATCACTGCTACTCTACCAATGTAACCCTCTACCACCTTACCATTCTAGCATTTTACCACCCTATAATCCTACCACTCTATCACTCTACCACTCTACCACCTTGCAGCTGTACCGCTCTGCTTTCAAGACACTGAGCATACAAACCCTTTGCCAAATGTCCAAATAGATTGAGCACCTATGAGTTTGCCCAGAATGCGTTGATGTTGGCCTTACTTAACCAAGCTTAACTTGCTAAAACATGTAAGGAGTCTACAGTCTGCCCATTTGTACAGTTCATTGACAAGTTTGATGTTCTGAGTACAGTTCATTGACAAGTTTGATGTTCTGAGTACAGTTCATTGACAAGTTTGATGTACTGAGATCATCCATGAACTATCTAGAGATGTTGATGATCCAACTGATGGATTGACAGTCTACAAATTGTGTCCAGTGGTGAGATGTGGCTAGCAGTAGTGTACAGGGCAAGCAGGCTACAGGAACCATTGGTATTCATACCTTTTGCCGTTTGCTAAAATAAACTGAATACCTTTTGGACTGTCTGGAGTACAGAGATGCTAATTCTCATTAACATAATGATGATTGATGGTTCACCATTTGGTCCCATTAGAAATATAAGACCACCACTACAGCTGGTCTCTTGACAGGAAGCCTGTATGGCAGTGGGGGTTTCAATAATTTGCATGGTGGGATACAGTTGTTCCGTTATCTCCTCCTCTACTATGCTACCAGGGCCGAACATGGTCCCTGTCCAACCATGCGAGAATAGGCATGAAGTGTTTGAGGAAGGACATCGGTGTTACCAGGAGAGGTAGACAGCCAAACAAGGATATTTGATGTATGGTTGGCACTACATCTTGTGTAGAGAACAGGCAAAAAACATGCTGGTTCAGTCGTAGAGCGACACGAGTTCACAATGACCGACACAACACAACGACCAACACAACACAATGACCGACACAACACAATGACCAACACAACACAACGACCAACACAACACAACGACCAACACAATAACCAACACAACACAACGACCAACACAATGACCAACACAACACAATGACCAACACAACTAGCAACACAACACAACAACCAACACAACACAACGACCAACACAACACAACGACCAACACAAGGACCAACACAACGACCAACATAATGATCATCACAACACAACAATACAACCAAGACAACACAATGACCAACACAACACAACGACTAACACAACACAATAACCAACACAACACGACCAACACAACACAACGACCAACACAACATAATGACCAACACAACACGACCAACACAACACAACGACCAACACAACACAACGACCAACACAACACGACCAACAACACAACGACCAACACAATGACCAATACAATGACTAACAACACAATGACCAACACAACGACCAACACAACACAATGACTAACACAACACAATGACTAACACAACACAATGACTAACACAACGGCCAACACAACGACCAACACAACACAACGACCAACACAACACAGTGACCAACACAACGACCAACACAACACAACACAACGACCAACACAACACAACACAACACAACACAGCGACCAACACAACACACTTGGGGCAGGACAGATGACTAGAGCTCCCCACAATTCTCAACAGCATAAGTGGAAAGAAAGAAACCAAACTGTCTAGACGGAACCTTAGGGTTAATACAGAAGAAAACTGCTTTACACAGGCACTGTAAAGATAGTGGATACTGCTTTACATTGGCACTAGAGATAGTGAGTGGATATTGCTTTACCTTTACACAGGCACTGTAAAGATAGTGTGTGGATACTCCGTTACACACACACTGTAAAGATTGTGGATACTGCTTTACACAGGCACTGTAAAGATAGTGTGTGGATACTCCATTACACACACACTGTAAAGATAGTGGATACTGCTTTACACAGGCACTGTATTGATAGGGAGTGGATACTGCTTTACACAGGCGCTGTAAAGATAGTGGATACTGCTTTACGCAGGCACTGTAAAGATAGTGGATACTGCTTTACACAGGCACTGTAACGATAGTGGATACTGCTTTACGCAGGCACTGTAAAGATAGTGGATACTGCTTTACACAGGCACTGTAACGATAGTGGATACTGCTTTACACAGGCACTGTAACGATAGTGGATACTGCTTTACACAGGCACTGTAACGATAGTGGATACTGCTTTACACAGGCACTGTAAAGATAGTGGATACTGCTTTACACAGGCACTGTAAAGATAGTGGATACTGCTTTACACAGGCACTGTAAAGATAGTGGATACTGCTTTACACAGGCACTGTAAAGATAGTGGATACTGCTTTACACAGGCACTGTAAAGATAGTGTGTGGATTGTGTATCAATGTTCATGTTGTGCTCGCTTTCTTGTGTAATATAAAACACACAAAGGTACCAAAGGCAGGACCTGAGGAATCATCTACACATCTACAGCAGAATGGAGTGAAGAGGATGTCGAATGATGCCACAGCATCAGCTGTGGGTCTCGACTCCATGCCCGCCAACAACACGCTGAAGAAGAAAGATGTCCAGATCTTCCCTTCACAGTTCTGGTATGAAAGCACAACTGGCATACAGCTCCCCAAAACTGAACGTCGTGCAGGTTCTTGATACCTGGCCTGTTGATATCTTGTGCATAATGTTGTTGTTATTTGTTGACATCATCAGCTGTCCCTCTTGACATGCTCTCCAGGAATGCGTAGACAAAAGCTAACAATTACATTTTGTTGAGTATCCAAGCGTCACTTGAAGATATTTTATCACTCTGGGTAGAGTAGTACTTGAGTACTACTATATAATATTCCATTTAAATAATAGTTTACAATTTTTTTTAATGTGTAGAGTTAAAAAAGGTTAAAATACCTTTTTATGGAATATCCCATAGTCACTTAAATATTTAGCGCTTCTTAAAAATATCACATAGTCAAAAGATTTATTATCACTGAAAATATCTGTCAAAGATTAATTATCACTAAAAATATCATGTAGTCAGATTTATAATCTCTGGAAATATCACACAGCCAAAAATTTATTATCTCTGAAAATATTACATAGTCAAAGATTTATTATCACAAAAAATATCACATAGTCAAAGATTTATTATCACAAAAAATATCACATAGTCAAAGATTTATTATCACAAAAAATATCACATAGTCAAAGATTTATTATCACAAAAAATATCACAGTCAAAAATTTATTATCACAGAAAATATCACATAGTCAAAGATTCATTATCACTGAAAATATCACATAGTCAAAGATTTATAATCACTGACAATATCACATAGTCAAAGATTTATTATCACACAAAATATTTGATGGCCACTTGAAGATACATTACGACTAAGAACAAAGAAATACCAGAAAAAGAATCCACTTGATGATTCTCCAATTCACTGTGCTGGTTGTGGTCACATATTGTTGAATGCACAGAATAAACAATGCAGTAGAGACATAGAAATGATCAATAGTGGATAGCTAGCTGTTGGAAGTCGCTAGCTAGTTGTTGGGTAGAAGGAGAGCACAGAAAGACTGACATCTTGTATCATCTTGTGTTTAGTATTGCCTGCGCTAGCTAGATCCAGGCCATGTCACCACTGGGCAGGTCACAGGTCATGCTGGGAAGTCAGCACATAGTCAAGACAGTTTGTGACTAAATATGGAAAACAAGACAGTTGGTGACTAAATATAGAAGACAAGACTATTTGTGACTAAATATGAAAGACAAGTCAGTTTGTGACTAAATATGGAAGACAAGACAGTGTGTGACTAAATATAGAAACGACTATTTGTGACTAAATATGAAAGCCAAGTCAGTTTGTGACTAAATATGAAAGACAGGACAGCTTGTGACTAAATATGAAAGACAAGACAGTTTGTGATTAAATATGAAAGACAAGACAGTTTGTGACTAAATATGAAAGATAAGACAGTTTGGGACTCAATATGAAAGACAAGACAGTTTGTGACTAAATATGAAAGATAAGACAGTTTGTGACTAAATATGAAAGACAAGACAGTTTGTGACTAAATATGAAAGACAAGACAGTTTGGTACTAAATATGAAGTACAAGTCAGTTTGTGACCCTAATATGAAAGACATGCATTAAAATATATAAATAATATCTAAAATATGTGTCAAATAACGAGCTTACAGGAACTCAGATAACAGTTTCACTTACATTAAAAACACATGGATTCACTTTCTTCTGCTGCAGTGGGTTATTATGGACAAATAATTTATCTAACGTGCATTCACGACATTTACCAAAATTTCAGTCTAAAACAAATCAATCTCTAGTTTCGCTGAGATTTGTGGGTAAATGAATGATTGACATGTTGGGGATAGACAAGGGGGCTGTATCTAGGCATGAAGTGAGAATAGTACTCTGTGATTACAGCGAACCTCTGCTTGATATTCGGACCACAATACATACACATCATTTCATGGGGATTTTCCGTCAGAGAGTAAAGAACCATACTCAATAGCAACAAACACTCTAGCTGTAATGTGTGGGTGACACTTTACTCTAGCTGTACTGGGTGGGTGACACTTTACTCTAGCTGGACTGTGTGGGGTGACACTTTACTCTAGCTGTACTGTGTGGGGTGACACTTTACTAAAGCTGTACTATGTGGGGTGACACTTTACTCTAGCTGTACTGTGTGGGGTGACACTTTACTAAAGCTGTACTGGGTGGGTGACACTTTACTCTAGCTGGACTGTGTGAGGTGACACTTTACTCTAGCTGTACTGTGTGGGGTGACACTTTACTCTAGCTGGACTGTGTGGGGTGACACTTTACTCTAGCTGTACTGTGTGGGGTGACACTTTACTAAAGCTGTACTGGGTGGGTGACACTTTACTAAAGCTGTACTATGTGGGGTGACACTTTACTCAAGCTGTACTGGGTGGGTGACACTTTACTCTAGCTGTACTGGGTGGATGACACTTTACTCTAGCTGTTCTGGGTGGGTGACACTTTACTCTAGCTGTACTGTGTGGGGTGACACTTTACTCTAGCTGTACTGTGTGGGGTGACACTTTACTAAAGCTGTACTATGTGGGGTGACACTTTACTAAAGCTGTACTATGTGGGGTGACACTTTACTAAAGCTGTACTATGTGGGGTGACACTTTACTTTAGCTGTACTGGGTGGGTAATAGTGGGAGCTATAGAGCAATTCGTGCTATATTAATTGGCATACCAGGAATGGATTAATCTCTTCAAGCGGGGGTTCGACTGTATCTGTTTTGTTTGCATCATCATTTGTTTAGTTTCAGGAACATGTTAACTGTTTTAGTTTGGTTTATCTCACTCTACTGCTGTCCGTAGAATACTAATCTACCTGGCATCAAACTTGGGCATGTTGTATCATAACCATGTACCTATGTTTTGTGTTGTAGCATGGGAGTGGAACCCAGTTTGTTCTGGCTTTGATTAACTTCTGTCCTTTTTCCAGAATATTAGATCAACTGGTCTTTGAGATAGCGAGCTTGAATGGTCTTTTTTATCGTTTGTTTTCAAATAACCACCACTTTTATCATAACAATGCTACCAGTTCATGGCAGTCCTATCTTACCACTATACAGTTTATCCTTCAATTTGCCACATCTATTTTCTTCGTATATTTGTTGTCTGTATCTTGTTTCTACTTAGTCTATGTTTCAGATATTTCTAAGTAAATTTCCAGGGGTTGACAATTTACAACCTGTGAACAGTATTCTAACGGCCCACATAAGATATTCGGTCCACAATCTTAAAACTAAATATATCCCCCTCAGCCTGCAGTGATGCTAAAATAAATTCTAGTGATGTAAAATCGCATAATTTCAGTGAATTGTATTGATTTGCCTATATATATATTAGTTTTTGAAAAAGCAACATTATAAATAGGTTCTAAATTATTTCTACATGATATTATTTTTATGACTATTATGAATGTCTATATCGAATAGAACGTTTGAGATGGTATGATAAAGTAATTGTTGTGGACCTATAGCGAAGGACCAGACAGACTACAGTGGCGCTTCAGGTAATGAAGAAGAACTAGCATGGGTTGGGCACACATTCTGGAAACCCGTATATAGTGTTACCAAACAGTCCCTCTTCTGGAATCCACATGACAGAAGATGTAGTGGCAGACCTAGGCACACATGGATAAGGAAGCTTGTGGCGAACTTGACCTGAGCTTAAACGGCTGGCACCAGGTAGTCAAACATGACCTATTTTCTGCAGCAAGTCTATATTCCGCAGCAAGTTTTGATACGTTGAATGATTATATCAACTATAGATAAATGTGGCACACTTGTCTGCTCAGTGATGTACAAGGCGTGTTCAAATGAAACCAGACATAAACTGCAACAAGTGAACATACGTACGATGCGCATGATGACATCACTTCTGGTGTAAACAGTACATACCAACTGTCAAGTTTGCCAAATTTAATTATCCTCCAACTCATAGTTTCCTCAGTAGACTATTGAAAACATGGAGGGTGTGACACGAAATCCACCCAAAGTTGATCAGCGAGCGGTGATTCTGTTTCTAACAGCTGAAGGATGTCGACCAGTTGACATTTATTGCAGAATGCAGACAGTGTATGATGACAAAAGTATTTCATAGACAACAGTAAAGAACTGGATAACGATGTTTAAAGAGGGAAGTGAAAGTTAACGAAAGATCTTCTGAGACCAGGTCAGGCTCATATTGTTTCGTTAACTCACTTCCTTCTTTAAACATCGTTATCCAGTTGTTCACTGTTGTCTTCGACACACTTTTGTCCCCATACACTGCCTGCATTCTCTGATGGGTGTCAACTGGTCGACATCCTTCAACTGTTAGAAACCGAATCACCGCTCGCTGATCAATTCTGGGCGAATTTCTTATCACACCCGCCATGTTTTAAATGGTCTGCTGAGGAAACTATTAGTCGGAGGGTAATGACATTTTGCAAACATGACGGTTGGTATGTGCTGTTTACACCAGAAGTGACGTCATCATGCCCAGCGTAAATATGTTCGCTTGGTGGACTTCGGTCCGGTTTCATTTGAACACGCCTCACAGTATCCAGGTAAAGGTAGCCAACCCTTGGTCTAAACATGACCCTCTTGTAGGAAAGTTCTTGATGTCCAGTTTGTGTGTTGCATGTATTTTATGTCTATTCTCCTTCTATATGTGGACTTAAATGCATGATTATTGTACTATATGCATTGTGCTGTCAAAAATAGGAGAAGCCCAGGAACTCGTACGAGTCATGGAACGAGGTGCCCAATGGAGGACCTCAGAGACAAATTCTTCAACCTCAACCTCAACCACCTCAACCCGGCAGCCGCAGCCAGTCCACTGTGGGAAATCTTCACCCTTTTGCTTGGTATGTGCATGCGGACTGGTGTGAGCAGCTGATGGAGTGTATGAGCGATTGTTTTTTTAAAATCTCGTTTGCCTTGGAGTGCATTGTACTGTGTTTTGCGCCTGATGACCCAGTGCATTCATTCAAGCACAGTCTTTTTTTTTGGTGCATACTTCCTGAAAGGGAATAATCATGATGTTTTATGAATCCTAACACAAGCAGGTCCCACCACTTGGCCTGCACAAGTAATCATATGGATTTGTTTGCCTGAATAGTTTTTGAGGGCAGCTCTGTGTGTGACAAATGATAGATAAAGGGGAGCCAGTGGATGTTATTTATCTAGAATTTGCAAAGGCCTTTGATAGAGTACCTCATGAAAGATTATTTCAAAAAGTAAAATCACATAGAATAGGTGGGGGAGTTGCCAAATGGATTGAAAATTGGTTAACGGGAAGAAGGCAAAGGGTGGGTATAAATAAGGAGTACTCTGAGTGGTGTGAAGTGAAAAGTGGAGTGCCACAGGGCTTGGTTTTGGGACCAATTCTGTTCTTGATATATATAAACTATATAAACGATTTGGACATTGACATGGGATCCATGATTGCAAAATTTGCTGACATAAAACTATGCAGTAGTGTCTCGTCTAAAGCAGAAGTGGATATATTGAGGTCAGATTTAGATAAAATTTGAGAATGGTCTGTAAGCTGGCAAATGGAGTAATGTAGATAAATGTACAGTCATCCACTTAGGTAGATCCAATATGGAACATAATTACAGAATGGGAGAGAGCAATATTAGAAAGATAGATAAGGAAAGGGACCTAGGGGTTATAATAGATCCTTTTATAATAGATCATACAGGTAAGGTGAGTGAGCAAGTTCAGATAGCAGTGAAGAAGGCAAATGAAATGTTAGGTATGATAAAAAGAAATATTAAACATAGGAGTAAGGAAGTGATAGTCAAACTGTATGAAGCGATAGTTAGACCTAGATTGGAGTACTGTGTACAGGTGTGGAGTCCTTTTCATAAAAGGGATATAAACATGCTGGAAAGAATACAAAAAAGAGTGACAAAGCTGATAGTGGGATTTCAGAATTACAGTTATGAGGAAAGACTCAGAAAAACCGGCCTAAAGTGTCTAGAAGAGAGAAGAATTCGAGGTGACTTAATACAGGCTTATAAAATGATCAGAGGAATGGATAAATCAGACTATAAATACAGCCACCCACAAGAACAAGAGGGCATAGCTACAAACTAACTAAAGAGAGGTCCAGATTAGATATTAGGAAATATTTTTTCTAGTCAGAGAGTGGTGAATGCTTGGAATGCATTGCCACAGGAGGAAGTGGAGGCAGGGACAGTTAATGCATTTAAGAATAAATTGGATGTGCATAGCTTTTAGAGCAAAGTAATGTAAATGAAACTGGTTGTATATATAGATCTCGCAGAGTCTTCTAAACCAGTATAAAGACGTTAAGTGACGAAATGGGACAAAGCCACACTGGGAGCATACTGTTCCCCTCTATATGTTACTTCTGGGTTTGAGAGCTCTAGAAACAGTCCCCAATAAGTTACGGAAATGAAAGAGTCAATAACTTCATTTACAGGGGATAAGAAGAAGTAGTAGTTAAAGAATGGATTGTTAGCTGGACTATGTGAGTGTGTGATTGATTGAAATGGAGTACCTGCTTACATATGATGTGTGTGCGTGTTTATTGTTAGAGAGCACTGAATGTGTTGTGTGTGAGTGCAGTCGACTAGTGTTTGAATCCAAAAGTTCACTATTGACAGAACAGGTTTGCAAGCATTTCTTGTAATCTTTTTCATTGATTCCAACTTTGAATCAAACACTAAATTTTAGTTTGTTCAAATAGAACTACTGTTTGAGCGTATTTGAAGATTCTAATGGCGTGGCTTCGTTTGTTCTCAAACTTCCGCTACCAAGCACTGAAAAGGGCTTGCAAATAGCAGAATGTAGTCCAGAGAACGGAATGCAGTGTCATAGTTTACAGCTTGATTGCGATATTTGCCCTTTTTTGGTCCCACACATCTGACTTCAGCATGGCATTGTTGTGTATAGGGTGGCCTCACCTCTTCGATCCCTTCTCCTTAGCCAGTCTGCCCTGCTTCAGCCTCTTATCCAGGATCACTGCGTGGAGGTGTAGAAGGGTCTTGGCAGCTCTGGTTCGCTTGCCCTGACGCTAGCAGTCAGCTATGGGTTACTGACCACTGCAGCTCATGCGATGCTCTAAGCTTCTAATTAAGTTCAGCTCCCAATTATTTAGCTTTGAATTAAGTGAACTTTGCTTTCTCTCCGGGTCTATG
This sequence comes from Ariolimax columbianus, assembly GCA_036924085.1. Lineage (NCBI taxonomy): Eukaryota > Metazoa > Mollusca > Gastropoda > Stylommatophora > Arionidae > Ariolimax > Ariolimax columbianus. The sequence goes on from JAVGWX010000020.1 coordinate 59,766,775, forward strand.
TTTGAGTGTGTCTGTTTCTGTCTGCCACATGCACGAAAGAGGGAAGGATTTTATGACCAATTTAATGGTTGCACATTATAAAAGTATTGAAAGATAAGTTTTTACTAAATTATTAACATCACATCCTGCAGTACCTCTCACAGTTTCTGGATGCTGATTATAGAAATGTATAGATTAATTCTGGATGCTGATTATAGAAATGTATAGATTAATTGGGGTCAGCCGTGTCCTATGAGTTACGGGGGGGGGGGGGGGGGGGGGGGGGTTAGATCGAGTAACTCCTGTAATCAGTCATATTGCATGTGAATATTGCTGTTGAAATTGGACGTCAGGTTTGATTGATTTGCCTTTAAGTGCATGCAGTGTTGTGGTCCTTGGCATGTTGTGTTGTTATCCCCAGTGTATTCATTATCTGACTGTTGTAACATGTTTGTATAGTTGTTGCTGTGATTAAAACATTCAGTTTTGATTAGTGGGTTGTAAGGGGTTCAGAGGATAGATCTGACCTGAATGACTTGTAGTTTGATCAGTGGGTTGTGAGAGTCTCAGAGCCTAGATCAGGCCTGGATAACTTGTTTGATTGGGGTGGGTTGTGAGAGTCTCAGAGCCTAGATCAGACATGGATAACTTGTAGTTTGATCAGTGGGTTGTGAAAGGCTCAGAGCCTAGATCAGACATGGATAACTTGTAGTTTGATCAGTGGGTTGTGAGAGGCTCAGAGCCTAGATCAGACATGGATAACTTGTAGTTTGATCAGTGGGTTGTGAGAGGCTCAGAGCCTAGATCAGACATGGATAACTTGTAGTTTGATCAGTGGGTTGTGAGAGGCTCAGAGCCTAGATCAGACATGGATAACTTGTAGTTTGATCAGTGGGTTGTGAGAGGCTCAGAGCCTAGATCAGACATGGATAACTTGTAGTTTGATCAGTGGGTTGTGAGAGGCTCAGAGCCTAGATCAGACATGGATAACTTGTAGTTTGATCAGTGGGTTGTGAGAGTCTCAGAGCCTAGATCAGACATGGATAACTTGTAGTTTGATCAGTGGGTTGTGAGAGGCTCAGAGCCTAGATCAGACATGGATAACTTGTAGTTTGATCAGTGGGTTGTGAGAGGCTCAGAGCCTAGATCAGACATGGATAACTTGTAGTTTGATCAGTGGGTTGTGAGAGGCTCAGAGCCTAGATCAGACATGGATAACTTGTAGTTTGATCAGTGGGTTGTGAGAGGCTCAGAGCCTAGATCAGACATGGATAACTTGTAGTTTGATCAGTGGGTTGTGAGAGTCTCAGAGCCTAGATCAGACATGGATAACTTGTAGTTTGATCAGTGGGTTGTGAGAGGCTCAGAGCCTAGATCAGACATGGATAACTTGTAGTTTGATCAGTGGGTTGTGAGAGGCTCAGAGCCTAGATCAGACATGGATAACTTGTAGTTTGATCAGTGGGTTGTGAGAGGCTCAGAGCCTAGATCAGACATGGATAACTTGTAGTTTGATCAGTGGGTTGTGAGAGGCTCAGAGCCTAGATCAGACATGGATAACTTGTAGTTTGATCAGTGGGTTGTGAGAGGCTCAGAGCCTAGATCAGACATGGATAACTTGTAGTTTGATCAGTGGGTTGTGAGAGGCTCAGAGCCTAGATCAGACATGGAAAACTTGTAGTTTGATCAGTGGGTTGTGAGAGGCTCAGATCCTAGATCAGACATGGATAACTTGTAGTTTGATCAGTGGGTTGTGAGAGGCTCAGAGCCTAGATCAGACATGGATAACTTGTAGTTTGATCAGTGGGTTGTGAGAGGCTCAGAGCCTAGATCTGACCTGGATAACTTGTCGTTTGATTGGGGTGGGTTGTGAGAGGTTCAGAGCCTAGATCAGACATGGCTATCTTGTAGTTTGACGTATTGTTTGGATAGCATGCAGGAAACAATTGATTGTAATGATTCAGTGTAAAATTATTTATTTGATCATAAAACCAACCGTCGTCAGGTTACAAATGTAGTTATTTTTTATGCCAGAAAGTGGTAAATGCTTGGAATGTATTGCCACAGGAAGTAGGGGAGGTAGTGACAATTAATGCATTCAAGAATAGATTGGATGTACATAGTTTTTAGAGCAAGGAAATTTAAATGAAATTGGTTGTATACAGACTCTGCAGTCTTCTAAACCAGTACAAATATGCTAGGTTAAGTTGTCTGCTATATCCTGTTGACCTTCTGTGACAGTGCATAATGCACGGCATAACACAACCTCTTTCTTTTCTGTTGTAAATAATAGTTCAATATGGAAGCATATTAAGAGACGCACCCTCATGGTGAGGCCCTTCCATTGCACTTTGGTTGGGCTAGCTTATGAGGGTGCACAAACCTAGCATAGGTACATACAGATGCACACATGCATCCAAGCACTGGTTTCTGCATCCTGGTATCGCCCAATGGACTACGGTCTGGGGTGGAATGGGCGGGCCTCCGCCAGTAGAAACTAGTGAGGCAAACATCTAAGCAACAAACAAAAAAATGATGCGGTACATTTCCCATGAGTAATGAGAGTATTTCAGCTATGGAATACTTGGTAGCACTACCATTAATATCTAGCATATATTTCAATAGAACCTAAAACCATCACATGAACAGTTGTCTAGTATAGATAGTAGCTTTCAATGATTCTATGGTAGGGTATCAAGGATTGATGGACATACATTCATCCATCAATTTGTTGTCATGTATACAAGATCCAAGAATGTTTTCATGTATATTCCACATGTGGAATGTCTAGTCAAGCTGCAAAATATTTGATATCACTGGCATATACGTTGTTTGTAGTAGGTCCTGTATTGGTAATTAATGGCTGAGGTTTGAGTGGCAAAGGACATGAGTAAACACATTATATCAAATGGGGGTGTAAGACACGGATGTGCTCTTTCGTCAGATCTCTTTATGTACAGCGAAATATGCGTAAGGAGCTTAAAAGGATCAATTAGAAGACGGACATGATGAAGAGGTTTCAAGTCTGGCAAAGATGGCGCTGTAACTGGCTGCGAGTCTAAATTTCTCTACTGTTTTGGATCATTATGGATGCCGCAAGACCACGGATTTGCCTGGAATTCACACTAGTCGACGACTTACACTTGTGTTCACGGATACGTGGAGTTGTTTTCCGTCTGGACTTATTTCGTTCTTTTTTTGTGATTTCTTCCATCCGTTTATCCTGGTCTGGACGCCGGCTGAATAGCGCTACGCTTAAACTAGTTATACCTGTGTCGTATCTCACGGGTTAGTTCTGCCGGTTCACCTTCACGAATTTGGCGTGTGGGAATTTTAGATGCTACTATGATGAACTGAATACAGCTGGGGAGAGATGCCAGACTCACTCACACGCTGAGTGTTGTCCATACGACCTCTTGTGGTTATCGAAAAGGCACGACAAACTCAGAACTGCGTTAGATGCCTTCCCACCTTTCTACCCTGCGGGTTACATGTTTACGGAAAGGCTTCGGTGGTAACCCTGAGGCAAAATCTGCATCCTATGCTATCTCCAGTCGTCTCGATGAATGTCTTGCCACTGGCAAAAGGTAGCTTAGGCTCTGTGAGTGAGGTTGACAAAAGGCGCAGTTTCTTCCTCACTTTAATCCAAATCTCCTAGCAAGTCACCCATTTCAGCGGACACAGCAAGAGATACGACTGTCCACACGGCTGAACAAAGAGAGTGGTCTTCATCACTTGTGATGGACAAACTATCAATACAGCAAGATATACGACTGTCCACACGGCTGAACAAAGAGAGTGGTCTTCATCACTTGTGATGGACAAACTATCAATACATCATGTAGATGATGGTGTTCCCACAGCTGAACTTGATTTACAAAAACTGGATAATGTAATAAGTTAGCAAAGTAAACATTTCTTCAAAACAGAAACAGTGGTTATAAGAGCAAGCGAAAAACCAGATTAGATGTTCAGGTCACGGTAGAAACTCCGATATTAAAACAGGCAAAACAATTTAGATACCTGGGGACCTCCATAACGGATGATGTAAGAAGTATCACTGAAATAAAAAACACAATGATGCTGATAAAAGCGGTCTTCATGAAAATACTAACTTCATCTCCATGTCAAGGAAAATGAAAGAGATAAAGAGGGCGTGAGAGAGAAAGAGTGAAGAAAAGCAGTTTATATTGGGCACAGGGGCTAGTGGTTAAGTGATACGGATCACAAGCCCAAGGTGCTGAGTTCGCTCCCCAATCACAGCACTGACCGTTACCTCGGAGAAGCAAACCCTTAGAAAAATACAGGAGGAAGCAGACCCTTACATAAAATGCATACTGAAGTCGGATGCACTGGGCTGACAGGCGCAAGGTAAAAACATAGTGCAACAGACACCACCTTGGAGAATAGAGAAATAAAGCAAACACCAAAAAAAAAAAAAAAAAATCATAATAATATTTGGCACACACTCAAACTGGAAGACATAGAAAATCTTATGACAACAGAAAAGATCGAGGGCAAGAGAATCAGAGGAAGCCAAAGAGAAAAGATAATGTGAAGACACGATCAACTGTATGAGAAAGCCGAGAGCATCTGAGGTGGTGACATGCTACAATGGCAGATGGTTGTGGAAGAAAGTGATCGTCAATGCCACCTGGAGCAGCACTTGATGGGGATCTTAAGGGAGAGTCAGTTGTTGATCCCTGCAAGCACTTGATGGGGATCTTAAGGGAGAGTCAGTTGTTGATCCCTGCAAGCACTTGATGGGGATCTTAAGGGAGAGTCAGTTGTTGATCCCTGCAAGCACTTGGTGGGGATCTTAAGGGAGAGTCAGTTGTTGATCCCTGCAAGCACTTGATGGGGATCTTAAGGGAGAGTCAGTTGTTGATCCCTGCAAGCATTTGGTTAAATTTTCTTGTGCATGGTTTTTCAAATAAAATGTGTTTGTTACATGGTTACTACACCGGATCTTGTCAGGCTTGAATTAGGGCTCAAAATAGTTATACTCTAACATGCCATACATGAGGTAAGATGCAACTGAAGAGCATTGCATATGGGGCCAGCTACCTCATTCTGTAGAAACTATATGGAAAGAGAAAAAGAAGAAAATATAGCTCTCTTGATGGTGGAAAAGGAGTCAATGACATGGATGCTAGAAATAGTTGATGGTTTCCACATGGGCATATTGGAAATTACTTGTACCATCCTTTCTCCCTTCCTCCCTTATTATTTCTCACATCTATCACTGACTTATATCCCTCATAAATCAGTCAATCAATCAATCACAACAATTCAAAACATGCTTTCCAATAAACTACTTCTTTACAAAGATGATAGACAAAAGTACAGCTGTTCCTTCCATCATTATTTACAAACAGGCAACTGAGAGCTTAGACAATTGCAAATGAACAGAAAATTCAGTTACTCGCAGATGATTTCATAAATTTGTATGATTTATTGCTAGAATCATTATAATTATTTGATACGATTTGTATAAATTTCTGTCTAATTGCAACTCTGCACACCAAAAAATATGAGTGTGCATTCATTTTAGCTTGAATTTTTTCATTTTAGTCTCTTATATGTTTTATTTTGCTGGAATAGCTAAGGGCCAGGGAAGCTGATAGATATGATATTTTACAATCTGTATTATCTTCGATTCCTGACTGTCCCATTACATCACATATTAGATATTAGAGAATATTTTCTTTTAGTCAGAGAGGGGTGAGTGCTTGAAACGCACTACCAGAGGAAGTATTGGAGGCAGGGTCAATTAATGCATTCAGGAATAGATTGGATGTGCATAGTTGTTTTTAAGATCAAGTGATTGTAAAAGAAACTGGTTGTATACAGACTGCAGAGTCTTCTAAACCAGTTTAAAGATGTAAGAACAAACAGGTCAACTCTCGATTAACCACATGTGTTTAATGATATGCAGATAACAGTATATCATGGACAATTCTCATCTGTGTTTATGTGTGACTATCCAGGTATGTAGGAGAAATGGAACGACCTACAGCTCAGAAGGAGCTGGACTCTATGCCTGATGGAACATTTCTTATACGTGTCACAAACAACCCAGCCCGTCACGGCGAGCTTAGCCTTAGTATTAAGTAAGTACACACAATACTTGTGCTGTTTTAAGTGCCTAATATGTGTGTCCGTTGTATGAATCGAGAGATCTCTTATAGGGTGTCAAGAACTTGCTGCATGTTATAAAAGGTCACTGAAGAGGGTCATGCATGTGGCTGGTAATCTTTTTTTCTTCTTTTCCTCATTCACCATATTTTAATTAATTATTTAATGTTTTATTTAATTATTTCTACGCGTGGAGACCCGAACCCTAGATGAAGGTTGTTGTGGTAGAGTTCTTGAGGGCTCCTGAATAGCTTAGTGTGGAGGTTCACCTCAGTGGGCCAGTGTTTTAGCTTTGTGTGGAGGTTCATCTCAGTGGGCCAGTGTTTTAGTGTGGAGGTTCACCTCAATGGGCCAGTGTTTTAGTGTGGAGGTTCACCTCAGTGGGCCAGTGTTTTAGTGTGGAGGTTCACCTCAGTGGGCCAGTGTTTTAGTATGGAGGTTCACCTCAATGAGCCAGTGTTTTAGTGTGGAGGTTCACCTCAGTGGGCCAGTGTTTTAGTGTGGAGGTTCACCTCAGTGGGCCAGTGTTTTAGTATGGAGGTTCACTTCAATGGGCCAGTGTTTTAGTATGGAGGTTCACCTCAGTGGGCCAGTGTTTTAGTGTGGAGGTTCACCTCAGTGGGCCAGTTTTTTAGTGTGGAGGTTCACCTCAGTGGGCCAGTGTTTTAGTGTGGAGGTTCACTTCAATGGGCCAGTGTTTTGGTATGGAGGTTTACCTCAGTGGGCCAGTGTTTTAGTGTGGAGGTTCACTTCAATGGGCCAGTGTTTTAGTATGGAGGTTCACCTCAGTGGGCCAGTGTTTTAGTATGGAGGTTCACCTCAGTGGGCCAGTGTTTTAGTATGGAGGTTCACCTCAGTGGGCCGGTGTTTTAGTGTGGAGGTTCACCTCAGTGGGCCAGTGTTTTAGTGTGGAGGTTCACCTCAATGGGCCAGTGTTTTAGTGTGGAGGTTCACCTCAACGGGTCAGTGTTTTAGTGTGGTGGTTCACCTCAGTGGGCCAGTGTTTTAGTGTGGAGGTTCACCTCAGTGGGCCAGTGTTTGCCGTTGGTTAATTAATCATGTAACAGTCTTGTAATGTTAGGCTGTCTAATGCTTGTCTTCACACCCACATAGGTGATATGGTAATTTTTTTGTTTAGGACCAATTTTATTTTGTGTAAGTTGCTATTCAGTGGAACAAGGGCTTCACTCGATGAAGGCAGGGATAGCTGTCTCTCACTTGGTCGACTTTCCTTACGGCTTTGAAAAGGCCTTTGAGATTAAGATGCTGAGTAGCTAATGAGCTGCAGCTCGGTCAGTGACTCAAAGCTGACTGCTAGCATCAAGGCCAGCGAACCAGAGCTGCCAAGACCCTTCTACACCTCCATGTGGTGATTCTGGATAACAGGCTGCAACAGAAGAGACTGGTTAAGGAGAAGAGGTCGAAGAGGGAAGGCTAACCCGGTACCCAAAAATTCCTGCTGAAGTCGGATATGTCGGACCAAAAGATGCAAATATTGCAGTCAAGCTGTAAACTACGACACAATGCATTCCATTCTCCAGACAACATCCTGCTACTTGCAAAGCCCTTTTCTAGGATTGGTAGCAGGAGTTTGAGAACAAACGGAACAGAAGAAGAAGATAAGGCTCTTCTTTTCCTGGAAGGTGTTTGTTCTCATGTTGCTCCCTCTTTAGCTAACGAGTCTGCTCTCTTGTTTCCTGATATACCACATTGTGATGGTATCCATTGTAGCACTGTCCTTCTTCATCGTACGCAGTCAGACATCAACCTTTATTTTTTCGAAAAAAGCAGCCGTCATCCTGAGGCTGTCGACACTGCCATAGAGCTTGTCTAGTGTTGCCACTGGTGATGGCCACATCTGCTCTCTCTGATCCTCGTATTTCGGGCAGTTTTGCGGCAAATGTTCAGCGGTCATTTTCCCGGTACCACACCGGCATTCGTCAGTGCCACCTATCTTCAATTTATTGAATAGGTGGTACCTCAGTCTATTGTGGCCAGTGCGAAGTCTGAAGACCACGACCTGCTCTCTTCTGTTCAACTGGTAATAGGCATCGTTTTTTGTGTAGCCAGTATGTTCTGTTTCCAATTTGGTCATGTATCTAGCACTAATGTAGCACTGTCCAACCTTTGGCTTTTAGTTTCTCATAGCCTTATTTTTAAGCTCTTCTAATTTGTTATTGTTGAGAGCTTGAGCAACTGACATTGCATCAGAATACAACCTTCTGACATTGACTTTTTGTGTTCTTTGTTAATTAATCATCAATGTTTAGTGCCTGTACTTCAGCCCAGCAGTTCGACCAGTGGATGAACTCATGCCTTTGTTTTCTTTATCTGAGTAGACAACATAGATTATTGCATCTCCACTCTTCCACTGGTTGCTGGTCCATCAGTATTTACCTGGATCCATGCCTCTCTGGTGTACACCTTATCAGATAAAATAAGGTGCTATAGAAACAACTACTGTAAAGACACTTTTGGGAAGGCTTCCTACCAGGTTGTCAAAATGGTGACATGCTCTTATTGGACTGCAGCCAAAATTAATCTTAGTTAGTTGGCCTTAGTATGAGGTATCTCTTCTTTTCTCTGCCTCCTCCTCCACCACCTCCTCTTCTTCGCCTTCTATATTATTTCTCTTCTTGTTCTCCTTCTCATTATTATTCTCATCCTCCTATTCTTATAGACCTAATATGTTTCTCTTTTATTCCTTTCCAAGTCTCCCTCTAAATAGACCTAATATGCTTCTCTTCCGCTCCTTGCCAAGTCTCCCTCTAAATAGACCTAATATGCTTCTCTTCTGTTCCTTGCCAAGTCTCCCTCTAAATAGACCTAATATGCTTCTCTTCTGTTCCTTGCCAAGTCTCCCTCTAAATAGACCTAATATGCTTCTCTTCTATTCCTTGCCTAGTCTCCCTCTAAATAGACCTAATATGCTTCTCTTCTATTCCTTGCCAAGTCTCCCTCTAAATAGACCTAATATGCTTCTCTTCTATTCCTTGCCAAGTCTCCCTCTAAATAGACCTAATATGCTTCTCTTCTGTTCCTTGCCAAGTCTCCCTCTAAATAGACCTAATTATCAATTTCACATATCCCAAGAAAGAATGTCATTTGTTTTGACTAAGCCTTTAGTTGATCTTTCACTAGGTATGCCAATGCTGTACGACACATCAAGGTCAACAGAAGTGCTGATGGCAAATTTTTTCTTGCAGAAACACATTACTTTGGCTCAGTCCAGGTTAGTCAGACTGATAGACAGCCTCACGGACTTAATAGGGTCTAATTAATTTGTTGTCTCACACACGTAGTTGTATTGTTATGGTATTATGTTGGTCTAATTAATTTGTTGTCTCACTCACGTAGTTGTATTGTTATGGTATTATGTTGGTCTAATTAATTTGTTGTCACACACATAGTTGTATTGTTATGGTATTATGTTGGTCTAATTAATTTGTTGTCTCACACACGTAGTTGTATTGTTATGGTATTATGTTGGTCTAATTAATTTGTTGTCTCACACACGTAGTTGTATTGTTATGGTATTATGTTGGTCTAATTAATTTGTTGTCACACACGTAGTTGTATTGTTATGGTATTATGTTGGTCTAATTAATTTGTTGTCTCACACACGTAGTTGTATTGTTATGGTATTATGTTGGTCTAATTAATTTGTTGTCACACACGTAGTTGTATTGTTATGGTATTATGTTGGTCTAATTAATTTGTTGTCTCACACACGTAGTTGTATTGTTATGGTATTATGTTGGTCTAATTAATTTGTTGTCTCACACACGTAGTTGTATTGTTATGGTATTATGTTGGTCTAATTAATTTGTTGTCTCACACACGTAGTTGTATTGTTATGGTATTATGTTGGTCTAATTAATTTGTTGTCTCACACACATAGTTGTATTGTTATGGTATTATGTTGGTCTAATTAATTTGTTGTCTCACACACATAGTTGTATTGTTATGGTATTATGTTGGTCTAATTAATTTGTTGTCTCACACACGTAGTTGTATTGTTATGGTATTATGTTGGTCTAATTAATTTGTTGTCTCACACACGTAGTTGTATTGTTATGGTATTATGTTGTTCTAATTAATTTGTTGTCTCACACACGTAGTTGTATTGTTATGGTATTATGTTGTTCTAATTGATATATTGTTTCACATGCATATTCTTATTTTACCTTTTATGTTGGTCTAATTGATTTACTATCTCACAAACGTGCGGTCTCATGTTAGCTTGACTTGTCTTACAGACTTAGTGATTTACAGTGCCCACAAGGTGGAAGCTACAAAAATAACCAGCTACGTTAGCAGTAGAAATGACCACTATTATATCATGTGTATTGCCGAATACCCCTCCTTTCCCTCACATCTCCGCAGCACTCCCTCCCAGCAGCTCAAATGGTATGACTTTTGTCCGCCTGTCTCCCTATCAGCTGGCACCTGAGATATAGGTCTACATGAGCAACGTATTATTTTATTGTGGTCAGGGGAAGACACGCATTCTCACTTATGTACGAGACGTGTTCAAATGAAACCAGACCAAACTGCAACAAGTGAACATATGTATGATGCGCATGATGACGTCACTTCTGGTGTAAACAACACATACCAACCGTCAAGTTTGCTAAATTTTATTATCATCTGACTTATAGTTTCCTCAGCAAACCGTTAAAAACATGGTATCCATCCAGAGTTGATCTGTGAGCGGTGATTTTATTTCTAACAGCTGAAGGATGTCGACCAGTTGACATTCATCGCAGAATGCAGGCAGTGTATGGTGACAAAAGTGTGTCGAGCGTAAGCTCCGGTGACGGTCCACCCAAATTGCTGCATCAATTTTGGTGATGGCATCTTCTAATGCAATAATATGTGCCTGACCTGGTCTCGGAGGATCTTTCGTTAACTCACGTCCTTCTTTCAACATCATTGTCCAGTTCTTCACTGTTGTCTTCGACACACTATTGTCGCTATACACTGCCTGCATTCTGCGATGAATGTCAACTGGTCAACATCCTCGTAAAATCGAATCACCGCTTGCTGATCAACTCTGGACGGATTCCGTATCATACCCACCATGTTTTCAGCGGTCGACTGACGAAACTATCAGTCGGATGATAATGAAATTTTGCAAACTTGAAGGTTGGTATGTGCTGTTTATACCAAAAGTGATGTCATAATGTACATCATACGTATGTTAACAACATAGATCATCATTTTCTATGACATTCCAACATAGATCAACCTTTTCTATGACATCCCAACATAGATCATCACTTTGTGTGACACCTTAACATAGATCATCACTTTGTGTGGCACCTCAACATAGATCAACCTTTTCTATGACATTCCAACATAGATCAACCTTTTCTATGACATCCCAACATAGATCATCACTTTGTTTGACACCTCAACATAGATTAACCTTTCCTATGACATTCCAACATAGATCAACCTTTTCTATGACATTCCAACATATATCAACCTTTTCTATGACATCCCAACATAGATCATCACTTTGTTTGACACCTCAACATAGATTAACCTTTCCTATGACATCCCAACATAGATCATCACTCTGTGTGACACCTCAACATAGATCATCACTTTGTGTGACACCTCAACATAGATCAACCTTTTCTATGACATTCCAACATAGATCAACCTTTTCTATGACATCCCAACATAGATCATCACTCTGTGTGACACCTCAACATAGATCATCACTTTGTGTGACACCTCAACATAGATTAACCTTTCCTATGACATTCCAACATAGATCAACCTTTTCTATGACATTCCAACATAGATCAACCTTTTCTATGACATCCCAACATAGATCATCACTTTGTTTGACACCTCAACATAGATTAACCTTTCCTATGACATCCCAACATAGATCATCACTCTGTGTGACACCTCAACATAGATCATCACTTTGTGTGACACCTCAACATAGATCATCACTTTGTGTGACACCTCAACATAGATCAACCTTTCCTATGACATCCCAACATAGATCATCACTTTGTGTGACACCAACATAGATCAACCTTTCCTATGACATCCCAACATAGATCATCACTCTGTGTGACACCTCAACATAAATCAACCTTTCCAATGACATCCCAAAATAGATCATCACTATGTGTGACACCTCAACATAGATCAACCTTTCCTATAACATCTCTAGTGTTTTATCAGCCCTAATTTTTACCAACTATGAAATATAATCCCACAGGAGCTGGTGGATTTCTATCAGACAACAGAGTTAGCGGACAGTTTTCCTGAAGTATGCACAACTCTCAAGCACCCTTTCAAGAAGATATCAAGTAAGTTGGGGCAGCTTCTGCATGTCTTTATAAGGATAGACTATAATTTTCATGGCAATAAGTGATTGAGCAAGGTAGGCTGAGGATTGCCAAAGTCAAGTGAGAGTTGATGCCTCTGTCAAAGTCATTTGATGAAATGGGAGGTTCTGGGCCAAAGTCATTTGATGAAATGGGAGGTTCTGGGCCAAAGTCATTTGATGAAATGGGAGGTTCTGGACCAAAGTCATTTGATGAAATGGGGGGTTCTGGACCAAAGTCATTTGATGAAATGGGAGGTTCTGGGCCAAAGTCATTTGATGAAATGGGAGGTTCTGGACCAAAGTCATTTGATGAAATGGGAGGTTCTGGGCCAAAGTCATTTGATGAAATGGGTTCTGGACCAAAGTCATTTGATGAAATGGGAGGTTCTGGGCCAAAGTCATTTGATGAAATGGGAGGTTCTGGGCCAAAGTCATTTGATGAAATGGGAGGTTCTGGGCCAAAGTCATTTGATGAAATGGGAGGTTCTGGGCCAAAGTCATTTGATGAAATGGGAGGTTCTGGGCCAAAGTCATTTGATGAAATGGGAGGTTCTGGGCCAAAGTCATTTGATGAAATGGGGGGTTCTGGACCAAAGTCATTTGATGAAATGGGGGGTTCTGGACCAAAGTCATTTGATGAAATGGGGGGTTCCGGGCCAAAGTCATTTGATGAAATGGGGGGTTCTGGACCAAAGTCATTTGATGAAATGGGGGGTTCTGGACCAAAGTCATTTGATGAAATGGGGGGTTCTGGGCCAAAGTCATTTGATGAAATGGGAGGTTCTGGGCCAAAGTCATTTGATGAAATGGGAGGTTCTGGGCCAAAGTCATTTGATGAAATGGGAGGTTCTGGGCCAAAGTCATTTGATGAAATGGGGGGTTCTGGACCAAAGTCATTTGATGAAATGGGGGGTTCTGGACCAAAGTCATTTGATGAAATGGGGGGTTCCGGGCCAAAGTCATTTGATGAAATGGGGGGTTCTGGACCAAAGTCATTTGATGAAATGGGGGGTTCCGGGCCAAAGTCATTTGATGAAATGGGGGGTTCCGGGCCAAAGTCATTTGATGAAATGGGGGGTTCCGAGCCAAAGTCATTTGATGAAATGGGGGGTTCCGGGCCAAAGTCATTTGATGAAATGGGGGGTTCCGGGCCAAAGTCATTTGATGAAATGGGGGGTTCCGGGCCAGATGGACTTGCTGTTACAGTCTACTCTAAAATCTGGCACAACTGAACTCAGACTCAATACATTTTTTTTAATGAAGGTTTATTATGTGGTGCTTCTGTGTTTATAATAAGTTGTGTGGTTGTGTGAAGTTTGCACATTTTTTTTATTAGGTCACAAACATTTAGACTTACCAATTTTTTGATACACCAGTTTTCTTGTAAATCCATGAAATTGCCACAAAGCACTGATAGTGTTCCTAACCAGATCAGCATATCTGTTAGTTTCCACTACAAACGTATTTATAACATCTACATAAACTAAACAGACCTATCTCAGAAAAATGTGTTGCAACAATGGATAGATATGATTCAGATACCACACTGGAACAGAGACAAGAAGGAGCCTGCACAAATGGCCTTCATCGGAGACAAAGGTCAATACACATATTTAACTAACACATCATGGAGGAAGCGATAAACACATCAAAAACAGACATGAACATATCAAAATGATACATGAACGCATTAAAAAGAGACATCTATATTATAAAAATCAAAATACATGTATTTGTTTATCTGTTTTTCTAAAAACAGTTAGAGAGTAAGCTTAAGAAATATGAAATTTTCACAGATCATTCTGTCTGGAATTCCCAAGCCAACATGACTATTTTCAGATCTCTGCGACTTTCACTCGCTGAGTTATTGAACCATTTCAGCCTCCCAATGTAATCTATAGAAACGTGGAAATTGTGCATCTCATTTCTTCTGGTAATTTCCAAGTGAACACACTACGTTCTGCTCGCTGCATCTCTGTGCGTTCCAGAGTCTGTGATACCAGAATAGAGCAATACGTGACGATAATGTTATCTCAAGGAGAAACGGAAATAAAAGGGCTCTAACAGTGTGCTTCCACATCCTGCATTCTGGGGTGTCCTCTTTTTCTCTGAATGCTTTAATGATTGTCCATGCCAGTGGAGAGCAGCAAGATCCCATGCCAAGCCTGTGAACATATCAAAGAAGATAGCTACAGATCAGTATGGACTGTCTGCACCATTTTGTGTGGAGGTGTGACTCTTTGTCCATGATGCATTAGTTCTTATGTGCTCTTCTTCTTCTTCTTCTGCGTTCATTTTCAATCCTCTGCTACAAACCCTGAATAGGGTTTTGCAAGTAGCAAGATGTTGTCCGGAGAATGGAATGCGTTGTCGCTAGTTTAATTTGGCTGCAATATTGGCACCATTTGGTCTGACACATCCACCTTTCGCAGATTTGTATGTGTATTACCTGTTGTCCTTGATGCATTAGTTCTTATGTGTATAACCTGTTGTCCTTGAAGGAGTCCTTTTGGTTGTAACACAGGTTTCGTTCTTGCTTCTGTTCCAGCGCTGAACCTGAACATACCCCTCCATGTTGTTATACATTAGCTATATTAAAGGGAAAAAACATGAACAAAAACTAGTAAAAGTTGATTAAGGTTGAGCTTAATCAAAATTTAAAAATGGGTATGGTCTGATACCGCACCGAGACGAGAACACAAACAAAACCTACGTTACGACCAATAGGCCTTCATCAGGGACAACAACACTGAACTAACAAATCAACATATAAGAAAAAAAAGGGGTCAACTCATCTGTTTCAGGTAAGAGACGCTTTCTGTCTAAGCGACCGGTTGTGCCAAGTACTCGATAGAAACTGAAATGGGAGTGGTCAAACAAAAAGTGGCGGAATATGCCTGATAAGCCAAGCGTGGCCAGATAGGAGAACAATGAGAAGGCAATATAAGCCGGGAGGGCGTGATATTGATATAAGAGCGGGGGGAAGAGAACTGAGGGGGGGGGGGGGGGGGAAGGAAGACAATAGATGGGGGCCAGTGTGAGGGTTTAAGAAAAAGTATGGAAGATATTTATACCATGTGGTTGGAGACAGCCCATACTCGAGATAAGTCTGTTCTCAAGGGCGAATCGATGACGATCGTCAGAGAAGCACGAAACTAGACCAGTGCTATATTAAACAGCTGACATCAGTTTCTTTCTCAAATTGTCTTGTAGTTTATTGATAGACTATTCTATTTAAATCTATGCTTCTGAGTGGCAGAGCAGTTAGAGCACTCGCCTTCTCTGACAAAACTGACATTGCAAATTTACAAGTTGTGTTAGGATATAGTTCACCCAGCTGTTAATGTGTACCTGGCAGTGTTAGAGTCGTGCAAGGCAGGTAGGAAACTGATCACACAAAAAACTGAGATCTATTAATTTTTGTTTGTTTTTTTGTTTGCCTTATTTCTCTATTCCCCAAAACGGTGTGCCTTGCTCTATATTTTTATTTTGTGCCTGTTGGCCCAGTGTATCCGACTTCAGCATGCATTTTATTTAAGGGTCTGCTTCCTCCTGCATTTCTAAGGGTTTGCTTCCCCGGGGTAACGGCCGGTGCTATGTGGTGGGGAGTGAACCCAGCACCTTGGCGTGTGAGCCGTGTCACTTAACCACTAGGCCACGCCGTCCCAAACTAAGGTCTGACACACTAGCACTTCATCCCCGACCAGTATCTAATTGAGGACTAACATTTCTATGCTAATGTGTGATGATAATGTGTTTTGTCTCAAGGTGGGCCCAGAGTCTTAGGATATGCTGTAGCTATCTACGACTACGCTGCCACATCCACGTCACAAGTCACGCTGCAGGTCAATGACAGGATAGCCATCCTCAGCAAGACGGGCCAGGACAAGGGCTGGTGGAAGGGGGAGAATCTAAGGTCCAAGAGGGTAAGTTAGGTCAAGGTCAGACAACATGCTGACTGCTTTAGGGCAAGGGCTGGTGGGGAGGGGGAGAATCTAAGGTCCAAGAGGGTAAGTTAGGTCAGACAACATGCTGACTGCATTAGGGCAAGGGCTGGTGGGGAGGGGGAGAATCGAAGGTCCAAGAGGGTAAGTTAGGTCAGACAACATGCTGACTGCATTAGGGCAAGGGCTGGTGGGGAGGGGGAGAATCGAAGGTCCAAGAGGATAAGTTAGGTCAGACAACATGCTGACTGCATTAGGGCAAGGGCTGGTGGGGAGGGGGAGAATCGAAGGTCCAAGAGGGTAAGTTAGGTCAGACAACATGCTGACTGCATTAGGGCAAGGGCTGGTGGGGAGGGGGAGAATCTAAGGTCCAAGAGGGTAAGTTAGGTCAGACAACATGCTGACTGCATTAGGCAAGGGCTGGTGGGGAGGGGGAGAATCTAAGGTCCAAGAGGGTAAGTTAGGTCAGACAACATGCTGACTGCATTAGGCAAGGGCTGGTGGGGAGGGGGAGAATCTAAGGTCCAAGAGGGTAAGTTAGGTCAGACAACATGCTGACTGCATTAGGGCAAGGGCTGGTGGGGAGGGGGAGAATCTAAGGTCCAAGAGGGTAAGTTAGGTCAGACAACATGCTGACTGCATTAGGCAAGGGCTGGTGGGGAGGGGGAGAATCTAAGGTTCAAGAGGGTAAGTTAGGTCAGACAACATGCTGACTGCATTAGGGCAAGGGCTGGTGGGGAGGGGGAGAATCGAAGGTCCAAGAGGGTAAGTTAGGTCAGACAACATGCTGACTGCATTAGGGCAAGGGCTGGTGGAGGGGGAGAATCGAAGGTCCAAGAGGGTAAGTTAGGTCAAGGTCAGACAACATGCTGACTGCATTAGGGCAAGGGCTGGTGGGGAGGGGGAGAATCGAAGGTCCAAGAGGGTAAGTTAGGTCAAGGTCAGACAACATGCTGACTGCATTAGGGCAAGGGCTGGTGGGGAGGGGGAGAATCGAAGGTTCAAGAGGGTAAGTTAGGTCAGACAACATGCTGACTGCATTAGGCAAGGGCTGGTGGGGAGGGGGAGAATCTAAGGTCCAAGAGGGTAAGTTAGGTCAGACAACATGCTGACTGCATTAGGGCAAGGGCTGGTGGAGGGGGAGAATCGAAGGTCCAAGAGGGTAAGTTAGGTCAAGGTCAGACAACATGCTGACTGCATTAGGGCAAGGGCTGGTGGGGAGGGGGAGAATCGAAGGTCCAAGAGGGTAAGTTAGGTCAAGGTCAGACAACATGCTGACTGCATTAGGGCAAGGGCTGGTGGGGAGGGGGAGAATCTAAGGTTCAAGAGGGTAAGTTAGGTCAAGGTCAGACAACATGCTGACTGCATTATCTTCTAGTAGCCCTTTCCTTCCTAACATTGTGTACGACGAATGCACTAAGGAATGTTGTGCGGGGGGCTGGCAACCTCACCATGTAAAAACCGTTTGTATTGAAAATGCACTGCAAATAACTGGATTCAGCATTCACTAGAAGTTGGTTATGATAGACCAAATCCAGTCTTGGACCTATACTTCACCACAGGGAGTGACAGAAAAAAGAAGTCTTAACTTGGACAGCTTTTATCAGCATCATGTGTTTTTTTGTGGATTGATCATAAAATATAAAATAAACACAACAAAAACAGAGATTATGAAAATAAAATGGAAAGGCCACGCTTTTCTAGGTTAGAAACACATAACTTTTTCAGCTGAGATATTATATAAGGTGGAACGTTTATGGTAATGTTATACCTAGAAACCGTTCTGTTTGCTGTTCGCATAAATATTCCCGTTCGCATTTTTTCTCTTGTAGTAAGTGCATGGCCATTTTTTCTAATAGACCCATAAAATGATGAAAATCTGGGATTTACCAAAAAAAACTAATTGGGTGCTATACTATTGCTACAAGATAAAGGTATCCTATCGTTAACAAAACAATGTTTCAAAGGCCACCAGATGATGCTGCACTGCCTATCCCTAACCCTAGCCAGGAGTCCATCTCTAATTTCATGCCTCCTAGCAATCCATGAACCTTGCCAACAGTTATACGTACTGCACAACCACATTTTGTTCTTTGCAATGTTCAGTTGTGGTACCAATACAAAAAGGGATCCATCAGGGGATCCTATCTCAGCAAGCCTCTTTTCTGCATGTTTGGAATCAGTCATCAGCTCATGCAACTAGGACACCTTTGGCATCCATATTGTAGGCAGACACCTTAGTCACTTTTGATTTGTCGACAATAAAGTGCTCATCACAGAGTCAGAAGCAGACGCCAACCAAATGATTCAGCTACTCGATGGTGAGGGTAAGAAAGGGGGACCAGAAATGAAAGTCTCGAAGACCAAAGTGTTACACAATCGTTTCGCCAATTGTGATCCAGTCTTCCTTAACAGGGTAAGCTTAGAGGAAGTCGACGAGTACATCTGTATTGGACGCCTATTAAATATGCAGAACAATCTGGAACCTGAACTGACAAGACGTCGCCGTGTAGGCTTGGCAGTCTTCTCGTCTACCAACACAGTCCTGGTTGGTTGTCAAGATGAGACCCTACGCGCCTCCCTCTTCAATTCCAATGTTCTCTCTGTGATGTGCTACGGTGCAGAGACATAAGACAAAATCACAAATTGAAAGTGACCCAGGCCTTTATTGAGAGACGCTTGGTCGGAATCACTCTCTGCAAAAACACAGGCAAAATCTACACAATTCTGACATACGATGATTGCCCTTGGTGAGTGATGTGGTAATCTATGCAGACAAGGCAAAGCAGATGGGCAGGTCACATGTTGCGACGAAACCAAGGTCGATAAAGTGCGGTGACAGCAATTTGGTACCCATGAGGCAAAAAGAAACTGAGAGGAAATCCTCCAATCCATTAGTCAGACAACAACATTTGAGACACCACTGTTAGAATGATTACCACCCACTGGACTTCCGTGGCCCGAGACAAGGTCTGCTGGAGATGAAGTTGTGACTGACCTGCAACTACACTGAGGAACGGGTCATCAAGATTTGTTTAATATTATTTTAATTTTATTTTGAAAAAAACAAAAACAACTGTTTGGCATACACAGATTAGCAGTACTTGGCTGTACGACGTAGAACTAAAACAATTAGGTGGAACTGAGAATGGTAAAGAGGTCACATCAATCTTCAAACAACATTATCATTGTTGCCAGTCTCAAATCTCTCGTTGCTTTCGGATTGAAGAACTTTTTTGTGTGTGCGCGTGTGTTTATTCTCACTTGCTCTTTTGTTCATTTGTTTTTTTGTTTTTTTTTTGGTTTAAAAAAAAATCTGAATAGACATTTATATGTGTGCTCATTTTCTTTATCTCCTGTTTATGACATACACATTCTACCTATTATGACACGCACATTCTACCTGTTTATGACACACATGCTACATGTTTAGGACACACATTCTACCTGTTTATGACATACACATTCTACCTATTATGACACACACATTCTACCTGTTTATGACACACATGCTACATGTTTAGGACACACATTCTACCTGTTTATGACATACACATTCTACCTATTATGACACACACATTCTACCTGTTTATGACACACATGCTACATGTTTAGGACACACATTCTACCTGTTTATGACACACACATTCTACCTGTTTATGACACACATGCTACATGTTTAGGACACACATTCTACCTATTATGACACACACATTCTACCTGTTTATGACACACATGCTACATGTTTAGGACACACATTCTACCTGTTTATGACACACACATTCTACCTGTTTATGACACACACATTCTACCTATTATGACACACACATTCTACCTGTTTATGACACACACATTCTACCTGTTTATGACACACATGCTACATGTTTAGGACACACATTCTACCTGTTTATGACATACACATTCTACCTGTTTATGCAACACACATTCTACCTGTTTATGACACACATGCTACATGTTTAGGACACACATTCTACCTATTATGACACACACATTCTACCTGTTTATGACACACATGCTACATGTTTAGGACACACATTCTACCTATTATGACACACACATTCTACCTGTTTATGACACACATGCTACATGTTTAGGACACACATTCTACCTGTTTATGACACACATGCTACATGTTTAGGACACACATTCTACCTGTTTATGACACATATGCTACATGTTTAGGACACACATTCTACCTGTTTATGACACACATGCTACATGTTTAGGACACATTCTACCTGTTTATGACACACATGCTACATGTTTAGGACACACATTCTACCTGTTTATGACACACATGCTACATGTTTAGGACACACATTCTATCTGTTTATGACACACACATTCTACCTGTTTATGACACACACATTCTACCTATTATGACACACACATTCTACCTGTTTATGACACACACATTCTACCTGTTTATGACACACATGCTACATGTTTAGGACACACATTCTACCTGTTTATGACATACACATTCTACCTGTTTATGACACACACATTCTACCTGTTTATGACACACATGCTACATGTTTAGGACACACATTCTACCTGTTTATGACATACACATTCTACCTATTATGACATACACATTCTACCTGTTTATGACACACATGCTACATGTTTAGGACACACATTCTACCTGTTTATGACATACACATTCTACCTATTATGACACACACATTCTACCTATTTATGACACACATGCAACATGTTTAGGACACACATTCTACCTGTTTATGACACACATGCTACATGTTTAGGACACATTCTACCTGTTTATGACACACATGCTACATGTTTAGGACACACATTCTACCTGTTTATGACACACATGCTACATGTTTAGGACACACATTCTACCTGTTTATGACACACACATGCTACCTGTTTATGACACACATGCTACATGTTTAGGACACACATTCTACCTATTATGACACACACATTCTACCTGTTTATGACACACATGCTACATGTTTAGGACACACATTCTACCTGTTTATGACATACACATTCTACCTATTATGACACGCACATTCTACATGTTTATGACACACATGCTACATGTTTAGGACACACATTCTACCTGTTTATGACACACACATTCTACCTGTTTATGACACACATTCTACCTGTTTATGACACACACATTCTACCTGTTTATGACACACACATTCTACCTATTATGACATGCACATTCTACCTGTTTATGACACACACATTCTACCTGTTTATGACACACACATTCTATCTATTATGACACGCACATTCTACCTGTTTATGACACACATGCTACATGTTTAGGACACATATTCTACTCGTTTAAGACACACACATTCTACCTGTTTATGACACACACATTCTACATGTTTATAACACACACATTCTACCCATTTAGCCACTGTTTATGACACACACATTCTACATGTTTACTGTTTATGACACATACATTCTACTCATTTATCCACTGTTTAGGACACACATTCTACCTGTTTAGGACACAAATTCTACCGGTTTATCCAATGTTTATGACGCACACATTCTACCAGTTTATTCACTGTTTATGACACACACATTCTACCTGTTTATCCACTTTTATGACAACAAATTCAAAATGTTTAGGCACTGTTTATGACACACACATTCTACCAGTTTAGCCACTGTTTATGACACACACACATTCTATCTGTTTATCCACTATTTATGACACAGGACACACACATTCTACCTGTTTATGACACACATGCTACATGTTTATGACACATTCTACCTGTTTATCCAATGTTTGACACACTTATTCTATCTGTTTATTCACTGTTTATGACAAACATACTCCATGTTTATCCACTGTTTATGACACACACATTGTATTCATTTATCCGCTGTTTATGACACACACATTCTACCCTTTTATCTACTGTTTATGACACACACATTCTACCTGTATACTGTTTATGACACACATTCTAACCATTTATCCACTGTTTATGACACACATTCAACCTGTTTATCCACTGCTTATGAGACATACATTATACCTGTTTATCCACTTTTTATGACAACAAATTCAAAATGTCTATCCACTGTTTATGACTTACATTCTACCTGTTTGCTTACAGATTGGTTACTTCCCGCTAGCCTACGTTCAAGATGAGGAAGAACAGTAACTCTGACCACCATTGTGACAAGTGCAGTTTTTCCATATTTAAATGACGATTACCTCCCTGTATCTCTTCATCTTGCTATTAATACCACTTATGTCCAATGGTCATTTGAAAGTGCATTGTGTTTGTGATCTGGAGGCGTGCATGCACTTTGAAAAGTTCAGAATGGGACTTCTGTTCACCTATCGAGACAGTCCAGGAAGGGACGAATGCTCGAGTCCACCAGGGCACACATCTTGAAACAATCCAGAAGAAAAAATATTTTGAGAGTCCAGGATTTTCACAACTCAAACAGTCCAGCAGCTGATATAAGTGTGCACATCTTCGAACAGCTCAACAGGTGACACAAATGTACACATCTTGAAACAGTCCAGGAGGGGATGTAAGTTTCCATCTTGGAACAGTCCGAAAAGGGAATCAATTTCAGAGAATTGTGAACCATCATTTGGCGTAAGAAGGGAGAGCAAGAACAGGATTCAGGTTGGACACATGAACATTTCCATGGTTACGACGATCTCAGTTATTTAGCAACTCAACACGCAAGTCGCTCATAAAATCTATAGCAGTAGCATAAATGGGACAAGAGAATATGCCACGTTGAACTCTTATTATTTGAGTTTATGAAGGACGAACTAGCCATTGTCTATGTGTCCAGGTGTTTAAGGTTGTGCTGATGTTATTAGCAACAATTCTTGTGCTGTGTAGCTGTCTTACAGTTTTGTATATGTGAGGGGCAGCGTGTGAGAAACATACACATACAACAAACACATACATATGAGGATATATATGTATACAGGGTGATTTTAAGAAAATGTGAACTCCTAAATGGGAAAAGAACATATTTATGTTACCAACCACAAGATATTCCTGATGTCCAAGAGAGAGTTACAGACGTTGGGCAACAATTACACCAGAAATGTGCATCGAGGCTCTGCCGAACACACTGGAAAGGTTCCAGAAATGTGTGGACAACGATCGTGAACAAGTGGAGACCTTTGAAACAATGTCACAAGTATCATCTAAGTGTTGATATGTTTGAAATCACCTGTGTATTGTGTATGTATATGGAGATAGAGAAAGTGAGCGAGTTAAGACAGCGAGAACATGTATAGCCCATGAATGTTGGACCTGGGAAATAAATATATGTATACCAGTCATATGACTGGGAGTGATCTGGGGCTCCAAGTTTGATGCATGCTAGGTCATGCGCAGACATAACCGGAACAAAGATGTGCTGCTAAAACTGCATTGTGAGACATGATAGCCGCCACGATAAGTCAAGCATCCAGATTTTCTCAGATATACGGGCTATTGTAAATACCAGCTGACCAACTTGACATACTCATATGTGATTTAGGAACAACATAATTTGAAACACATATGATACGTTGTTCATCTTCTTCGATCGTTTTCAGTCTCCCGCTACTAAGCCCTGAATAGTTCTTTACAAGTAGCAGCTTGTTATATTATGAGAAGCTTAGTGTCTGAGTACTTTGGACACCGGTAATCTAACCAAAAGAATGTGGGTTCCAAACCTCACTGAGGCATAGGTTTTTTCCCATATAGGAGGTAAAATAAAAACCTAGCCTCTACACTTCATGGTGACTGCAGGAGCAAGCAGCTTTTATTACTCACCATAATTCCTGTGAGAATGGGAGAAGAAGCTAAAATTAAGTGATTACACTTTTAGAGAGACATGAAAGAGCAGCCCAGAACCGTGTATGGTGGCGGGATGTTGTCAATGACCTGTGCTCCGGGAGGAGCAATGGGCTTTGATTGATTGATTGACTATAATTCCTCCCAATGGTCCCCAGCACGGGGTGATTACGTTTTAAAAAATGTTATGATATATTTTATTGTTATATTTGATTATGTTATGATAGGCAAAACATAATCATAACAGTCCAAGCAGACTCGTAGGTGCTCAGTTTACTTTATCAGATAATCAAGGGTATACATATTCATTGTTCCTGTTGCTCACTGGTTATACACACTCCCGATCTGTGCCCTCGGACACACTGCTTACTTGACTTGTATATGACGACAAGTTCTTGCTGTCCCAGTATTGAGGATCGATCAATTACAGAGTCACTGTCTAAAGTGGAGATCCATCAAGTACAGAGTCACTGTCTAAAGTGGAGATCCATCAAGTACAGAGTCACTGTCTAAAGTGGAGATCCATCAAGTACAGAGTCACTGTCTAACAGTTGCTTTGTCACTGTCTAAACTTAACTTAACTTAACGTCTTTATACTGTTTTAGAAGACTCTGCAGAGTCTGTATACAACCAGTTTCATTTACTTCACCTTGCTCTAAAAGCTATGCGCATCCAATTTATTCTTAAATGCATTAACTGTCCCTGCCTCCGCTACCTCCCGTGGCAATGGATTCCAAGCATTCACCACTCTCTGACTAAAAAAATATTTCTTAATATCTAATCTTGACCTTTCTTTAGTTAATTTGTAGCTATGTCCTCTTGTTTTTGGGGGTGGCTGTTTTAAAAAAAAAACTTGTTATAGTCTAATTTATCCATTCCTCTGATCATCTTATAAACCTGTATTAAGTCACCTCGAATTCTTCTCTCTTCGAGACACTGTAGGCCAGTTTTTCTGAGTCGTTCCTCATAACTGTAGTGGAAATCCTCCAATTGCCTTGTCACTGTCCAAGGAAACACAGATTCCATGTTTAATGCATGTCCCATTAGCTCATGTTCAACACTTTAAGCTTTGCATGTATAAAAGTGTCTCGTTGTTCTGGTATTTCTCTCTCTGTGTGCGTGTGTGTGCGTGAGAGAGAGAGGGAGAGAGAGAGAGAGAAACTCAAAAACTAACACAAGCGCAACTATTGTCAGGGTAACCCATGTTGTTATGTGATACAACTAATCAGAGAAGCCGCCACAAGAATATCACTTGACAATAACGACACTTACGAGCTGAGCCCGTTTGAGATGGACATACGCACACAACGATCTTGCTACCAAAAGATCTTTGTTAGGTCCCAAGGTCAAGACAGTTGAGAAAATCTGTGTAGTCTATATGATAATGACGACGGCTATAATGATGAGATCAATACGGTGTGAACAGAATATGTTGTAATTGATATTTGTGAGTTCCTAGCTTCACATTCCAGATACTATGGGGCCCAGGTATCATTCATCATTCAATTTCTTAACTATTCACTAAATTATCAGTGTGGTTCCGATATGTGTGTGTGCTGGAGCGAGGGCAAGCGGAGACTAATACCGCTACTATGCATGTAATAAAAGCTGACTGAAGAAGGATGTGCTTGGGGCTGGCAGTTTCAGCACGTACAAGAAAAAGCTACAAACAATAATTTAGGAGTGCATCAATGTTTTAGCTCAGGCTTCCTGGAAGACAACCACCTTACTTCTAGGGGAGCTGACAGGTAGAATGGTGTACGGTTGATATATTTTCTGTTTCATTATTCAAGTATTCGCCTGATGAATTGTTGAGTGCTGGTGTCATTTAGTGATTTGTTGTGTTATGTCGTCTCGTGTCAAGGTGCCATTTAGTGACTTGTTGAGTGAAGGTGCCATTTAGTGACTTGTTGAGTGAAGGTGCCATTTAGTGACTTGTTGAGTGAAGGTGTCATTTAGTGACTTGTGTGGTGTCATTTAGTGACTTGTGTAAAGGTGTCATTTAGTGACTTGTTGTGTGAAGGTGTCATTTATTGACTTGTTGAGTGAAGGTGTCATTTAGTGACTTGTGTGAAGGTGTCATCTAGTGACTTGTGTGAAAGTGTTATCTAGTGAGTTAGTGTGTGAAGGTGTCATCTAGTTAGTGACTTGTGTGAAGATGTCATCTAGTGACTTGTGTGAAGGTGTCATCTAGTTAGTGACTTGTGTGAAGGTGTTATCTAGTGAGTTAGTGTGTGAAGGTGTCATCTAGTTAGTGACTTGTGTGAAGATGTCATCTAGTGACTTGTGTGAAGGTGTCATCTAGTTAGTGACTTGTGTGAAGGTGTCATCTAGTGCCGGTCTTCAGAAATTTCCTGTCTGTCCATGAAAAAGCTATTGCCACTTCACTCCTTAACTGTTGAGATCACCTTAAGGTGATCTAAGCTCTGATTGGCAAATTTTAACCTTGAAAGACGTCTGCTACACAAATATTCGTTCTTTTTCAGACACAAGAGCTCATCTATATGTTGTGAGCTTGTTCATCAAAGTGTGTGAGAGTTGGTATCGATTTAAATGATTCTCTGGGGACGGCGTGGGCTAGTGGATAAGTGACACGGCTCACAATCCGAAGGTGCTGGGTTCGATCCCCATCTCAGCACCGGCTGTTACCCCGGAAAAGCAAACCCTTAGAAAATGCAGGAGGAAGCAGACCCTTACATAAAATGCATGCTGAAACCGGATGCATTGGGCCAACAGGCGCAAAATAAAAACCACAGTGCAATGCACACCGCCTTGGGGGAATAGAAGAAATAAGGCGAACCCCCAAAAAAATAAAAAAATAATTCTCTGGTTATTTAAAATAAACAACAGAATTTTCATTTGATAATGTTCATTGAAGAACTAACACCCAAAATACTATATTGTGGCACTCTCTCATTATTGTTGAGCTTTGAAATAATTGTGGACTACTTGTCCTGGGTCCTGGTGAGATGTTCGTTGAACTTTGTCAGAGAGAGGAATGACTCTCTCTTCTACCCGCTCGATCAGCTAATGAAAATCTATTAAAAAATGTTACTCAATTTGTGATTAACTGCATAAAAAAACTCTTAGTATTTATCTGCATCCCTTTTCTTCCTCAGAGCTTACTTGGGCTTATTCTGGTTAATCTGTGTATCTGCTTCTGCTCTTTTCCTGGGAGACTATTCGCTCTCCTAACTTCTCATGTAAGGAGACTGTTCGCTCTGCTATCTTCTCATCTAAAAACTCTTCATTTCCTCAGAATTTACTTGTTTTAAGTCTGAGACAAAGGATGATCTGATGCCATTCAGGTCAGATAAAAAAAACCTTCAATAACTTCTTTTATCTCAGCGATTGCTCAGATTTGCATAGAGGTGCTGTCTCAGTATTATTTGATCTACTGCAACCTCAGTTTGGCTTTCGCCCCGATTAGCATAGCCGTGCAAATCGCAAGTAATGGGACTTATGTCCAGCTTCATTCGACGTCTGTTCAGATTGACATATTTGGGCCCCAGGTATTTGCACATCAAAGAACTAAGTTTAATTGCATGATAACCACAAGGGTTCTTAAACTGATCTAGCATACCAGACTTTGGTTGCAGTTCAGAAACTTCTGAGACCCGCAATTTGGGGGTCGGAAATACTTAAACTGATCTAGCATACCAGACTTTAGTTGCAGTTCAGAAACTTCTGAGACCCGCAATTTGGGGGTCAGAAATACTTAAACTGACCTAGCATACCAGACTTTGGTTGCAGTTCAGAAACTTCTGAGACCCGCAATTTGTGGGTCGGAAATCTGTTACATTAACACAGCATAGAATTATACATAAGGAGCACTTCTTCGCGTTCGGTTTACTATGCTCGTTTTATGCCACCAGATGGGCTGGCTCCATGAAGAGACACATCAGTCGCAGGTCCTCAATGGATCATATTTTTTGGGTGAAAGTTCATCACAGATGCACACACATTTTGTTGCTGTTAATGTAATATTCTTTAATTGGCCAGTATGTCACACACGTGACACAAATAGTGTGTAATAAAAGTAACGCAGCCTATTGGGAAATGTTGCATACATTTCGTTGTCTATTTCTGAATGTCAACAGAAATATACTGGGAGTTGAGAGTATTTATTGCCGATCAATATAAATAAGAGTTATGGTAGTGAAACCATACAACAGGAGTTTGATGAGAAATACAGCATGGAAATACAAACTTTCAACAAGTCAAGTATCAAACAGCTGAAATGATGATTAATGAAGAAGTGTTCACGGAGGAAATTGTTATTATCAAAAGGGGCCATATTCAGCAGTTGTTAGAAAACACAGACATTACCCCATTGATTGTAGAACTTTGTGAGTGTCCTGTATTAGCAAACTTTGATCAAATATTGACGGCCCACGATGCATGCTTCTGATTTCTAGGTATTATTTCTTCCTCTTTCATTTTAAATACTAAGATATTCTCTGAAAAATCTCACATTTAAAAAAATAAAAATAGTTTTATTTCTATTTTTTTTTTTAAATTAACAAATTCAATTGTTCTTATTTGATTACTGCATTTTTGTAGTTTAGTTTTCTGTCAGACCATTTGTAATGACCAATATTGG
This sequence comes from Ariolimax columbianus, assembly GCA_036924085.1. Lineage (NCBI taxonomy): Eukaryota > Metazoa > Mollusca > Gastropoda > Stylommatophora > Arionidae > Ariolimax > Ariolimax columbianus. Next base: position 59,795,647 of record JAVGWX010000020.1, read on the forward strand.
AAAGTGTGTGAATGTGTTAATTCTTCTTCTTCTTCTTCTTTGTACGAAGTCAGACGTCAACCTGTATTTTTTCGAAAAAAGCAGCGGTCATCCTGAGGCTGTCGGTATGTGTTAATTGATGGGATTGTGTCACTGTAAGGGGCCAGGTTCACAAATATGTTTGGGTGTGTTTATAAGGATAGTGTCGTCAGGTATTATTTTGTCAGGCAATGTTTGATAGATATACATTACGAGGTTGTTAAACTTCATTCTAGCACATCAGAGTTGAACATTTCATGTACATAGACAATTTATGGAGGTGATCGAGTTAATGAGGAGGTGAGAGACGTATGTTAGCCCTTGACTGAGTTAATAAGTTGATACATACTTTAGTCTTTGACTGAGTTAATAAGGAAATGAGATACATATGTTATCCCTTGACTGAGTTAAGAAGTCTGATGAGATGCATGTGTCAGCCCTTGACTGAGTTAAAAAGTGAGATGAGATATATCTGTTAGCTCTTGATTGAGTTAAGAAGTGAGATGAGATACATATCTTAGCCCTTGACTGAGTTAAGAAGTGAGATGATATATGTATGTTAGCCCTTGACTGAGTTAAATAAGTTGAGATACATACTTTAGCCTTTGACTGAGTTAAGAAGTGAGATATGTTCTGTTCTGTTTCTGTTTTTAAAAATCGACATCACTGCACTCTGGGCATACCCATAGGGGCTACCCCTGAAGGTTTGAGGCCTCAACAGCTGCTACCCACTCGTACATAAGCCATCCTTTCTGAGATATGTATGTTACTCCTTGACGAGTTAATGAGGAGAGTTAGATGCGTATTTCCTTGACTGAGAGCTAGCATATAATGTAAGTCGTTGTCTCAGGAAGGTAATTGTAACAGAGTTACATGGGTCCAACAAACCAAAGCCAGGGAAGCCCTGAAAATACCGTTCATGGTACCCAAACATAACTTAAGAACCCTACCCGAGAGATTCAGTTCATTGAACAAGGCATTGTCCTCAACTCTCAAACAATGCAGTGTGGGGTTGTCCAGCCAAAATGGTTCTCGTTCCCACGATTTGAACTGGAAATTCCGGTGACCCGTAGGTCATTCAGTAGTTTGAAAAACAAGGCAGCCTTTCTCTGGGACACGCCAGTTCAAATAAAGTTTGTGGGAAATGAACTCAAGAAAGTAGAAGTCATTGACCAAAGAGGGGGAAATTAGCATATAAGCTGGGGGAGACAGAATAGAAAGACAGATCAGAAGCAGCAGACAAGAGTGTCCTACCGGGCAGTTTTAGTAGGTAGCACATTAGTCAAGAACAAGTAGATTGATAAAACTACAGAACTTAGCCAGTGAGTGACCAGAATAGAGTCACCGCAGCAGACCAACACTGAAAGGCAACAAGAGACCACACATGTGTAAGAATCTGTCTGTGTGTGAAGTTTTGTTCGAGATGTCGTCGCTAACACCTTGCTCTCGTGACTCGATCTCATTCTCGTCAGACGGAGACGTGTTGCTTCAACACGAAGCTGTCGTCCTAGACCACCCGTCGTGACTGGTGTGTTTCCTCATCCTGACAACCACAATTACACAACCACTGTCGCCTGTCATAGACACGAGCACAGCTACCGTCGGAGCACAGATGCAGTTGCCGACTTCCTGATGTTGAGACGAGATAAGTCCCAGTAGACATCTGCTTTACGTTGAGACGAGACAAGTCTCTGTAGACATCTGCCTTACGTTGAGACGAGACAAGTCTCTGTAGACATCTGCCTTACGTTGAGACGAGACAAGTCTCTGTAGACATCTGCCTTACGTTGAGACGAGACAAGTCTCTGTAGACATCTGCCTTACGTTGAGACGAGACAAGTCTCTGTAGACATCTGCCTTACGTTGAGACGAGACAAGTCTCTGTAGACATCTGCCTTACGTTGAGACGAGACAAGTCTCTGTAGACATCTGCCTTATGTTGAAACGAGACAAGTCTCTGTAGACATCCACGTGGTGTAAGTAAGCGGTGCCCATCAGGCAAGCGAGGACAGATAGATGAGGACTGAAAAATTGTAGACAGACATCCTTTATATCAACGCACAGAGATAGACAGTGAATAGAACAATTGCTAGACTCCGACCACGTGATGAGAACCCTGGGTCAAGTTTAGTACTAGAGTAAGACCTGTGCTACTTGCACGAACCTTTAGAAGTAATGTTAGTCAGTTAGAGAAGTGATCATAACCAATCTATTGCGAAACATTAGAATTCATTAATAATTGATGAACAATATAATAGACTTTTTCCAACTGGCAGCTTGCATTATTCAGGGATGTTCCATTGGACTGGTCACATTAACACTTGCACAGTTTTTGTGTGAACAGAATTTGTCAAGGGGGGAAGAAGGGGGAGGCCCTAGGCAGCACATGCTATCAACTTTCATTGGTTTGGCACATAGTTTTGCAAATCTGCATACGCTGTCATTTGTTCTTGTTGAAGTTATTGTATGATTTGTTGTTGCCAAGTTCAGATTTTTCTGTTTGGTCTGAATAGAGGTAGAGGAACTGATGATGAGTATATGTTTAATAGATATAAAAGCTATTATTAGAAGTGATTAGGCAGTTTATTTGGTGTGTGTAGCTTGTATACAGTGTGTTTGGTGTGTGTAGCTTGTGTAACGTGTGTTTGGTGTGTGTGTGTGTGTGTGTGTGTAGCTTGTATACAGTGTGTTTGGTGTGTGTAGCTTGTGTAACGTGTGTTTGGTGTGTGTGTGTGTGTGTGTAGCTTGTATACAGTAGGTTTGGTGTGTGTGTAGCTTGTATACAGTGTGTTTGGTGTGTGTAGCTTGTGTAACGTGTGTTTGGTGTGTGTGTGTGTGTGTGTGTGTAGCTTGTATACAGTGTGTTTGGTGTGTGTAGCTTGTGTAACGTGTGTTTGGTGTGTGTGTGTGTGTAGCTTGTATACAGTAGGTTTGGTGTGTGTGTAGCTTGTATACAGTGGGTTTGGTGTGTGTGTGTGTATAGCTTGTATACAGTGTGTTTGGTGTGTGTGTAGCTTGTATACAGTGTGTTTGGTGTGTGTAGCTTGTGTAACGTGTGTCTGGTGTGTGTGTGTGAAGCTTGTATACAGTGGGTTTGGTGTGTGTGTGTAGCTTATATACAGTGGGTTTGGTGTGTGTGGGTGTATAGCTTGTATACGGTGGGTTTGGTGTGTGTGTGTGTGTATAGCTTGTATGCAGTGTGTTTGTTGTGTGTGTGTGTGTAGCTTGTATACAGTGGGTTTGGTGTGTGTGTGTGTGTGTAGCTTGTATACAGTGGGTTTGGTGTGTGTGTGTGTAGCTTGTAAATGGTGGGCTTGGTGTGTGTGTGTAGCTTGTATGCAGTGTGTTTGGTGTGTGTGTGTGTAGCTTGTATGCAGTGTGTTTGGTGTGTGTGTGTAGCTTGTATACAGTGGGTTTGGTGTGTGTATGTGTGTAGCTTGTATACAGTTTGTTTGGTGTGTGTGTGTGTAGCTTGTATACAGTGGGTTTGGTGTGTGTGTAGCTTGTATGCAGTGTGTTTGTGTGTTTGGTGTGTGTGTGTAGCTTGTATGCAGTGTGTTTGGTGTGTGAAGCTTGTATGCAGTGTGTTTGGTGTGTGTGTAGCTTGTATGCAGTGTGTTTGGTGTGTGTAGCTTGTATGCAGTGTGTTTGTAGCTTGTATGCAGTGTTTTTGGTGTGTGTATGTGTGTAGCTTGTATGCAGTGTGTTTTGTGTGTGTATCTTGTATGCAGTGTGTTTGTAGCTTGTATGCAGTGTTTGGTGTGTGTGTGTAACTTGTATGCAGTGTGTGTGTGTGTGAAGCTTGTATGCAGTATGTTTGGTGTGTGTGTGTGTGTAGCTTGTATGCAGTGTGTTTGGTGTGTGTAGCTTGTATGCAGTGTGTTTGGTGTGTAGCTTGTATACAGTGTGATTGGTGTGTGTAGCTTGTATACAGTGTGTTTGGTGTGTGTGTGTGTGTAGCTTGTATGCAGTGTGTTTGGTGTGTGTGTGTGTGTGTGTAGCTTGTATGCAGTGTGTTTGGTGTGTGAAGCTTGTATGCAGTGGGTTTGGTGTGTATGTGTGTAACTTGTATGCAGTGTGTTTGGTGTGTGTAGCTTCTATACAGTGTGTTTGGTGTGTGTAGCTTGTATGCAGTGTGTTTGGTGTGTGTAGCTTGTATGCAGTGTGTTTGGTGTGTGTAGCTTCTATACAGTGTGTTTGGTGTGTGTAGCTTGTATACAGTGTGTTTGGTGTGTGTAGCTTGTATGCAGTGTGATTGGTGTGTGTAGCTTGTATACAGTGTGATTGGTGTGTGTAGCTTGTATACAGTGTGATTTGTGTGTGTAGCGTCTATACAGTGTGATTTGTGTGTGTAGCGTCTATACAGTGTGATTTGTGTGTGTAGCGTCTATACATTGTGATTTGTGTGTGTAGCGTCTATACAGTGTGATGTGTGTGTGTAGCTTGTATGCAGTGTGTTTGGTGTGTGTAGCTTGTATGCAGCGTGTGTAGCTTGTATGCAGTGTGTTTGGTGTGTGTAGCTTCTATACAGTGTGATTGGTGTGTGTGTGTGTGTAACTTGTATGCAGTGTGTTTGGTGTGTGTAACTTGTATGCAGTGTGTTTGGTGTGTGTAGCTTCTATACAGTGTGATTGGTGTGTGTAGCTTGTATGCAGTGTGTTTGGTGTGTGTAGCTTGTATGCAGTGTGTTTGGTGTGTGTAGCTTGTATGCAGTCTGTTTGGTGTGTGTAGCTTGTATGGAGTGTGTTTGGTGTGTGTAGCTTGTATGCAGTGTGTTTGGTGTGTGTAGCTTGTATACAGTGTGATTTGTGTGTGTGTGTAACTTGCATGGAGTGTGTTTGGTGTGTAGCTTGTATGCAGTGTGTTTGGTGTGTAGCTTGTGTAACGTGTGTTTGGTGTGTGTGTGTGTAGCTTGTTTACAGTGTGTTTGGTGTGTAGCTTGTGTAACGTGTGTTTGGTGTGTGTTTGTGTGTGTAGCTTGTATACAGTGGGTTTGGTGTGTGTGTAGCTTGTATACAGTGGGTTTGGTGTGTGTGTGTGTATAGCTTGTATACAGTGTGTTTGGTGTGTGTGTGTGTGTAGCTTGTATACAGTGTGTTTGGTGTGTGTAGCTTGTGTAACGTGTGTATGTGTAGCTTGTATACAGTGGGTTTGGTGTGTGTGTGTGTGTGTAGCTTGTATACGGTGGGTTTGGTGTGTGTGTGTGTGTATAGCTTGTATGCAGTGTGTTTGGTGTGTGTGTGTGTGTAGCTTGTATACAGTGGGTTTGGTGTGTGTGTGTAGCTTGTATACAGTGGGTTTGGTGTGTGTGTGTGTAGCTTGTAAATGGTGGGTTTGGTGTGTGTGTGTAGCTTGTATGCAGTGTGTTTGGTGTGTGTGTGTGTGTGTAGCTTGTATGCAGTGTGTTTGGTGTGTGTGTGTGTAGCTTGTATTCAGTGGGTTTGGTGTGTGTGTGTGTGTAGCTTGTATACAGTTTGTTTGGTGTGTGTGTGTGTAGCTTGTATACAGTGGGTTTGGTGTGTGTGTAGCTTGTATACAGTTTATTTGGTGTGTGTGTAGCTTGTATGCAGTGTGTTTGTGTGTTTGGTGTGTGTGTATAGCTTGTATGCAGTGGGTTTGGTGTGTGTGTGTGTGTAGCTTGTATGCAGTGTGTTTGGTGTGTGAAGCTTGTATGCAGTGTGTTTGGTGTGTGTGTGTGTGTAGCTTGTATGCAGTGTGTTTGGTGTGTGTAGCTTGTATGCAGTGTGTTTGTAGCTTGTATGCAGTGTGTTTGGTGTGTGTGTGTAACTTGTATGCAGTGTGTTTGGTGTGTGTAGCTTGTATGTAGTGTGTTTGGTGTGTATAGCTTGTATGCAGTGTGTTTGGTGTGTGTAGCTTGTATGCAGTGTGTTTGGTGTGTGTAGCTTGTATACAGTGTGTTTGGTGTGTGTGTGTGTGTGTAGCTTGTATGCAGTGTGTTTGGTGTGTGTGTGTGTGTGTGTAGCTTGTATGCAGTGTGTTTGGTGTGTGTAGCTTGTATGCAGTGTGTTTGGTGTGTAGCTTGTATACAGTGTGATTGGTGTGTGTAGCTTGTATACAGTGTGTTTGGTGTGTGTGTGTGTGTGTAGCTTGTATGCAGTGTGTTTGGTGTGTGTGTGTGTGTGTGTAGCTTGTATGCAGTGTGTTTGGTGTGTGTAGCTTGTATGCAGTGTGTTTGGTGTGTAGCTTGTATACAGTGTGATTGGTGTGTGTAGCTTGTATACAGTGTGTTTGGTGTGTGTGTGTGTAGCTTGTATGCAGTGTGTTTGGTGTGTGTGTGTGTGTGTAGCTTGTATGCAGTTTGTTTGGTGTGTGAAGCTTGTATGCAGTGGGTTTGGTGTGTATGTGTGTAACTTGTATGCAGTGTGTTTGGTGTGTGTAGCTTCTATACAGTGTGTTTGGTGTGTGTAGCTTGTATACAGTGTGTTTGGTGTGTGTAGCTTGTATGCAGTGTGTTTGGTGTGTGTAGCTTGTATGCAGTGGGTTTGGTGTGTGTAGCTTGTATGCAGTGTGTTTGGTGTGTGTAGCTTGTATACAGTGTGATTGGTGTGTGTAGCTTGTATACAGTGTGATTTGTGTGTGTAGCTTGTATACAGTGTGATTTGTGTGTGTAGCGTCTATACAGTGTGATTTGTGTGTGTAGCGTCTATACAGTGTGATTTGTGTGTGTAGCGTCTATACAGTGTGATTTGTGTGTGTAGCGTCTATACAGTGTGATGTGTGTGTGTAGCTTGTATGCAGTGTGTTTGGTGTGTGTAGCTTGTATGCAGTGTGTTTGGCGTGTGTAGCTTGTATGCAGTGTGTTTGGTGTGTGTAGCTTGTATGCAGCGTGTGTAGCTTGTATGCAGTGTGTTTTGTGTGTGTAGCTTCTATACAGTGTGATTGGTGTGTGTGTGTGTAACTTGTATGCAGTGTGTTTGGTGTGTGTAACTTGTATGCAGTGTGTTTGGTGTGTGTAGCTTGTATACAGTGTGATTGGTGTGTGTAGCTTGTATGCAGTGTGTTTGGTGTGTGTAGCTTGTATGCAGTCTGTTTGGTGTGTGTAGCTTGTATGGAGTGTGTTTGGTGTGTGTAGCTTGTATGCAGTGTGTTTGGTGTGTGTAGCTTGTATACAGTGTGATTTGTGTGTGTGTGTAACTTGCATGGAGTGTGTTTGGTGTGTAGCTTGTATGCAGTGTGTTTGGTGTGTAGCTTCTATACAGTGTGTTTGGTGTGTGTAGCTTCTATACAGTGTGTTTGATATGTGTAGCTTGTATACAGTGTGTTTGGTGTGTGTAGCTTGTATACAGTGTGTTTTGTGTGTGTAGCTTGTATACAGTGTGTTTGGTGTATAGCTTCTATACAGTGTGTTTGGTGTGTGTAGCCTCTATACAGTGTGTTTGGTGTGTGTAGCTTGTATACAGTGTGTTTGGTGTGTGTAGCTTGTATACAGTGTGTTTGGTGTGTGTAGCTTGTATACAGTGTGTTTGGTGTGTGTAGCTTGTATACAGTGTGTTTGGTGTGTGTAGCTTGTATACAGTGTGTTTTGTGTGTGTAGCTTGTATACAGCGTGTTTGGTGTGTGTAGCCTGTATACAGTGTGTTTGGTGTGTGTAGCTTCTATACAGTGTGTTTGGTGTGTAGCTTGTATACAGTGTGTTTGGTGTGTGTAGCTTGTATACAGTGTGTTTGGTGTGTAGCTTCTATACAGTGTGTTTGGTGTGTAGCTTGTATACAGTGTGTTTGGTGTGTGTAGCTTCTATACAGTGTGTTTGGTGTGTAGCTTCTATACAGTGTGTTTGGTGTGTGTAGCTTGTATACAGTGTGTTTGGTGTGTGTAGCTTGTATACAGTGTGTTTGGTGTGTGTAGCTTGTATACAGTGTGTTTGGTGTGTGTAGCTTGTATACATTGTGATTGGTGTGTGTGTAACTTGTATGGAGTGTGTTTGGTGTGTGTAGCTTGTATACAGTGGGTTTGGTGTGTGTAGCTTGTATACAGTGTGTTTGGTGTGTAGCTTGTATACAGTGTGTTTGGTGTGTGTAGCTTGTATACAGTGTGTTTGGTGTGTAGCTTCTATACAGTCTGTTTGGTGTGTAGCTTGTATACAGTGTGTTTGGTGTGTGTAGCTTCTATACAGTGTGTTTGGTGTGTGTAGCTTGTATACAGTGTGTTTGGAGTGTGTAGCTTGTATACAGTGTGTTTGGTGTGTGTAGCTTGTATACAGTGTGTTTGGTGTGTGTAGCTTGTATACATTGTGATTGGTGTGTGTGTAACTTGTATGGAGTGTGTTTGGTGTGTGTAGCTTGTATACAGTGTGTTTGGTGTGTGTAGATTGTGTACAGTGTGTTTGGTGTGTGTAGCTTGTATACAGTGTGTTTGGTGTGTGTAGATTGTGTACAGTGTGTTTGGTGTGTGTAGCTTGTATACAGTGTGTTTGGTGTGTGTAGATTGTGTACAGTGTGTTTGGTGTGTGTAGCTTGAATGGAGTGTGTTTGGTGTGTGTAGCTTGTATGGAGTGTGTTTGGTGTGTGTAGCTTGTATGATATTCCAGCACATTTGCTTTGTTAGTCAAGATGAATGTGTATTGTTTTTCAGTGTCATGTTTTGATGACATTTCAAGTGAATGTTTTTAGTGACAGTCCGGCATCTTGGTTTTTGGTGTTGCTGCACATTTGTTAGATAAGGTAAGAGGAACTGAGAGGAAGAGGTGAAATAGAATAATAGACAGCAGAACGGTAGAGGTGAAATAGAGGAATAGACAGGAGAAAGGCAGAAGTGAAATAGAGCAATAGAAAGCACAAAGGTAGAGGTAAAATAGAGCAGTAGACAGGAGAAAGGTAGAGACGAAATAGAGGAATAGGCAGGAGAAAGGCAGAAGTGAAATAGAGAAATAGAAAGCACAAAGGTAGAGGTAAAATAGAGCAGTAGACAGGAGAAAGGTAGAGACGAAATAGAGGAATAGGCAGGAGAAAGGCAGAAGTGAAATAGAGCAATAGAAATCACAAAGGTAGAGGTAAAATAGAGCAATAGACAGGAGAAAGAAATGGAGCAGAGGTTGCTGTAGGTAGAAATATCACAATGAATCCTATCTAAACTCTATTGGTTATCATCAATAATTTTCATATGGAGAAATATCCATGATTGATGGACTATTGAGGGGATGTCCTTGCTGTTGTGATGTAGACAGATTTTCATTATGTACACATTTGGGGAGTGAAGATAGGATGTGTGTACATAGCAGAGACATGTCTTTGTGAAGCTGAAGCATTGGTTTCTGACTGACTGTACACGGAGGATACATGCACAAAGAGTAAGTGAGATGGATGAGACGTCACTGAGCAACAATCACTCGCATCTTGACCCGCTCAGTTACCACATGTCGTCAATGACCATGAGCTGACATGTTCTGACATTGTTTCTGTTGTTACTGTAACAGCTCAAACCACAAAGGGAACAGGAGACCACAGCCACACGTTTTCTAGGCCTGTCAATCAGTACAGGTTTCTATAAGAGAACAAGACAAATAACAATGTTATTTGTGTTTGGTTGTGTTATGTCACTCCTTCCCAACAATTTATTATCTTTCAAATTTGTTGGTGTTAGTAGTTCAACACAATTGTTTTACTTGTTAGGATGACTGTTAGAAAGAGCTGCTTTCACCTTGTGTTGTAAATGGCTTGGCTACGTTCGTTCTCAATCTCCCACTACCAAACCCTGAAAGTGCTTAAGTAGCAGAATGTAGTCCAGAGAACGGAATGTGTTGTGTCGTAGTTTACAGCTTGACTGCAATATTTACAGCTTGACTGCAATATTTGCACCTTTTGGTCCAACACATCCGACTTCAGCAAGCATTTTTTGAGTACCGGGTCAGCATTCCCTCTCCGATCCCTTCTCCTTAGCCAGTCTGCCCTGCTGCAGCCTGTTATCCAGGATCACCGCGTGGAGGTGTAGAAGGGTCTTGGCAGCTATGGTTCGCTGGCCCAGACGCTAGCAGTCAGCTATGGGTCGCTGACCACTGCAGCTCATGTGCTGCTCAGCTCCTTGATCTCGGGGTGTATATGAGAGGGAGGGTGAATGGCCTTGATATTTTCCTCATGTGACTGGAGGATTGTGATTTAATGAACTTGAGAATCCGAACAATTAGTTGACTTTTGTTGTTTATCGTCACATTTTATATTGCATTTGTTTGTGCTACCCATATATTTCTGTCATCCCACAGGGCACTGCGAGGCATTGTGGACATGCCCAGTCTACCTTAGCAAATAAAAACCGAAAGGGTTTCACATTAAAATTCAGATTTTTGTAAATCTGTTTTTGGTGTGACTGTCAAGTTGATAGTCAGGGCAAAGATCATTCACAGATCTTTATTTGATGATAAAGAAAACTGCAGGTTTACTAGTCCAAATGTTTAGGAGACAATGACAGTCAAAGCTATGTGCTTGTGTGTGGGTATTATTTTTGTTGTTGGATGTTGAGATTCTGATTTAGGGGAATTTTGCATGCAAAGATGAATTGTGAATACTCTGTTGAGACCAATCACAGCAAAGCTTGATTAAACAAAAGTCTGCACCCAACCACAGCCGTTATCGATCTCGGGTAATAAGAGACATTTCCATTTTCTTCGCTTTTTTTAAAACATGTAAACTCTTTACCTGCTGTTGTTTTTGTAATTATATAAATCCAGGAGAGTGCTGATATAGGTTATATTTTTGTGGCTTCGCAGCTGAATATATTTATGTGTGGTCATTTACTACGTTATATCGCAGTTGGTGGGGTAGGTACTCCCTCCTTAGGTCCAGCCATGACCTATCATACAAGAAAAGCACGTGACAGACAACTGGGTCATGTGATCACATGTTCCACTGACTTCTCTCCTATTAGGGATGTCAATATGTGTGTTCTCAAAGGGCTGAGGAACACACAAACTATACGTGTTAATGTCTGCCAGCTGTTTTTTAGTAAATGTTCTGGAGAAGAAACAAAGCTATATTTGTTGCTGTTTATAGCTGTTTAACATCTGTTTACAGTTTTTTTAATTGTACATATTTGATTTTATTCTTAGCATGATGAAAGATAGAGAGAAGGGGAGAGAGAGAGAGAGAGAGAGAGAGAGAGAGAGAGAGAGAGAGAGAGAGAGAGAGAGAGAGAGAGGTGGAGGGTGAGTGTGAAGGTGAAGGGGAAGAGAAGAAATCACATTTTGTATAAATTGTTTGATTCTTGTTGCATTGTAGAATTGCCTCCCTTTCATCTCTGTCGGGGGAAAGTTTCTATGTTGTACAATATCGTGCTAGTTTTCTAGAGTTTTCTGATCAAATCTCCAACATTAAGACAGGGCGCAGGACACATCACATGTTCATGTATCTCATTGTTGGTGCAGTGGTGTTGTTTCTATTGTATCCAAGATCAGTTGGTTGTGTTTTTGGTCTCTCTGTCTGTCCATCTCTCTGTCTGTGTGCGTGCGTGTGTGTGTGTGGGGGGGGGGGGGGGGGGGGGGGTAAGCAAATCACACGTTGTCATCACAATAGTAAATGTAAAAGTGATGTAGGAACAAAGATTGTAGGTAATTTTATGTGGTCTAGATGTAAAACTGATGTAGGAACAAAGATTGTAGGTAATTTTATGTGGTCTAGATGTGAAACTGATGTAGGGACAAAGATTGTAGGTAATTTTATGTGGTCTAGATGTGAAACTGATGTAGGGACATGTGTCTTAGATTATTGTATGTTCTAGGTATACTTGTAGATGTTAGATCACCACGCAGGATGTACTTACGGTTGTAGATTGACTTTTGTGTGTTTTAACTAAAGTCCTTATATTGGGATTCAGTTTTGATTATTGTAATTTGCTCTTGAAACAGCATTTCCATTTGAAATAGTTTGTGTTTTCATTGTGGCTGTACATGTTATCTACTTAATTGTCATATCTTTTATCTTCCTCTGTCATCTTGATTGGATATGACACTCATGGCTATCCAGCTTCCTGTCTGTAACACCGTTTATCAATTCTGATGGCTCATCCAATTATGTTCAGTAACATCTTGTTAGGTTCTGTCTCCAATAAATGGACATGTTGCCACACATGGACTCACACCTTACTATTCTCACAACTCATTTCTGAAATCTTGTTATTTAACGATATAAGGGTAAGTCAGTAAGTAGCTCACAAACTGATAGCTGAAAAATGTGGTTGGTAGTTTATAAAGGTGTCATTAGGAGGCAGCAACATCCAGCTTTCTAGCTGCTGTAGTTAGCAGACATTAGGAGGCAGCAACATCCAGCTTTCTGGCTGCTGTAGTTAGCAGACACTAGGAGGCAGCAACATCCAGCTTTCTGGCTGCTGTAGTTAGCAGACGCTAGGAGGCAGCAACATCCAGCTTTCTGGCTGCTGTAGGTGCCAGCAACATCCAGCTTTCTGGCTGCTGTAGTTAGCAGACACTAGGAGGCAGCAACATCCAGCTTTCTGGCTGCTGTAGTTAGCAGACACTAGGAGGCAGCAACATCCAGCTTTCTGGCTGCTGTAGGTGCCAGCAACATCCAGCTTTCTGGCTGCTGTAGTTAGCAGACGGTAGGTATTGCATGCACATGCTCAGCTTAGATCTAAATTGACGTCCCTGTTCACAGAGTATACAATCAAAGTACAGCGTGTGATGTGGTGGTGGTGGAGTGGTGAGAGAGAGGAGGAATGACTATCTGCAAAAGATACAAGGAAGTGCTTCCTGTTTACGGTGAGACGTGTCTGTTGTGAAGCAATAGTAGCCCCATTTCAGTCATGTCTGACTAGAGGTTGATGCGATCTCGGAGTAGCAACTCTCTACTGAGTTTTGGGTTTTCCTTTTCATTTCGGCATTGTCTCTTTACTTCCTTTTGTTGCATGAGCTTATTTTCGCCCAGCCTAAGGTGGCTCTTCAGGAATATCTTTGGGGATGCGACGAACATGACCAAGCCATCACAATCTTCGTTGGTGAAGGAGGGTGTAAAAACTTAGTAGACCGGTGCGAGAATGCACTTCCATATTTGTCACCTTGTCTCTCTATGAGACGCCAAGGATGGATCTCATGTGCCGTTGGTGAAAGGTGTTGAGCCTATGCTCTTGCTTGGCATATATTGTCCATGTTTCACTGCCATATAGAAGCGTACAGATGACACAGGCATTGTAGACCATGACCTTGGTCTTGGCTGTAAGTTTGGGGTTTTCCCAGACACGTGCTGTAAGATGAGAAAATATGGTAGCAGCTCTGCCAATGTGATTGCCCACTTCTGAGTCTAGGGAGAGATCATGTATTAGAGACCCCAGGTAAGTGAACTGGTCCACAATTCCTAGTTAGTGATAGTGATAGTTGGAGTGGTATCTACATCTTGTCACAACACATTGGTTTTATTCAAGATGTCAACTCAGACTTGATTCCTTTCATGTGCTATTTGATAGTCAAGGACTAATGTCAACTCAAGACTTTAGATTCGTTTCATGTGCCATTTGAAAGATATTTATTAATTCGGCAGCATTTGGTTTAGAATGAGTGGCTGAAATACAAAGAAGGTTTTAATAACAGTTATAATTGACAGTCACGGAAGCTGACCTCCGTTTTGACATGAAACAACAGTCACAGAAGTTAACCTCTGTTTTAACTTAACTTTACTTAACTTCTTTATACTGGTTTAGAAGACTCTGCAGTTTAAATACAATCAGTTTCTTTTACTTCACTTGATCTAAAAATAACTATACACATCCAATCTATTTTTTAATGCATTAATTGACCCTGCCTCCACTATTTCATGTGGCAATGCATTCCAAGCATTAACCACTCACTAACTAAAAAAATATTTCCTAGTATCTAATCTGGACCTTTCTTTACCTGTACTTAATTTGTAGCTGTGCCCTCTTGTTCTTGCAGGTGGTTGTAGCTGTGCCCTCTTGTTCTTGTAGGTGGTTGTAGCTGTGCCCTCTTGTTCTTGTAGGTGGTTGTAGCTGTACCCTCTTGTTCTTGTAGGTGGTTGTAGCTGTGCCCTCTTGTTCTTGTAGGTGGTTGTAGCTGTACCCTCTTGTTCTTGTAGGTGGTTGTAGCTGTACCCTCTTGTTCTTGTAGGTGGTTGTAGCTGTACCCTCTTGTTCTTGTAGGTGGTTGTAGCTGTGCCCTCTTGTTCTTGTAGGTGGTTGTACTTAAACAAAATTCTTGTAATAGTCTAATTTATTCTTTCCCTTGACTATTCTATAAACCTGTATTCACCTCGAATTCTTCTCTTATCTGTACTCTAGGTAAGTTTTTCTGAGATGAAAGACTCACAACTATAACTATAAAATCCCGCTATCTGTTTTGTTGCTCTTACTTTCCAGCATGTTTATATCCCCTCTATGATAAGGACTTCACACCTGTACACAGTACTCCAATCTAGCTCTAACCAATCTGTAATGCAGTTTGACTATCACTTCCTTGCTTCTATGTTTAATATTTCTTTTATCCGACCTAACATTGTATTTGCCTTTTTCACTACTACCTGACTTGATCACTCATCTTACCTGTATGATCTATTCTAACCCCTAGGTTCCTGTCCTTTTCTACCTTTCTAATATTGTTCTCTCATGTCTTGACATGAGACAAGTCACAAAAGCTGACTTGAAACACAAGACAACAGTCTTAGAAGTTAACCTCCGTTCTGACCTAGATAGACCTGCTTCAAGAAGGAGGCATAGGAGAAGACCACAAATTAAAATGCCGAACCTTGTTTGTATTTCAACCATTGTTAGTATTGTTTGTTTGTATGTTTGTTTTAATCACAAAAACAATTTCTTGTTATTCATGTTTCCTAACGTGGAATGTATTATATTGTGTTCTGTGCCTAACAGCTCAGTACATGTCACTTGAGCACAGATGTGTGTTAGTGTGGAGTTTGTTTCTTATATGGTGACAACCTTGTTGTTTCATGAATCCGAACAACACAAGCAAGTTTGGGGTTGAAAGCCATGATACTAACTGCTTCATCACTACGCTTGCTTGCTCCTGGTGTTGTTCTACTGTAGTCACACAGACACTTAGAATGAGTGGCAAAGTGGTCAGGAATGCTGCAAACCAGACAAGTTATAGCTCAAGTTTACCTAGCTGTAAAGTGCTGTCTGACTCTTAAAGCTAAGTAATTGTCATGCACCAGTCTACTCAGCTGTAGATAGGGGACTGTTTGAATTAGGGAAAGCAAGGCAAGCAGGAATGGATGTTGTTACCTCATGTTCAAATCTTCATAGAATCATGTCTGGAACACTTCATCCCCGATAGCATGTATCTACTAGGAAGCCACCTTGATCTATTGTTAGGGTTTAAAACAGTTTTGATATATGGGCTTGTAGCCTTAACAATTATAAACAGTTTGATATCTGGGCTTGTAGCCTTACCAACTATCAAAATGTTTGTTCTACCAACGTCAAAAGGTGTTAGGAGCTACCAGTGTTGCTTGTTGTATTAAGATGTATGTTTGTTGATATTTCATGCTGGTGTTTGCCTATCAGAGTCATGTGTTGGTGAGTGAACATGGAGAAAAGCACATGATATTACAAATAACAGTGAATAAGAAAATCATGTTTTGTTTGACTGTAACTGAACAAAAAAACATGATATTACATGTTCATCATAGCCATCAATTTCATGTGTTTTTTATCCTTCTTGGTCGTTTGTCCTAAAGATGACTTTTTGTTGCGTTGTGTCGTAGTCTACAGCGAGGCTGCGATATCCAAGTCTTTCGGCCCAACACATCAGGATTCAGCATGGCACATTTTTTGGACTTGATTTACCTTCTTTATTTTTTGGACTTGATTTACCTTCCCTATTTTTTGGACTTGATTTACCTTCCCTATTTTTTGGACTTGATTTACCTTCCCAATTTTTTGGACTTGATTTACCTTCCCAATTATTTGGACTTGATTTACCTTCCCTATTTTTTCAGCCACATTGTACAGATGTTTTCAGGGCGGCCACTCGGAAGTGGAAAAGGGTCTTGGACACTTCTAGTTCACTGTCTCTGATGCAAGCAGACATCTATGTAGTCACAGACTGCCGTCACCTTTCTCACGGTGTGTTCGAACCCGTGCTTATTTCTGATAAGTGACAAACAGAAAGCATTTGGATGAAGTTCAGAATCTAGACAACTTCAGCGACGTATATTTATTTTGTTCATTAACAATAAATATAATTATTTCTTTTTGAAACAGTATCTTAAGAAAGATGTGGCACACTCTGTTTTAACCGTTATTGTCCACTCTTTTGTTGAGTCTGCTTACTGTATCATACCTAACTAGATAGAAGTGTACAGTTTTAAAATTGTTTTTATATTTCTACATCATGAACGTTTCCATAATTTTGTTCTGGTAATGTTTTATGGAGGATGTGATGTGAGACCACAAAATGTGTTTTGAGATTACAGAATGTGTTTTGAGATCACATAATGTGATTTGAGATCACATAATGTGATTTGAGATCACATAATGTGATTTGAGATCACATAATGTGATTTGAGATCACATAATGTGATTTGAGATCGCGTAATGTGATTTGAGATCACAATATTATTTGAGACCACACAATGTAATTTGATTATAATTTGTTTGGCTTCCATTTTCTTTCTGACAAAGCAAAGGGCCATCACTTGAGTTTGCCTGTGACAGAAGTCTGGTCTGTAACAGAAGTCTGGTCTATGACAAAAGTCTGGTCTGTGACAGAAGTCTGGTCTGTGACAAAAGTCAGACCTGTGACACAATTCTGGCCTGTGACAGAAGTCTGGTCTGTGACAGAAGTCTGGTCTATGACAAAAGTCTGTTCTGTGACAAAAGTCGTTCTGTGTCAAAAGTCAGACCTGTGACAAAAGTCTGGCCTGTGACAGGTCAAAAGTCTGGCATGGAACAACACACTTTGTGTGGTGTTACAAGTGCGGTTTCTATATAAATGTGACATGATGCAGTTGCTAGCTCCATTCACAACTCCTATCCACCTGTTATGGCATGCTAGGAAAGTCACATTGTAGCAGCTTGATGCTCCTCAGCATTTCACATAAATGTTATCTTGTGATTTTGAAGAACGTGTATTTTGATAAGTAATGGACAGTCAGTCAGCATACTTTGTGATAATGATTCTAGTTTGCTGAGTATGGTGACTGTAAGTGTGACTGCTGCTTAACTGCTGGAGAAGCATAGGATCACCACCACATTTAACTGTGACCCTGTATTTATGAACAATTCCAGTGGAGGTTTCTGTAAAGTTTGGATTTCGGTGGCCAGGTTGCCAGCCCCATGAACAACATCCATAGTTACATTTGATGGTTTGTGCAAGGTCCTTTTCTTTTTATATAGAAAGGGTCATAGGATCTATACAAGAGGGCCATGGGATTCATACAGGGATCATGTGATCTGTACAGGGGTCATGGGAAACACTCAGAGGTCATAGATCCACACAGAGGTCATACATCCACACAGAAGTCATAGATCCACACAGAATTCATACATCCACACAGAATTCATACATCCACACAGAAGTCATAGATCTACAGAGGTCATAGATCCACACAGAGGTCGTTGATCCACACAGAGGTCATAGATCCACACAGAGGTCATAGATCCACACAGAGGTCATACATCCACACAGAAGTCATAGATCCACACAGAATTCATACATCCACACAGAATTCATACATCCACACAGAAGTCATAGATCTACAGAGGTCATAGATCCACACAGAGGTCGTTGATCCACACAGAGGTCATAGATCCACACAGAGGTCATAGATCCACGCAGAGGTCATACATCCACGCAGAGGTCATAGATCCACACAGAGGTCATACATATACACAGAGGTCATACATATACACAGAAGTCATACATATACACAGAGGTCATACATCCACACAGAGGTCGTAGATCCACACAGAGGTCATAGATTCATACATAGGTTATACATCCACACAGAGGTCATAGATTCACACATGTCTATGATGACTAGAAGCCAAACATGAAGGTACATGGCTGAAATATTAGTGTCCATTCTTCAGAATAAAATAATTGAACTCAGGTGAGTGATTTCTTCTTGACTACCTGACTTGACCTATATTTGTCAGGAGTGTCCAGTTGTAGTTAGAGATGGTCTTGTAGTTGTAGAGGATGGAGTGTTAGTGACTGGTAGGCCTTAATGGGGGTGGGGGCGGGTATCAATTGACCCTTTCCTACCCTTCCCTAACTTAGGTACATGTTTTTACAGCTTGATAAACATAAGGAACAATAGGTCAAAGTAAACAAAATATGACAATATAGACAAGGGGGACTGAGAATCCATGCTGGAACAAATACCTGAATCTACAGGTCACAAACAGTATCCATTTGCTGATCGAGGTAACTGCTCTAACGACTGTTCCAGTTGCACGTCCCAATATAGCAGATACATGAAATACAGAGCACATTTGTCAAGTGCCAAGAGAATGTGTGTGACAACTGTGTCAATATTTCCATCCTGTTTGTGTGTCTTGTTGCTGGCCGTTATTGTCTGGGTTCCTGTTGCTGTTTGTGTTTGATTTGGACACATCCATGAATCGCCTGCACGTGAGCACACAATTCTTCATCTTGTAAAATTTGCATTTTTTTTGTCTGCCTTTATTTCCAGGACAAAGTTATAAATTATATATACCAACTTAAGTAACACCTGGACTCTGTGTTTTCTTATTTTGTGTGTTCTCTCTGTGTTGTTTTGTGTTGTGTTGGTGTTATTTTGTGTGTTCTGTTGGTGTTAATTACTTTGTGGTATGGTGTTATTTACATGTATACAGTACAAAGTCCTGCTGTTTTAAAAATACATGTTTTGACATTCAAATAGGCAGAGTGAAAATCAAATTCCTGATTATCCCGTGCACAAATCAGACACTTTGTTCAGTGCGGAAAACAACCAAGGTCATTCATGCGAAACTGTAGTTCAGATATAGACGTATCACGATATTATAGTTTGTGGATCGTTATTGTGACATATAGTTGCTTTTTCAAAAGTTATATTATCAATTTCAAAATGAGTTTGAAGTTTACCATTTTACTATATAAGTTTTCCCACAGGGAATCTAAGATAGGTCATTTATATTGCGATATTCATGACCCAGAGACACTAACAAAATTGGCATTTGGTCTGGATAGATCACCTTTTTACCGTTGACATAAAACGAGAGATTTTTTAACTGTTGATGTAAAATCAGCTCGTTACTCTCCGGAAACTAAAATTAACATTGCAATCCGACTGCAGTATTGAAATTTCCAAAAGTACTCTTTTAAAAATTGTAAGAGCTGCCGGCTTTAATTAAAGGAAAACTTCAGGCGGCAGGAATATTATATGTGAAAAGCCACATTTGATTGCTGTCAGAAGCAAATACCTGAGACAGGTACAGGAACGACAAAGGCAAGGCTAATGTATTGTATACTTGGATGAATCATGGGTCACACCTATGGTAAAGAATGGCAATCAGTCGAGGTGAACAGAAAAGACAAACTCCAAGCAGCAAAGGGCAGCACATTATACTAACGTATGCTGAAAGCAGGGACAACGGACTTGTCCATGACGCTGAACTTATTTTCCACTCAAAAAGTACAAATGGTAGAGACTACCACACTAAAATGAATGGATGACGAATGATCTGCTTCGAATTCTGGATAGATCGTCATGCCTAGTAATGGATAATGCATCCTATCACAATACAGTACCAGAGGAAGACAAAGTGCCAACTGCATTGAATATAAAAGCTGAAATTAGGACATGGCTAGATAAGGAAAAAGTGAATTTTGAAGACACGTATTTGAAGCCCGAGTTAGTTACAGCTTGTGAGGAGAAAGTGTCTCCTACCTGAAACAGATGAGTTGACCCCTTTTTTTTCTTATATGTTGATTTGTTAGTTCAGTGTTGTTGTCCCTGATGAAGGCCTATTGGTCGTAACGTAGGTTTTGTTTGTGTTCTCGTCTCGGTGCGGTATCTGACCATACCCATTTTTAAATTTTGATTAAGCTCAACCTTAATCTTCTTCTTCTTCTTCTTCTTCGTACGCAGTCAGACAGTAACCATTATTTTTTCGAACAAAGCGGCGGTCATCCTGAGGCTGTCGCCACTGCCATAGAGCTTTTCTTGCAGTTCCACTGGTGATGGCCACATCTGCTCTCTCTGATCCTCGTATGTCGGGCAGTTCTGCAGCAGATGCTCAGCGGTCATTTTACCAGTACCGCACGGGCATTCGTCGGTACCACCTATCTTCAATTTGTTGAATAGGTGGTACCTCAGTCTATTGTGGCCAGTGCGAAGTCTGAAGACCACGACCTGCTCTCTTCGGTTCAACTGGTAATAGGCATCATTTTTGGTGTAACCAGTATGTTCGGTTTCCCATTTGGTCATGTATCTGGCTTTGATAAGCCGTTTTGACTCTTCGTACGTCATACTAGTATCTGGTTGTGGTAGTCTTGCACCTTCTTTTGCCAGTCTGTCTGCCTCCTCGTTGCCTTGGATGTTGCAGTGTGATGGTACCCACTGTACCACTACCCTTTTTGGTGCGGACTGCTGGCACAGTTTGCAGAGTGCTGCTCTTAAGTCATTAAGCTCAGTGTTTTTCTGGCTTTTTAGCGCTGTGACTACGGCGAGAGCATCTGTAAGCAGGACTATATGGCTTTCATTTTCATTGTGTGTCACTATTTCTTCCACTGCCGCCCTCAGTGCCTCTGCCTCCGCTCTGAAATTGCTTGTGTACTTACCAGTAGCGAATGATAGTGTTATTTTTCTGCCATTTGGTAGGTTCAGGAATGCTCCTGCCCCTCCGTTCTGTGTAGTGTTTGTTACAGAACCGTCGGTGTATGCATGGGTCCAGTCCATGCTTGGGTAGCTTTTCGATATGAAGCTTAGGGTAGTGTCTCTCCTTTCTTTTTCAGTCTGGCAGTTTTTGTTTCCAATACCTGGTATATTTTCTACCACCTCTGGAAATATATCCTGCCTCCAGGTAGGTTTTCGTACAGTAGTGATGGGTTTTGGTGTTGTTAGTGCGTTTATGGGATCTTCGTGCATCTTTGCTTTGGCTATTTCTGCAAAGTTTCTCCGCTTTAGTTTCCCATTTCCCAAATTGTTTAGTCTCTGGTGCATTGGATGGTCGGTCAGTCTTCGGAGTTTCTCTGACTGCAGCTGGGCTCTGCAGTCTCTTCTATCGGTCATGGATTGCAGTTTTGTAATCTTTTCAAGTTCTACAATTGGCGTTGACTTCATGCCTCCTGTTATAACTCTCATGGCTTGGTTTTGAAGTTTGCTAACTTTATCGAAGTTCGCCTTCGCTGCTGTTGTCCATGCCGCAATGCCATACTCGAGAACTGGTCTCACTCTTCCAGTGTACAGTTTCTTTAGTATGCCTTCGTCTGCTCCCCAGCTTGTGCCAGCAAGTTTCCTCATGATTGCCATTCTTTCTCTGGCTCTCATTCGGTTTCTCTCAATCTGACTTTTCCATGTCATGCGCCGATCAAATGTGACTCCCAGATAGGTTGGGTTGTCGTTTGGCTGCAGGAATTTGCCATTTAGACTTAATTTGGTATTTTGGGGTTTTAATGAAAGCGAGAATATTGTGCATGTGGTTTTCTCCTCGTTTGTTTTGACCAGCCATGAGTTCGCCCACTCTTCCAGCGATGTTAGGGCCGTCTGCATCCGATTTCTTGCTATGGTGAGATTCTTTTCAGAGGTCCACATAGCCAGATCGTCTGCAAACATTGAGCTATGGACTCTTCTTGGTATATTCTCTGTAATATCGTTTATATATACCAGGAAGAGTGTGGGTGACAATACTCCCCCTTGGGGTACTCCCTGCTCGAGTGTCACCTTTTTGCTCATCTGCCCTTGTACTTGGACTCTGGCCGTTCTTTGTTTGAGGTAGTGGTTGATCCACTTGTACATTTTCCCACTAACATCACTTCTTCTTAGCTTGACTCTAAGTCCGTCTTTCCAGACTTTGTCAAATGCCTTTTCCAGATCCACCCAAACAGCTACTGTGTGTTTCTGTGCCTGGTAGGCATCTTCTATCTCCTGGGCTATGAGCATGACCTGGTTCTCAGTGGATCTGTGCTGTCTAAAGCCGGCTTGCTGTGGAATTAGTATTCGTTTTTCTTCCAGATGCCACATCAGTCTGGTGTTTATCATCCGTTCCATCAGCTTGCCGACACAGCTCAGTAGGCTGATGGGCCTGTATCCATTTGGATCTGTTTTGTCCTTTCCTGTTTTTGGTACTGGTACCAGTATTGCGTCTTTCCATGCCTGGGGTACAATTCCCCTTTTCCAGCTTTGGTTCAGGACCGATAGCAGTTTCCTCTTCGCTGTTTGGCCCAGCCCCATAAGCATTTCGTTTGTTATCCCGTCTTTTCCGGGAGATTTCCTTTTCTTTAATGTTCTCATAGCCTCTTCCATTTCGCGCATTGTTAATTTGGCCATCATGTGCTCTTCAGCTGCCGTTTTCATGTTGTCGTGCCCCTTTAGCTCTTCGCTAATGTCTGTATGCTTATCTGCAGGGACCTCGATGTGAGCTCTGGCATAGTGATCGACAAAAGCGTTTGCGGCTTTCTTACCTGTGAGCAAGTTTTCGCCCTGCTTGATGGTAATATGTTTGTTTGACGGGGTTTCGTCATTCATGGCTCTGACTAGCTTCCATAGCTTGTTCCCGTCTTTGTCCAGGTTTAGGCTTTCCGTTTTATTTTTCCAGCTTTCTCTTGCTGTTTGCTTGAGAGTGTGTTTGTATTTCGCCGTGGCGGCTTTGAGGGCGATGTTTGCCTCCATGGATTGTTCTCGCTCTGCCATGTTCCTAGCATTTGTGACTGCATCTTCCGCTTTCTGCAACTCATCATTCCAGTAGGGCTTATAGTTTTTCCTGGCTCCTCTTGGGATGGTTTCAGTGGCGGCTTGCATTATTACCTTGCTTAGGCTTTCCACCATGGGCTTCATTTTGTTGTTTCGTGTGTTGATGGTTTCACACAGCCCATCTGTCAGGATTGCAAATCTGTCCCAGTCGGCTCGTTTGTAATTCCAACGTGGGAGCGGTTTTGTTTCCTGTGCGCCTACTTCCATGTCAATGGTTAGCCTGATCGGCCTGTGGTCGCTACCTGCCAGTTGGTTTAGCACCTGGCGGTCTATTTTATGGTGTATGTCCTGTGTGGAGAAGGCCAAATCTGGAGTCGAGGTGGTATTCCATGTTCTTGAATAGAAGCTAGGGCTATCCTCCGGCCTATTGATTAGGGAGAGATTTGCATCTATCTCCCAATCTTCCACTTCCTCACCTCTGCTGTCTGTGTCAGAGTATCCCCATCTCTCCGAGTGGCTGTTGAAATCTCCAACTACTATGCAGTTGGAGTCTCTGACCTCCATACTCGAGAGCGATAGGTCTTTATTTGGTGGTCCGTACAGATTGAAAATGCGGAGCTTCGTCTCTTGGGCCATAATGTCAACTCCTACAATTTCTGCTTGTTCGGTGTGATTGACAGATATGCAGTTTCTGGTCAGTATCAGGACCCCTCCTTTGTGGCCTTCTCTATCGAGACGGAAGGTCTGGTATCCTCTGATTGAGAATTTATGATTATTGTTGAGGTGCGTTTCCTGGATACATGCCACGTCAATCTTACCTTCATGCAGGTGATGTGTTAGGGAAAGTTTTTTGTTAATGACTCCCTCCGCATTCCACTGTAGTATTTTGAGGGTCTTGAGTTTTTGGTCAATAAAAGTTTCCTCATAGCCATGTGCCTTGACTCCACGACACATGGGTGGGTGACCACCAGTAGTCAAGGGTGGGCCCCTTCGAGACGTGAGGCCCGGCACTATCGCTGCCTGGCGGGACTCCGTAGGATGAGCGCCATGCATTTTTCTAATCGGTTGTACTGTCATCATGCTGCGATTTACATTGCACTGTTTTGTTAGGCTTGCGGCCCCGTGCATCCGATTTCAACAGGCGTTTCTGTAGGGATGCCCTCCTTAGCCTTTGGCTGTCCCCAGCCTATCTGCAAGGCAGCAGTTGTTTATGATCAGAGTTGTCTCTCTTATGGAAGTTGTCCTACCAGACTATCGAGTCTTCACTACTCGTGTCTATAGGGTGCGATCATGATATGTGAGATGATATATGATATATGATATAGACTGGTTTACCCGGAAGAGAGGCAGTCCAGTGTGTCTGTACCCCAGGATCGTCACGTCCTGCCAGAAACGTAGCATTTGCATGTGAGTGGGGTATCTCTTTCTCCCTTTATTTTCTTGGCTTCTATGCAGAGATGGTACGCCTAGCATTCCCCGCCACCTGGGATGTTGACACAGTGGGGCAGGTGTGCAATGTCCGCTGATCTGCATCTCTTCTGCGTCCAGCATGATAGCTATATGGCTGATAACGTACAGAGGTATATATCGAAGCAGAAGTGCATTTAACCAGATGACAAGCCTGGTAATGTCACAGAGATGTTGTTCGCCTAGTGTGCGGACAGATCTCATGGTCATTGGTTGAGTCTCGACAGTTCACAGTGAGGTGGCTGCTCTACTGTTTTCGACACCCCGACCAGGAACTAAGTCTTATGTTGGTGGTTTCGCACTCCATCGCCGTATAAGGTGAGTATCAAGCAGCTGTCCGCCCGCTTTGATCGGCGGACGGCAGAGACCTCTTTCTGTGGCTCTACCGGATAGGGCTGGGGCGCGAGCCCCAGGTCCCGAACATGTAGGAGCCTCCCATTGCAGTGGTGCTGAGATTTTTGGCGGGATTGCGGCTTACAAGGGTTCGGCCGTAATCCCCCACATGGTAGCCTCGCGCCATTGGCTTATCAGCCTGGTACCAAAGTGTCTGCGGCTCCTCTCGATATGAGCTGGTTTTCCGTAGCAACGCCCTGTCATTTGTAGGGTAAAACTGACCTGTCTTCAGATGGTCTATTTCCAGCACCCGTTCACTATTTTGCCAGACGAATTTATTGAGGGCTTTTGTTTGTCAGTGGCCAGGTATTTGAAACCTGCGGTTTCTGCGGGGTTAAACACGATTTCCGTAGCGTTCTTTCATTAGAGTGT
Organism: Ariolimax columbianus; assembly: GCA_036924085.1. Classification (NCBI taxonomy): domain Eukaryota; kingdom Metazoa; phylum Mollusca; class Gastropoda; order Stylommatophora; family Arionidae; genus Ariolimax; species Ariolimax columbianus. Next base: position 59,820,705 of record JAVGWX010000020.1, read on the forward strand.
TAGAGAGCTGACTTGTCTTCCGTGAGTCTAATACCAGCGTACGTTCATTATTAGACCCAACGGTAGTGCTCTCGATTTGTCAGTCGTTCTACAGTATTGGCGTGTTCAGTCAAATTAAGCCGCAGGTTCCACTCCTGGTGGTGCCCTTCCGTCAATTCCTTTAGCGAGACAATCAAGTTACTTATAGGGTAGCCCCAGATTTTCGAGGGTCTAATTCCAGCACCCGTTCCATATTAGACCCAACGAAAATGCTCTCGGCATGTCAATCATGTCAGTGTTTGGCCGTGTTGAGTCAAATTAAGCCGCAGGCTCCACTCCTGGTGGTGCCCTTTCGTCAATTCCTTTAAGTTTCAGCTTTGCAACCATACTTCCACCGGAACCCAAACACTTTGGTTTCCCGGAAGCTGCCCACAGAGTCATCGAAGCAACTCCTGCGGATCGCTAGTCGGCATCGTTTATGGTCAGAACTACGACGGTATCTGATCGTCTTCGCGCCTCTGACTTTCGTTCTTGATTAATGAAAACATTCTTGACAAATACTTTCGCAGTAGCTCGTCTTGCGGCGATCCAAGAATTTCACCTCTAACGCCGCAATACGTATGCCCCCGTTCGTCCCTGTTAATCATTACCTCCAGTTCCGAAAACTAACAAAATAGAACCGAGGTCCTATTCCATTATTCCATGCACCATTATTCAGGCAGCCGAGGCCTGCTTTGAACACTCTAATTTTTTCAAAGTAAACGCGTCGGCCACCCAGGACGCTCAGCGAAGAGCACCCGTGGGAGAGAGCCGGCAGACGGTAGGGCAGGAGACAACGGGCAGTGAACCGGCGCGAGCCGGACCGCCCGCCTGCGCCTGAGATCCACCTACGAGCTTTTTAACTGCAACAACTTTAATATACGCTATTGGAGCTGGAATTACCGCGGCTGCTGGCACCAGACTTGCCCTCCAATAGATCCTCGTTAAAGGGTTTAAAGTGTACTCATTCCAATTACTCGAAAGAGTCCCGTATTGTTATTTTTCTTCACTACCTCCCCGTGCCGGGAGTGGGTAAGTTGCGCGCCTGCTGCCTTCCTTGGATGTGGTAGCCGTTTCTCATGCTCCCTCTCCGGAATCGAACCCTGATTCCCCGTTACCCGTTACAAACATGGTAGGCATGTCACGTATCATCGACATTTGATAGGGCAGACATTTGAAAGATGCGTCGCCGGCACATGAGGCCATGCGATCAGCACAAAGTTATCCAGAGTCACCAGTGGGGACGCCGCAACCCCGCGAGGGGAAACGACGATTGGTTTTGAACTAATAAAAGCGCTCTTTCCGCGAGGGTCGGAGCTTGGTAAGCATGTATTAGCTCTAGAATTGCCACAGTTATCCAAGTAGGATCGTGTCATCTAAGGAACCTCGACTGATTTAATGAGCCATTCGCGGTTTCACCGTGAGACAGTGTGAACTTTAGACATGCATGGCTTAATCTTTGAGACAAGCATATGACTACTGGCAGGATCAACCAGATATCTGTCGGAGACGTACGTACAGCTCACACCGGTCGGCGGAGGGAGGGTGTGTAAAAAGCCTCACTGGGACGGCCGCAGGGACCGACTGACGGGACGGACGGACGGTTGTTCCACCCGTCCCTCACTCCATCGACCTAGGACCGCCTGACAGGGGCCTCCTACACGCACCAGACGACCGACCGACCGGGCTCGCTCGAGGAGGGATGGCAGCGCTCTGTGCAGAACGGATCCCAACGACCTCGGCGATGAATTTCACTGGGACTAGAGACAATTTGGCCTGCCGGCCTGCTCTTCTCCCGAGGAGAACGCAGGGCCTTGAGGCACGATTTCTGCTTTCCATTTGCCGGTCACAAGCTCTTTGCGAGAGTCTGACCACCAGCGAGACGAACTGTCGAGCTCTGCTATAAGCTTTAGATAAATCACCACGGACGGACCACGTGTCCTGATACGTACCAGACAAGCGCACCTCGGTGGAGGAGACGCCACAACAAACCGCACCCCAATAGCTCTACGGGGAAAGGCAGGCGAGCGTTTTCCGCAAGCCCGCGCTATCGCTCCGCCTGGCGGGACTGAGATCGCTTTACGAACACTGGTTGAAATTGAATCGCGGTGGCGAGACAACTACCCCAGATCAACCTTAATCAACTTTTACTAGTTTTTTTTTTTCATGTTTTTTTCCCATTACAGCTTGTGAGGAAGACAAAAGTGTAAAATATTGACAAAATCATTGAAGAGTAGGGTCATACTTCTCTGTGACTAACTGCATATCATGCTCATCTAAACCCTCCAGAGCTTGTATGGGCTAAAGTAAAAGGAAAAGTTGCCGAACAGAACATGACATTTAAAATGTGTGACGTTGAAGTGCTGACACGTGAGTAATTTCAAAAATAGACATTCAGTTCTGAAAGAAGTGTGTTGAAACATGTGCTCGGGGATGAAGAACAGTACTGGCAACGAGATGGATTACAATTTGTCCAGCCAGTAACGATTATCAACCTCTTTGAATCGACAGATTCGGATGATTAATATAATCGTTTGCGGACATACTGACTAGCAGACTTGGATGAATTAGCGTATGTTTATCAAAACAATTAGGTGTACATACAATGGTAACAAATACATCGCAAAATTCAAATGATCTAAGCAACATAAAATACACTGCGCAGGTGATGCCACCTTGGGGGGTCTAAGGGTGACCGAAGGGCTGTAACTAACTGTTGCATATTGGTGCCATTTTTACGATTGTACATAAAGGGCAACACAAACAATCAATTGATCTATCAAGATATTAAGGAGATACGCTTATGAACAAAATACTAAGAGAAATTAAACTTCGTACTGTAAAATCTTAAAATTTAATGCTATTTCTTTGCAATGGTACTAAAAGATCAAAGGAATTTGAAAATGTGCAAAATTCGTAACATCTATGGACTAAATAATATCAATGTTTTACCGTTATGGATATTCTAAGGCTGCATGCGAAGAACCATTTGGATCTGACATGCAGTTTAGTAGAAAATTGCTTCTGACCTTGTTCATGAATTAAAAGACGGACTATAATTACTTTGTTGTATTGGTGTTATTTTGTGTGTTCTGTTGGTGTTGTTTTGTGTGTTGTATTGGTGTTGTATTGGTGTTATTTTGTGTGTTCTGTTGGTGTTTTGTTTGTTGTATTGGTGTTAATTTGTGTGTTGTATTGGTGTTGTTTTGTGTGTTGTATTGGTGTTGTTTTGTTTGTTCTGTTGGTGTTGTTTTGTGTGTTCTTTTAGTGTTGTTTTGTGTGTTATATTGGTGTTGTTTTGTTTGTTCTGTTGGTGTTGTTTTGTGTGTTGTATTGGTGTTGTTTTGTTTGTTCTGTTGGTGTTGTTTTTTTGTTGTATTGGTGTTGTTTTATGTGTTGTATTGGTGTTGATTTGTGTGTTCTGTTAGTTTTGTATTGGTATTGTTTTGTGGGTTGTTTTGTGTGTTCTGTTAGTGTTGTTTTGTGTGTTGTATTGTTGTTGTTTTGTGTGTTCTGTTAGTGTTGTTTTTTGTGTTGTATTGGTGTTGTTTTGTGTGTTGTATTGGTGTTGTTTTATATGTTGTATTGGTGGTGTTTTGTGTGTTGTATTGGTGTTGTTCTGTGTGTTTTGTTAGTCTTGTTTTGTGTGTTCTGTTGGTGTTGTTTTGTGTGTTGTATTGGTGTTAATTACTTTGCTTTATGAACTGTGACTTAGCATAACACTGGCCATGGTTAGGTTGTTTTTCTAGAGCAGCATAGATGACTCCTAACAGGATGCTGGTCTACTTTGCTCTAGTGTTTGAGTCTATTAAGATGGACTCGCACATCGGTTAACCACCTTCCATAAGCGCTTGTCCCAATGCAGCGGAGTATTAAGCTACTTAAGCCTGGCCCGCTAAGCAGGAAACCCTTCTTCTGGCTACATCCAGCTCATACAAGGGCTGTGACCTGCACAGGAGCTTTTGCCCATGTAGAAGTACAGTTCGACTAAGAACTTTGGTGTTTGGTGTTATTCTGTGTGTTAATTACTTCGGCAGTGTTGGATTCTTAGTGTGGTAATTACTTCAGTGGTTGAGTTATTTTCTGTGTTGCTTACTTGTATATAATTAGGTAATAGAAGATTTTTTTGTAGGCAGAGTGGTGAATTCTTGGAATGCACTGTCACAGGAAATAGTGGGGGCAGGGTCAGTCAATGCATTCAACAATAGATTGGATGCACTTAGTTATTTTAAGAACAAATAAAGTAGAAGAAACTGGTTTTATACGGAGACTGGCCGGAGCCTTCCAAACTGGTATAAGGGCATTCATTGATGTGCAAATCTTGTCCTATAGTCAAGTAGTGTGGGGATGAGTCTATGATGGCCATGCGATGTGTTTGTATCCATGTATGAGTCTATGATGGCCATGCGATATGTTTGTATCCATGTATCATTTGATGAAGTGATCAGTACCACATTTGAAGTTCTGTATTCGTTACGTTCTCTTCTAGTTCAACCTTATCACCTTGGATTACATACACCATCAACTAACCCTCTCACTTCACCTTTATCACTCTGGGGTACATAGACCATCAACCAAACCTCACCAACCAGACCTGTGACCATCAACCAACCCTCTCCAAGCCGACCTGTCTCATGAGACCATCAACCAACCCTCTCCAACCAGACATGTGACCATCAACCAACCCTCACCATCCAGACCTGTGACCATCAAACAACCCTCTCCAACCAGACATGTCCTGTGAGACCATCAATCAACCCGCACCAACCAGACCTGCCCTGTGAGACCATCAACCAACCCGCACCAACCAGACCTGCCCTGTGAGACCATCAACCAACCCTCTCCAACCAGACTTGTCCTGTGAGACCATGAACCAACCCTCACCAACCAGACCTGTCCTGTGAAACCATCAACCAACCCTCTCCAACCAGACCTGCACTGTGAGACCATCAACCAAACCTCACCAACCAGATCTGCCTTGTGAGACCATCAACCCTCACCAACCAGACCTGTGACCATCAACCAACCCTCTCCAAGCAGACCTTTCTCATGAGACCATCAAACAACCCTCACCAACCAGACCTTTTCTGTGAGACTATCAACCAAACCTCACCAACCAGACCTGTGACCATCAACCAAACATCACCAAACAGACCTGTGATCATCAACCAACCCTCTCCAAGCAGACCTGTCCAGTGAGACCATCAACCAACCCTCTCCAACCAGACCTGTGACCATCAACCAACCCTCTCCAACCAGACCTGTGAGACCATCAACCAACCCTCTCCAACCAGACCTGTGAGACCATCAACCAACCCTCTCCAACCAGACCTGTCCTGTGAGACCATCAACCAAACCTCACCAACCAGACCTTTGACCATCAACCAACCTGCACCAACCAGACCTGTGACCACCATCAACCAACCTGCACCAACCAGACCTGCCCTGTGAGACCATCAACCAACCTGCACCAACCAGACCTGTGACCATCAACCAACCTGCACAAACCAGACCTGTGACCATCAACCCACCCTCACCAACCAGACCTGCCCTGTGAGACCATCAACCAACCTGCACCAACCAGACCTGTGACCATCAACCAACCTGCACAAACCAGACATGTGACCATCAACCAACCTGCACCAACCAGACCTGTGACCATCAACCAACCTACACCAACCAGACCTGCCTTGTGAGACCATCAACCAACCCGCACCAACCAGACCTGCCCTGTGAGACCATCAACCAAACCTCACCAACCAGATCTGCCTTGTGAGACCATCAACCCTCACCAACCAGACATGTGACCATCAACCAACCCTCTCCAAGCAGACCTTTCTCATGAGACCATCAAACAACTCTCACCAACCAGACCTGCCCTGTGAGACTATCAACCAAACCTCACCAACCAGACCTGTGACCATCAACCAAACATCACCAAACAGACCTGTGACCATCAACCAACCCTCTCCAAGCAGACCTGTCCAGTGAGACCATCAACCAACCCTCTCCAACCAGACCTGTGACCATCAACCAACCCTCTCCAACCAGACCTGTGAGACCATCAACCAACCCTCTCCAACCAGACCTGTGAGACCATCAACCAACCCTCTCCAACCAGACCTGCCCTGTGAGACCATCAACCAACCTGCACCAACCAGACCTGTGACCATCAACCAACCTGCACAAACCAGACCTGTGACCATCAACCAACCCTCACCAACCAGACCTGCCCTGTGAGACCATCAACCAACCTGCACCAACCAGACCTGTGACCATCAACCAACCTGCACAAACCAGACATGTGACCATCAACCAACCTGCACCAACCAGACCTGTGACCATCAACCAACCTACACCAACCAGACCTGTACCATCAACCAACCCTCACCAACCAGACCTGTTACCATTAACCAACCTGCACCAACCAGACCTGTGACCATCAACCAACCTGCACAAACCAGACCTGTGACCATCAATCAACCCGCACCAACCAGACCTGCCCTGTGAGACCATCAACCAACCCGCACCAACCAGACCTGCCCTGTGAGACCATCAACCAACCCTCTCCAACCAGACCTGTCCTATGAGACCATGAACCAACCCTCTCCAACTAGACCTGTCTCATGAGACCATCAACCAACCCTCACCAACCAGACCTGTGACCATCAAACAACCCTCGCCAACCAGACCTGTCCTGTGAGACCACCAACCAACCCTCTCCAAACATACCTGTCCTGTGAGACCATCAATCAACCCGCACCAACCAGACCTGCCCTGTGAGACCATCAACCAACCCGCACCAACCAGACCTGCCCTGTGAGACCATCAACCAACCCTCTCCAACCAGACCTGTCCTGTGAGACCATGAACCAACCCTCACCAACCAGACCTGTCCTGTGAGACCATCAACCAACCCTCTCCAACTAGACCTGTCCTGTGAGACCATCAACCAACCCTCTCCAACCAAACCTGCCTTGTGAGACCATCAACCCTCACCAGCCAGACCTGCCCTGTGAGACCATCAACCAAACCTCACCAACCAGATCTGCCTTGTGAGACCATCAACCCTCACCAACCAGACCTGTGACCATCAACCAACCTTCTCCAAGCAGACCTTTCTCATGAGACCATCAAACAACCCTCACCAACCAGACCTGCCCTGTGAGACTATCAACCAAACCTCACCAACCAGACCTGTGACCATCAACCAAACATCACCAAACAGACCTGTGACCATCAACCAACCCTCTCCAAGCAGACCTGTGAGACCATCAACCAACCCTCTCCAACCAGACCTGTGAGACCATCAACCAACCCTCTCCAACCAGACCTGTCCAGTGAGACCATCAACCAAACCTCACCAACCAGACCTGTGACCATCAACCAACCTGCACCAACCAGACCTGTGACCACCATCAACCAACCTGCACAAACCAGACCTGCCCTGTGAGACTATCAACCAACCTGCACCAACCAGACCTGTGACCATCAACCAACCTGCACAAACCAGACCTGTGACCATCAACCAACCCTCACCAACCAGACCTGCCCTGTGAGACCATCAACCAACCTGCACCAACCAGACCTGTGACCATCAACCAACCTGCACAAACCAGACATGTGACCATCAACCAACCTGCACCAACCAGACCTGTGACCATCAACCAACCTACACCAACCAGACCTGTACCATCAACCAAACCTCACCAACCAGACCTGTGACCATTAACCAACCTGCACCAACCAGACCTGTGACCATCAACCAACCTGCACAAACCAGACCTGTGACCATCAACCAACCCTCACCAACCAGACCTGCCCTGTGAGACCATCAACCAACCCGAAACCAACCAGACCTGCCCTGTGAGACCATCAACCAACCCTCTCCAACCAGACTTGCCCTGTGAGACCATCAACCAACCTGCACCAACCAGACCTGTGACCATCAACCAACCTGCACCAACCAGACCTGTGACCATCAACCAACCTGCACCAACCAGGCCTGTGACCATCAACCAACCCTCACCAACCAGACCTGTCCTGTGAGACCATCAACCAACCTACACCAACCAGACCTGCCCTGTGAGACCATCAACCAACCCTCTCCAACCAGACCTGTCCTGTGAGATCATCAACCAACCTGCACCAACCAGACCTGCCCTGTGAGACCATCAACCAACCTACACCAACCAGACCTGCCCTGTGAGACCATCAACCAACCCTCTCCAACCAGACCTGCCCTGTGAGACCATCAACCAACCCTCTCCAACCAGACCTGTCCTGTGAGACCATCAACCAACCTACACCAACCAGACCTGCCCTGTGAGACCATCAACCAACCCTCTCCAACCAGACCTGTCCTGTGAGACCATCAACCAACCTGCACCAACCAGACCTGCCCTGTGAGACCATCAACCAACCCGAAACCAACCAGACCTGCCCTGTGAGATCATCAACCAACCTGCACCAACCAGACCTGCCCTGTGAGACCATCAACCAACCCGAAACCAACCAGACCTGCCCTGTGAGATCATCAACCAACCTGCACCAACCAGATCTGCCCTGTGATATTTCTTCGTTTCCAGTTTCTCCCTCTTGTCCTTGTACCAACCCCTATTTCTCATCGTATTCCTCATATTCCATGTTGGTTCCATCTCAGAGCTGTCCTGGTTACACTGGCTTGGGGCTTTATGTATCTCATCCAGCGACAGATTCTTTCTAATATTTCCTGTTTCACCTGTGAAACTTTCATTTTGTGAAGTCTTGTATGTGTGAATCTTTCATTTTGTGAAGTCTTGTTTGTGTGAATCTTTCATTTTGTGAAGTCTTGTATGTGTGAATCTTTCATATTGTGAAGTGGAGAGGTTGAGTCATTCTTGGAGCCAGTCATGCATGCCAACGTCTCTTTGATCGAGTTCAGTGATTCGTCTCTTTGATCGAGTTCAGTGATTCGTCTCTTTGATCGAGTTCAGTGATTCATCTCTTTAATCGAGTTCAGTGATTCGTCTCTTTGATCGGGTTCATTGATTCGTCTCTTTGATAGAATTCAGTGATTCATCTCTTTGATAGAATTCAGTGATTCATCTCTTTGATCGGATTCAGTGATTCATCTCTTTGATCGAGTTCAGTGATTCGTCTCTTTGATAGAATTCAGTGATTCGTCTCTTTGATCGGGTTCAGTGATTCATCTCTTTGATCGAGTTCAGTGATTCATCTCTTTGATCGAGTTCAGTGATTCATCTCTTTGATCGAGTTCAGTGATTCATCTCTTTGATCGAGTTCAGTGATTCATCTCTTTGATCGAGTTCAGTGATTCATGTGTCTGTGAGATGTTGATATTACACTTAACTTCTATTCTTATAATGTGAGATCATGTCTGTCCACAAACAGTACTTTTCTTTATAACCAGACTGGCTTATTTGATGCTCCAGCTGGACACCCGCTCTACACACACACTGCACATTCAGCCCATTCACAGAATGAATGAAGTCAGAACTAATAGTTTCACAAGAATATGGAATATAATATAAAGTACTATCTAGACAAGTACAAAGAACATGTCAAATGTAGACTAACTTGATTGACTATTATTAGAAAAAATCTTGGTGTTCGGTGTTGATAAAAATACAAACAGAGAAATAATAGATAATGAAACATATCTGAATTATGCAGTAATGAATTATGCAGTAATATTGTAGGTTGATAAATACATTTGTAAACTGTTTGTGGGATATATACAATGTTGCACGCTGATAAATGTTTGTAGGTTATGTACAATGTTGCATGCAGATATTGCTAACTGTATAGGCTTTCATAAATTGTATCTGCGCAGAATAATAGCTGTCAATTGTTGTCGATGAGGACCGCCGACATCATCCTTGTCACAGATTTCCCTGTTGGGTGTGGGTGCGCATGTGGCTGAACAGGCCAATGCGGGCACGAAAACATCTGCTACATATCGGGCACACGAGGTTTGTAGAAGGTGTTGGTGTCCCCGCTGTTCGGGATTTCCGCGTCTCGCGTCTGCTCTGGGCTTTCACAATACGGTCGTCTTCGCCGGTAGCTACACCCGATTTGACTGCGCTTCTCCAGTCAGATCTGTTTTGCGCAAGACATTCCAGGTGTCGATGTCTATCTGGCAACTTTTCAGTGAGTCCCTCAGACCGTCTTTAAAACGTTTCTTTGGGCGCCCTCTCTCACGCCATCCCTCTCTCAGCTCGCCGTAGAGAAGCTTCTTTGGGAGCCGCTCGTCTGACATACGGACGAGGTGTCAGGCCCATCCTAGTCGTGCTTTTTCTAGCAGTGCATGGATACTGGGCATGTTAGCCCTCGAGAGAACCTCGATGTCAGTGACACGATCTTGCCATTGGATGTGGAATATTCGCCTCAGGCAACCTGCGTGGAAGTGGTTTAACCTCCTTGCATGTCCAGAGTATACAGTCCAGCTTTCGCAAGCGTATAGTAGGGTTGGAATGATGGTTGCACGGTAGACTTTGAGTTTGGTCTTGACGCTGATGCCACGACGTGCCCAGACCATCGAGCGCATTCTACCTAAGGCTGTGCTGGCCTTTGCTATTCTGCTTGCCACCTCATCGTCTAGGCTGACAGATCTCGACAGCGTGCTGCCCAGATATGTGAATTTGTCTACGGCATTAAAACGTCTGCCCGCTGACTGTAGTCTCTGGTTTTGTGTACGGCATGCCAGGTGCTGGTTGGTACATGACCTCTGTTTTGTGTACGGCATGCCTGGTGCTGGTTGGTACATGACTTCTGTTTTCTTGGCATTTATGGTCAGGCCAAAATGTTTCCATGCGGCAGAGAACCGGTCCATTCCAACCTGCATGTTCAGTTCTGAGTTGCTCATTAGAGCGCAGTCGTCAGCAAACACAAGTTCCCTGATTATGTCGCCAGCCACTTTGGTTTTGGCCTTCATTCTTCTGGAATTGAGTAACTTGCCATCTGTGCGGTACTTTATGGGTATTCCAAGCTCCAATGATCTGAAGGCGTGTGTCATCGTGGCCGCGAATATCATGCTGAACAAAGTCGGGGCGAGTACACATCCTTGTTTTACTCCGTTTGATACTAGAAACGTTTTAGAGATTGCACCGCTGTCCAGTACACGCGCACACATGCCTTCGTTTAGCTGTTTCACCATTATTATGAACTTGTTGGGGCAGCCAAACTTGGACATTATCATCCACAGACCTCCTCTGTTTACTGTATCAAATGCCTTTGTCAAATCAATAAATGTGGTGTACAAGGCCTGATTTTGTTCTCGACACTTCTCTTGTACTTGACGAGCGGCAAAAATCATGTCCACTGTTCCTCTTCCGGCTCTGAATCCACATTGGCTTTCTGGGAGGTGGTGGCTTTGTTCAAGGTGTTTGTTGAGCCTGTTTAGCAGTAAGCCCGCTAGGATCTTGCCCTTACGGAGAGTAGCGATATTCCACGATGATTGTCGCATTCCTGACGGTTGCCTTTTCTTTTGTACAGGTGAACGATTAAGGCGTCCTTTAGCTCCTGCGGAATTTTTCCTTCAGCCCACATGTGGCAGAAGAGTTCAGTGATCCTTCTGGTGAGGGATGGGTCAGCTGTCTTGTATACCTCTGCTGGTATTGCATCTACTCCTGTAGCTTTTCCTATAGATAGTTAACTGATTGCCCTGTCGACTTCCTCCTCAGTGATGACTTCATCCAACGCCAGGTTCAGTTCCACCTGCGGCATTCGCCAGATGGCCTTCTCATTTATGGACGATGGGTGGTTTAGTATTTTGCAGAAATGGTCTGCCCAGCTGTCTAAGATCTGAACCTTTTCTGTTAGCAGTGCCCCATCTGCACTGCGAACTGGAGTGTTACCAGAGGGCTGCGGGCCGTAGAGAGCTTTCAGTGCCTCGTAAAACCGTTTGGTGTCATGGCGCTCGGCGAACATCTCAATTTCGTCAGCTCTTTTGCTGAGCCAGGAGTCTTGCATCTCTCTAAGCCTGGTCTGGACAGCTTTGCGAGCAGTATTGAAGGCAGCTTTTGCTGCCGGAGATGGTGTGTTCCTTTGGTATTCTCTGAGCGCTTCATGTTTTGCACATCGAAGGCCATGTATTTCCAGATTGTTCTCGTGAAACTAGTCCTTTAGCGCAGAATAGAGATACTGAAATGGTTCGATACTGTTGTTGTCGCTGAATGTCCATGCCGATTATGACTCTTTTGTTTGGTCTGTAAAGGCGGCTGAAAACAGTAGCTTTCCTCACATCCTGCGCGTGCTGATGAAGGGGGTGGACTGGGCTCCTCCAAGCTGTTGTGTTATGTGTGGCTTCATCTATGTTTTACTGACTACAACGGAGATCACGTCAGTCCCCACCTCACAAGACTACCATAAAACAGGTATGTTCCCAGGGAGAACTGTGTGAAAGTGAGATGGGGTTTTAGCCAGTATATTTGACCTGGCCCTGACTAACATTCTCTAATCAGCACATTACGCCTGACCTGATGTTAGTCTCATGGCATGATACCATGACTCGGGTGGATCACGTGGAGACAACCAGACATATCTGTGTGAATAGCGTGAGGAGAAGGTGCAAGCGTTGGATAGGACATATAATAAAGATGCTAAGCTGATACAATTGCACGACAGTTTCTCTTCTGGAATCCCCAAGGCAAGAGAAGTAGAGGATGACCAAAACAAACACGGAGAAGAGAGCTTGTGACAAACATAAAAGAAACAGAAAAGACTTGTACAGAGCTGGAATGGTTGGTACAAGGCTGGAGGTTTTGGCATGTATTCTATGAAGGCATGCTCCACAGGGAGATAAAAGGTTTTGATGATAAATGACATTATAAACTGTAAGAAGTGTACTTCTTCTTCTTCTTCATCGTACGCAGTCAGACAGCAACCATTATTTTTTCGAAAAAAGCAGCGGTCATCCTGAGGCTGTCGACACTGCCATAGAGCTTGTCTAGTGTTAGCACTGGTGATGGCCACATCTGCTCTCTCTGATCCTCGTATGTCGGGCAGTTTTGCAGCAAATGCTCAGCTGTCATTTTGCCGGTACCACACGGGCATTCGTCGGTGCCACCTATCTTCAATTTGTTGAATAGGTGGTACCTGAGTCTATTGCGGCCAGTGCGAAGTCTGAAGACCACGACCTGCTCTTTTCTGTTCAGCTGGTAATAGGCATCGTTTTTTGTGTAGCCAGTATGTTCGGTTTCTCATTTGGTCATGTATCTAGCTCTAATAAGCCGTTTTAACTCTTCGTATGTCATACTAGTATCAAGTTGTGGTAGTTTTGCACCTTCTTTTGCCAGTCTGTCTGCCTCCTCGTTGCCTTGGACGTTGCAGTGAGATGGAACCCACTGCATCACTACTCTTTTTGGTGCGGCCTGCTGGCATAGTTGATAGAGTACTGCTCTTAATTCATTCAGTTCAGTATTTTTCTGGCTTTTCAGTGCTGTGACTACGACCAGAGCATCTGTAAGCAGGACTATGTGGCTTTCATTCCTTTTACCTGTCACCAATTCTTCCACTGCCGCCCTCAGTGCCTCTGCTCTGAAATTGCTTGTGTATTTTCCAGTAGCTAATGACAGTGCTATTTTTCTGCCATTTGGTAGGCTCAGGAATGCTCCTGCCCCTCCGTTCTGTGTAGTGTTTGTTACAGAACCGTCGGTGTATGCATGGGTCCAGTCCATGCTTGGGTAGTTTTCCGTAATGAAACTCAGGGTAGTATCTCTTCTTTCTTTTTCAGTCTGGCAGTTTTTGTTTCTAATACCTGGTATATTTTCTACCACCTCTGGAAATATATGCTGCCTCCAGGTAGGTTTTCGTACAGTAGGGATGGGCTTTGGTGTGGTTAGTGCGTTCATAAGGTCTTCGTGCATCTTTGCTTTGACTATTTCTGCAAAGTTTCTTCGCTTTAGCTTCCCATTTCCCAAATTGTTTAGTCTCTGGTACATTGGATGGTCAGTCAGTCTTCTGAGTTTCTCTGATTGCAGCTGGGCTCTGCAGTCTCTTCTGTCGGCCATGGATTGCAGTTTTGTAATCTTTTCAAGTTCTACAATTGGCGTTGACTTCATGCCTCCTGTAATAACTCTTATGGCTTGGTTTGGGAGTTTGCTAACTTTATCAAAGTTCGCCTTCGCTGTTGTTGTCCATGCCGCAATGCCATACTCGAGAACTGGTCTCACTCTTCCAGTGTACAGTTTCTTTAGTATGCTTTCGTCTGCTCCCCAGCTTGTGCCAGCAAGTTTCCTCATGATTGCCATTCTTTCTCTGGCTCTCATTCGGTTTCTCTCGATCTGACTTTTCCATGTCATGCGCCGATCAAATGTGACTCCCAGATAGGTTGGGTTGTCGTTTGGCTGGAGGTATTTGCCATTTAGACTTAATTTGGTGTTTTGGGGTTTGATTGATAGCGAGAATATTGTACATGTGGTTTTGTCCTCGTTTATTTTGACCAGCCATGAGTTCGCCCACTCTTCCAGCGATGTTAGGGCCGTCTGCATCCGATTTCTTGCTATGGTGAGATTCTTTTCAGAGGTCCACATAGCCAGATCGTCTGCAAACATTGAGCTATGAACTCTTCTTGGTATATTCTCTATAATATCATTTATATGCACCAGGAAGAGTGTGGGTGACAATACTCCCCCTTGGGGTACTCCCTGCTCAAGTGTCACCTTTTTGCTCCTCTGCCCTTGTACTTGGACTCTGGCCGTTCTGTTTTTGAGGTAGTGGTTGATCTACTTGTACATTTTCCCACAAACATCACTTCTTCTTAGCTTGACTCTAAGTCCATCTTTCCAGACTTTGTCAAATGCTTTTTCCAGGTCCACCCAGACCACTACTGTGTGTTTCTGTTCCTGGTAGGCATCTTCTATTTCCTGGGCTATGAGGTTGAGCTGATCCTCAGTGGATCTGTCCTGTCTAAAGCCTGCTTGCTGTGGAATTAGTATCCGTTTTTCTTCCAGATGCCACATCAGTCTGGTGTTTACCATACGTTCCATCAGTTTGCCTACACAGCTCAGTAGGCTGATAGGCCTGTATCCATTTGGATCTGTTTTGTCTTTTCCTTTCTTTGGTACTGGTACAAGTACTGCGTCTTTCCATGCCTGGGGTACAATACCCCTTTTCCAGCTTTGGTTCAGGATTGATAGTAGTTTCCTCTTTGCTGTTTGGCCCAGCCCCATCAGCATTTCATTTGTTATTCCGTCTTTTCCGGGAGATTTCCTTTTCTTTAATGTTCTCAGGGCCTCTTCCATTTCGCTCATTGTTAGTTTTGCCATCATATGCTCTTCAGGTGCCAAGAAGTGTACAATTATTACATTATTTCACATGTAGGTCACGCTATGAAAGAACCATCACATTATTTCACATGTAGGTCACGCTATGTAAGAACCATCACATTATTTCACATGTAGGTCACGCTATGAAAGAACCATCACATTATTTCACATGTAGGTCACGCTATGTAAGAACCGTCACATTATTTCACATGTAGGTCACGCTATGTAAGAACCATCACATTATTTCACATGTAGGTCACGCTATGTAAGAACCATCACATTATTTCACATGTAGGTCACGCTATGTAAGAACCGTCCCATTATTTCACATGTAGGTCACGCTATGTAAGAACCATCACATTATTTCACATGTAGGTCACGCTATGTAAGAACCATCACATTATTTCACATGTAGGTCACACTATGTAAGAACCATCACATTATTTCACATGTAGGTCACGCTATGTAAGAACCATCACATTATTTCACATGTAGGTCACGCTATGTAAGAACCATCACATTATTTCACATGTAGGTCACGCTATGTAAGAACCATCACATTATTTCACATGTAGGTCACGCTATGTAAGAACCATCACATTATTTCACATGTAGGTCACGCTATGTAAGAACCATCACATTATTTCACATGTAAATCCCCACTGTTTAAAAACAATTTTTATAAATGTTGGTAGAAAAATGTATAGAATATTGATGACAATGAAATGTTGAGTATTGATCATGTTTACTAAACTACGATATAAAAGAGATAGAATGAGAAAACCACATGTTTGGCGTTGTCACATGTCATTGTCACATGTCAGGCATTGTCACATGTCAGGTGTTGTCACATGTCAGGCATTGTCACATGTCAAGCGTTGTCACATGTCAGGCGTTGTGAGTGAACCTTAACATCACATATCATGGCACTAAAATGTGTCAACTACGCGTGTTCCAACTACACATTGGGAACTCTGAAACACATTGAGTCTATGCTGATTTATACACATACCAATGTGTTGATATACACACAAGTACAAAAATATGAAACATTTGGAGTCTGTACATTATTTACACTTTAGCTTTTTACTATTCATTCTTACTCTTTTGAATTTTCAGCGAAACTTTTTGTTTGTCCTTTTAGCATGTAATCCTCTTTTGCATTCATTTTGTGTCACGTTACATATTTCTGGGTATTAATTACCAACTAAACACAATGAAGAAAGACATTTAAAAACGATTTTAATAAACGATAATAAAGAAATACAGATAAGAAGTAAAAAAAACAAAATTTAGCTGGCTTGAGACTGCAGAGTTTATAATACCATGTATGCGTGTCATGTATGCGTGTCATGTATGTGTGTCATGTATGTGTGTCATGTATGTGTGTCATGTATGTGTGTCATGTATGCGTGTCATGTATGCGTGTCATGTATGTGTGTCATGTATGCGTGTCATGTATGTGTGTCATGTATGTGTGTCATGTATGTGTGTCATGTATGTGTGTCATGTATGCATGTCATGTATGTGTGTCATGTATGCGTGTCATGTATGTGTGTCATGTATGCGTGTCATGTATGCGTGTCATGTATGTGTGTCATGTATGTGTGTCATGTATGTGTGTCATGTATGTGTGTCATGTATGTGTGTCATGTATGCGTGTCATGTATGTGTGTCATGTATGTGTGTCATGTATGCGTGTCATGTATGTGTGTCATGTATGTGTGTCATGTATGCGTGTCATGTATGTGTGTCATGTATGCGTGTCATGTATGTGTGTCATGTATGCGTGTCATGTATGTGTGTCATGTATGTGTGTCATGTATGCGTGTCATGTATGTGTGTCATGTATGTGTGTCATGTATGCGTGTCATGTATGCGTGTCATGTATGCGTGTCATGTATGTGTGTCATGTATGTGTGTCATGTATGCGTGTCATGTATGCGTGTCATGTATGTGTGTCATGTATGTGTGTCATGCATGTGTGTCAGCCAATCAATACTGCAGCTCTTATCACTTACATGAATACCCTGGATATGTGTATTTTTGTTGGTACCTATCTAATTATTTCTCAAATGCGCATCTGTCTGTATTTGCAATGTTTGTGCGGAAGATTTGATTGGATGATTGAACCACATGATACAATAACCGGGTAAAACTTGCATTTTGAACTGATGTTATCACGCGATATCATAATCAAGTAACAATGGTACTCTGGGCCTAGGCACGACACTACATGGTTCTGTCTCGGAAAATTACAATCTGAAACAAGCATGGACGAGTTGAAACGGGGCGTGGGGGTTGGCATGGATGGGTTGGGGGGATAGATACAGCAGGGAAGAAATGGACAGCAAAGTGATTGACAGTTTGAACGAGGAAGAGACGAGCATATTTAAACGGGGGGGGGGGGGGGGGGGGGCATGGGTTAAGAGATTGATAAGTTGGAGGATGGGTAAAAAGTGTAGGATGTGAGGGGCGTGTGCAGTAAGGGGCAGGATCTTTCATTGTTAAACTGCTGTTGATTCTTTCATTGTTAAACTGCTGTTGATTCTTTCATTGTTAAACTGCTATTGATTCTTTCATTGTTAAACTGCTGTTGATTCTTTCATTGTTAAACTGCTATTGATTCTTTCATTGTTAAACTGCTGTTGATTCTTTCATTGTTAAACTGCTGTTTATTCTTTCATTGTTAAACTGCTGTTGATTCTTTCATTGTTAAACTGCTGTTGATTCTTTCATTGTTAAACTGCTGTTGATTCTTTCATTGTTAAACTGCTGTTGATTCTTTCATTGTTAAACTGCTGTTGATTCTTTCATTGTTAAACTGCTGTTGATTCTTTCATTGTTAAACTGCTGTTGATTCTTTCATTGTTAAACTGCTGTTGATTCTTTCATTGTTAAACTGCTGTTGATTCTTTCATTGTTAAACTGCTGTTGATTCTTTCATTGTTAAACTGCTGTTGATTCTTTCATTGTTAAACTGCTGTTGATTCTTTCATTGTTAAACTGCTGTTGATTCTTTCATTGTTATACTGCAGTTGATTCTGTAATTGTGTACAGTTTGATTGTTCTGCTTGGGTCTGCTAGTTTATTCTTATTTTATGGCATTCCTCTCTCTTTTCTATCCTTCACATAAAAGCGTCCAGTTCAGGCATTTAGATAGATATATGATAGTCTATATATATGTATTTAGTTCGATAGCTAAGTGAGTGAGTGAGTGGATACTTGTCTTTTTTCATTTTGGGGCCTCACGCCTGAACTTTATCCGTAACCGATTGATAGCCAGAGGAAGCAATTGAAGCACTAACCTTCTAAGCAAGTTTATAAGAGAGTTGTGAATATGGCTAGCAGTCACAGTACTACAGTTCTGGTACAGATTTCTGAGTTGTCAATCCGACCTATGAATGACTTTTTATCTTAATATGTGAGATGTTGTTTTGTCCTACACAAAGCCACTGACAGGCCTGGAACTGTTTGAGTGTTATTGTTGAGAGACTAACCTTTCTATTAGGCTATGCTTCTTATGACCGTTTGTTTGATTATCATTTGGAAATATTAGAGCGTAGCAATTCAGTAGTAAATCAATATATCTGACATTTGCTTTATAAATTCAGCAAACAGCAACACATTAAAAAATACAATAAGTTTGCAATGGTGAAATACAAATTATTAAAAAAAAAATAATGCAATCAAAGATGGTAAAAGTTTGACAGAGAAAATGAATCTAAAAAATAAATACAAAAAAACGAAACAAAAATAGGCACGAACATATTTACACACACACACACACATGCATGCACATGTGGGTATTAATTCATACAAAGTTAACTATTTAGGCTGTTTTTTAAAATATGATTGTTTTTTTCATTAATGCAAGATTAATATTTTGTTAAATAAAATGGAGCTCGAACGCCATTTTATTTTATCTCTGCTAAAATGTCAATTTGTTGATTCTCCAAGTTTCTTGTAATTATTTTGTTTGTTTAATTAAAGCTTTGCCTTTCTGGATTCTACTGGAGAAGGAACGGACATTTCAACCCCAGATCGTTGTATTTTAGGTTATATCAGGACGAATTGGTCAGTATGGATGCGTGTGTGTATGATTTATCTGTTTATAATGTGTTCCACTGTGACAGTTCTGTAGTACAGTAGTTTTGCCAATACTTTCTGTACAGCGGAGATGTGGTCATACTGAGAAACATCCCTGAAATGTACAGTCAAACTAGAGACGGGGACGGCATGGCCTAGTGGTTAAGTAACACGGCTTACAACCAGAGGGCGATGAGTTCGATCCCCATCACAGCACCGGCCGTTACCCCGAGGAAGCTAACCCTTAGAAAATGCAGGAGGAAGCAGACCCTTACATAAAATGCATGCTGAAGTTGGATGTACTGGGCCGACAGGCGCAAAATAAAAACCACAGTGCAACGCACACCACTTGGGGAATAGAGAAATAAGGGGGGATTACAGAAGGTGGCTATGATGTCAATGTTACAAGACTCTGCTTGAAGTACAATAACCAAAAGTGTGCATGTTTTGACACCAAACACTCCAGGCATTCAAGGGAAGTGCTACAATAAACTTGTTGTTCCATAACTTGTGGGGAGTAGCACCTGGATGGGTGATAACAATGGGGTGCGGATATCCATGAAAATGTGTACCCATCTTTGCCAACTGTGGAGGAAAGTTTAACAATAGAGCCAAGGGGGTTCTGAAACTAGGAGTTACCTTTTTGTTACAGCTTTGTGCAACTTTACCTTGTGTTGTCCTTTTGTTACAGCTTTGTGCAACTTTACCTTGTGTTGTCTTTTTGTTACAGCTTTGTGCCACTTTACCTTGTGTTGTCCTCTTGTTACAGCTTTGTGCCACTTTACCTTGTGTTGTCCTTTTGTTACAGCTTTGTGCCACTTTACCTTGTATTGTCCTTTTGTTACAGCTTTGTGCCACTTTACCTTGTGTTGTCCTTTTCTTACAGCTTTGTGCCACTTTACCTTGTGTTGTCCTTTTGTTACAGCTTTGTGCCACTTTACCTTGTATTGTCCTTTTGTTACAGCTTTGTGCCACTTTACCTTGTGTTGTCCTTTTGTTACAGCTTTGTGCCACTATACCATGTTGTCCTTTTGTTTAAGCTTTGTGCCACTTTACCTTGTGTTGTCCTTTTGTTACAGCTTTGTGCCACTATACCTTGTGTTGTCCTTTTTGTTACAGCTTTGTGCCACTTTACCTTGTGTTGTTCTTTTGTTACAGCTTTGACTTCTTCCCAGTTGACTGCAGCTTCCTAGTTTTCCTTGATGTTATAGTGTGATGGTATGCACAAGGAGGCCTCTAGGCTCGATATTCACTCCCGCCAGCACAGATTAGGATTATTAAACCCTCCCCACAATCTCATTTTAGGAGACTCAAGATGTCTGCTGCACATGGGAATATGCATGAATGATCCCGTAACATTAATGCTAACGCAGCCATGGTTGGTTGGTTGGTTATTGATCCAGCAGCCTATGCGCTCCTGTCCTTTAGCCCAATGCCATATAGTGGTACCTGCAAGTGTTTGTGAGCTGTTGTTTAGTTCTGTACAGAGTATTCCATTTGTCTGGCCTCTGAGGAAGAATCTCTTTCATGACATAGGCAAGGGCCGGACATTCAAAAAGATGATGTTCAACAGTTTCATAGGGATGTGTGCACAGCCAGCACTCTTGAGCATGTTCTGGTTGGATTCTGTCCAAGTGGCTGTTGAGGTGTATGGTTGAGTGTGAAGTCGGAAAATGGTGCTTTGGTCTCTCCTTTTCAGGAGCATGATGTTGTCTTTGGGAATTTGGGAGTGTTTGTAGATTTCTCTCCCAGTATTTCACATTGCCCATCTATTCAGCCAGGCCTCGCAGTCATTGTGTCCCTATAAGTACTATCTGCCCACAGATGTCTTGTGTATGCCCAGCTTTAGTGCTGACAGTGAGGACAAAGAAGCAGAGAAAAGGATTTGGATATTTCATTGTCCGTACAAAGTCTAAAACTTTAGGCTAAGCTTGCTTTGTTCACATGATGTACTCCTGGTAACAAAAGTAGGCAGATTGTGTTCCTGATGTGAGGTAACCAAAGTAGGCAGATTGTGTTCCAAAGGTAACCAAATATTGTTTGAATTGACTCTAGACCTTTGTCCTTGAGGACCATGTTAGACCACACGCTTTATTTGGTTATTTTTCCCATCTTATTGGTGGGCGACGGGGTAGTCTCTTAAAGTTGTGGGTAGGGGGGGGGGAGGTGAGACAGTATCACTTGCATGCCTCTATTGCTAGGTGTGTGCTATATGTCTGGCCATCTGTATTTTATTACCAACGAAGAGTCTATATCTTCCATAAATGACACATGACACCTGGTTTCGGTCTCGTAGATAGACTGTCATTGAGATATGTCACCTGATTTAGATGAAATGAGATTGGTCCATTAGAGACACTGGCAATGTTCTACGCTACATTTTCCTTTGAGTAACTGGAAACGTCTCTGTGTCTGCTATATGTATGTTCCAGACCTCGTAGAAATATTCCATTGCTGGAATAACCATGCTGTTAAATGTCGCTCTCCCATGCCAGACCCTGCCTCTCTTTGGTCTGAATAAGTAGGTCAGTCCTGCAAATATGTTCTGGTATTTGCTTGGGTGCTCCACAATCGCACGTAGCAGTGTCTCTAAGACCCATTCTGTGGAGGTGGGCCTTGAGTCTACAATGAACCTGTTCTGAGTCTCAATATCTTTGTTTGCTTTTCTCTGCCAAGTTTGTCTATGCTGTAATTTTCTGGCTTGTGTTGTTTGTCCTGGTCTCTCAATTCATCAGATGTGTTATCATCTGCCTTTACGTTTCTAATCTGCTGAAGTATGTGTATGGTATCACTGAAGTATGTGTATGACATCACTGAAGTATGTGTATGACATCACTGAAGTATGTGTATGACATCACTGAAGTATGTGTATGACATCACTAAAGTATGTTTATGACATCACTGAAGCTGAGCTATCCTCCTTCGTGAAATCTATCAACTTTTGATGTAGTTTTTATTTCTTGGCCAAGTATAAGCACTAATTTACATTTTTCAATGGGATCATTTCCTATAAATAGCTGCAGTTCCTGATGGGGGTAAACAGAGTTAAGTATGTACTGAGTGGTCTCGATGTAAGACATTGGCCTCGGGTGCTGGAGGTTCGCGGGTTCAAATCACGGTGGAGGCCGGACTTTTTTCATGTGCAGTGTCTGGTATTTCCCCGGATCTCTGGTTAATAGAGATCGGACTCCTATATTCAGTATCGCACATGTTAAAAATCCTGTGCAGAATGAAAAAAAATAATGTTAAACATTTACCCAATCTATTACAGGATTCTCGTCGGTGCTACGGAGGTTGTGCATTGTGCTGGAAGTCTCCACAAATATGGAGAAGAACAGAGCACTTTTGGGTTAAACCGTGTTAAACCGTGTGCAATGTCGTTGATTCTTCAACTAAACTAAACTAAACTAAACTAAGTATATACTACGCTCCTTTATATAAATACAAGTTGTAGCTGTAGTGCCTGCAGTTGTTCATGGTAGTTACACTATTACGACGGTCTTCCCTGCACTCCACTGCACTCCCTCTCAGTTCCCCTGACGTATGGCATTTAAGACAATATTTCAAGTTATATTCACCTGCCAACCCCCTCTTTTCTTCTCTAGTTAATAAATCCATTCTCCTGTCCATATTGTTCGCACCCTCAAACTCTACCGCTCCACCTCTGAACCTACTGACTAATCTCTTCCCACCAACACGTCTACTCCCTGTCCATCTCCTACATCCTTAACCCGCCTATGTCCTACCCCCTCCTCGTCAACCCGCCAACTTTACTCACCCCCAAACTCTCACCTATCAACATGCCCATCTTTACTCACCCCCAAACTCTCACCTATCAACCCGCCCATCTTTACTCACCCCCAAACTCTCACCTATCAACCCGCCCATCTTTACTCACCCCCAAACTCTCACCCATCAACCCGCCCATCTTTACCCACCCTCAAACTCTCACCTATCAACCCGCTCATCTTTACCCACCCCCAAACTCTCACCTACGCACCCGACCATCTTCGTAGCATCTCAGTCTCCCCATCCACCAATTCCCCAGCCATTCCGCCACACCTCCACCCGATTAACCTGCCAACCCCACCTCCCATCCTTCGTCTCTCTCAACCATCAAAGACCAGAAGCATGTCCTCTGTAGCCAATCACTCGATGTAGAGAAATCCACAAGGAACTTCCTGTACAGATGAACTGCACATTACACCTCTAACCCTGTAAATTGATCTATGCTGCCTTAGTAAAACCCGGTTTAATACAACTTTCCTTTATTATCTGGTGTCAAGATGTCACGTAGCCAGTAATGTCCTAATGGTTCTAAAGGTAACTATGCAAAATGTGGCAGAGATTGGTGGAGTGGTTGACAATTATGTACAGGCCATCATCCCCACCAAAGTTTCAGCTTTATATACAGAATAGAAGCTGTGACCCTGTGAGGTGTGAGGGTGAAGGAAATATAAAATATTGAATAATAGATCTGTCAGCGATGTCCAGAAAGCAGCAGGATAATGCCTGACTACCAAAAAACAATTCTGACGTTAAATAAACAAAAAGAACAATTTCAGTTGTTTGTGTAATAAAACATAAGAGGATATTAAATGGGGTTTATGAGAAACATATGAAATATAAATGAAAAGGGGAAACAATTTAAAATAAAACAGATTTGCACATTTTCACAGTAACTGTATTGTGAACATATGACAACTACAAATTTATGAATAGGTAATGTTGAAAACAAAAGATTATATAAACATGAACACTGTGCAGCATATTATATATGCAAGATTAAATTTGAGTCAAGTTTTACAAATGTAGAAAAATATTTTGTGTAATACAAAAAAATGAAAACAATAACAAAGAACACTCATTAGTGGAATAGTGTTTAAAAAGAAGTAATTTCTCTCTCTTTCTCCCTCTCTCTCTCACAGATTAAGTTTAGTCGAGCAAGACCACAGCCTGCCCTAGCAAGATAATGTGCTGTAGACGGAGGCAACCAGCCATGAGGTGCACCATAGGATGGTACGCAAATACGCATTATGAAAGTATGCCTTTACCTGCAACATGTTGGTGCTTGGACTGTGATGGACAACCTAACAGTTGTAGTGCCAGGCCAAACCTGGAGGTCCTTCCCAATAAAGATTCAACATTGCAGATATAGAAATTATATTTTCAAGTGAAAAAAAAGAAGATCAAGAAGATAATACATTTTTTTGCACCAATCACAGCGCAAGATGATTCGGTACTCGAACTTGCTTTCATAAAATTGAACATCCTCACAAATTTAAGTTTTGCTTGCCCGTATATGGTGTTAGGTCAGGTTCTTTTGGATAAACATTCAAAAATAATAATTCTCAATTGATCCATTATAAATTCTAAGAGCATTTAGAGAAGCCATCTTGGTGGTTTTTCCCAGCATGTCAAACATTCTTCATCCCTTATTCCCCCTCCACATCCTTCTTTCCTTAAACAAAAATAGATTCACTGATCAGGATCCCAACATCATGTCAGACATACTGATCAAGGTGGGGGAGAAGAGCAATATGTGTTCAGGTGAAACATACTGATCAAGGTGGGGGAGATGAGTAATCAGGGTCAGGTGAGACATACTGATCGAGGTGGGGGAGAAGAGTAATCAGGGTCAGGTGAGACATACTGATCGAGGTGGGGGAGAAGAGTAATCAGGGTCAGGTGAGACATACTGATCAAGGTGGGAGAGTAGAGTAATCAGGGCCAGGTGAGACATACTGATCAAGGTGGGAGAGAAGAGTAATCAGGATCAGGTGAGACACACTGATCAAGGTGGGAGAGAAGAGTAATCAGGGTCAGGTGAGACATACTGATCAAGGTGGGAGAGTAGAGTAATCAGGGTCAGGTGAGACATACTGATCAAGGTGGGAGAGAAGAGTAATCAGGATCAGGTGAGACACACTGATCAAGGTGGGAGAGAAGAGTAATCAGGGTCAGGTGAGACATACTGATCAAGGTGGGAGAGTAGAGCAATATGTGTTCAGGTGAGACATACTGATCAAGGTGGGAGAGAAGGGTAATCAGGGTCAGGTGAAACATACTGATCGAGGTGGGAGAGAAGAGTAATCAGGGTCAGGTGAGACATACTGATCGAGGTGGGGGAGAAGAGTAATCAGGGTCAGGTGAGACATACTGATCAAGGTGGGAGAGAAGAGTAATCAGGGTCAGGTGAAACATACTGATCAAGGTGGGAGAGTAGAGTAATCAGGGTCAGGTGAGACATACTGATCGAGGTGGGGGAGATGAGTAATCAGGGTCAGGTGAGACATACTGATCGAGGTGGGGGAGAAGAGTAATCAGGGTCAGGTGAAACATACTGATCAAGGTGGGGGAGATGAGTAATCAGGGTCAGGTGAAACATATTGACCAAGACCCTGAACTTCCACATACATGCTCTTGGAAACAGACTGTGTCACAGCAGTCGATCAACAAGGTGGGTATAAACACTGAAATCCTTATAGAAGTGAGCTTACTGAGCAGCCTCAAAATGCACTACAGCCAGGAGCACCCTAGTCTAATGTCTCAAGTAAGCCTTGGGATGGAGGAAGAGCCACTGCAACCTGCTAACAAAGAAATGTCAAAAGTTAACTCATTGTGAGCAGCTTAAAACAACAATGAAGCCTTTTACACTTCATCCTCAACAGCAGGACTTGCTAAGGGACTACTTTTACTCATCTTTACCCCATGAATTAGAGCAAATGATTAGAACAAATGATTAGAACAAATGTTAATGATTAGCGACGAAGCTGATAGTGGGATTACAGTTACGAGGAAAGACTACAAGTTTTTCAAAATACAGCCACTTACAAGAACAACTTAACTCAACATCTTTATACTGGTTTAGAAGACTCATCAGAGTCTGTATACAACCAGTTACATGTGCATTACTCTGCTAAAAGAGCTATTTGCATTCAATCTATTCTTAAATGCATTAATTGTCCTTGCCTACACTACTTCCTGTGGCAATGCATTCCAAGCATTCACCACTCTCTGACTAAAAAAATATTTCATAATATCCGATCTGGACCTGTCTTTAGTTAATTTGTAGCTCTTGGTTCTTGTTGGTGATCGTATTTTGAAATCTGGTTATAGTCTAATTTAACAAGAAGGAATAGCTACAAATGAACTAAAGCAAGGTCCAAATTAGACATTAGGAAATATTTTTTTAGTCAGAGATTCGTGAATGCTTGGAATGCATTGTCACAAGAAATAGTGGAGGCAAGGACAATTAATGCATTTAAGAATATATTGGATGTGCATAGTTTTTAGAGCAAACAAATATAAATGAAACTGGTTGTATACAGACTCTGAAGACTCTTCTAAACCAGTATAAAGACATTAAGTTAAGTTATTAGAACACATGTGTATGATTAGACACATTAGCGAATGTTACTGGTTAGAAAAAATTTGAATGCACATATAACAATGGGTCAACTCTCGTGCTAGATGTGATGTGCTCTCCAGCGATGACCTTGACCCACAAACTTCTACCACAATATTAATGAAACATCCTTGAAGTGGTTGCTTAGTTAGAACGGTTGCCTTTCACACCAAAACTAACATGGAATGTAACTTAGCCATCAAGTTGCAGTCTACTCAGCTACAAATTGGTACCTAATGGTAATTTATTGACTGTCCATGATTCGAGTCAATATGACAGGATATTCTCTAGAAAACAGAGAATAACCCTCTACTTCCTTCCAAATGCAAAGGCCTGTTGCAAAGAATGCCTCCCATTTTATGAAAAGCTACTTTCTGCCTGGACTGCTCTGATCACACGTTCTCAGATCCATCTTTCATCTGATGTTAGCCCATAAAAATATGTTGGTTTATTTTTGTACTTGCTGGTCCAAAAGTCTGAGTCACACACATACATACACGGACACACACACACTCATACATGCACAGACACACACACACATGCAGACACACACACATGCACAGACACACACACACATGCACAGACACACACACATGCACAGACACACATACATGTGCACTTATATCCCCTATTTATTGTGCTTGGATGTGTTGTACTGACCGCGTCCTTGACCTAGCGACAGTGTCCAGCTCCCGTTGGAAGGAATCAGTTTGGCAAGGAGGGGGGGGGGGGGGGGGAAGGTAGGAGAACGTATGACCAAACAGTTAGTGGCGTGACTCACAATCCAAACCAAACTTGCCGTAGTCTTATTCTCCAATCAGCACGTTCGTACCCCCATGGGAAGTAAACCTATATATAACTTTGCAGATGTCTTATACACTGGACCATTAGGTACAGAACATATTTCAAGGCACACTGCCTAAGGAATAAATGGGGAAGCGTAGAAAAGAAAAGAAAGACAAATACATTTAAAATGGTACTTAAAAGGATTTAAAATATGATTGTAAAAAAAATTACAGATTTGCCTTTCTGGATTCTACTTGCGTAGAAGTGGCCTTTCCCACCCGAGACCATAGTCCTTTGGGCAAAATCAGGACATATTGTTCAGTGTGTGTATCTATTTGTAATGCATTCCACAATGTGAATGTTGGCAGACAGTAGTTGTACCAATCCTTTATGTCCGTGGAGAAATGGTCATCCTGAGAAACAGTCCCGACTGGCCCAGTTAAACTGGACAGGAAGTGAGTTCAAACCCAGTATATCGGGATTTCAAGCCAAACTAGCGGCCCCTGCACCACGATTTCTGTGTATTGAGACTTGTGAGCCACCAGGTAGTGCATGGTTTTATCTGGTGCTGTATCTTGACAAATATGTTTTATCTGGTGCTGTATCTTGACAAATATGTTTTATCTGGTGCTGGATCTTGACAAATATGTTTTATCTGGCGCTGTATCTTGACAAATGTGTTTTATCTGGCGCTGTATCTTGACAAATGTGTTTTATCTGGTGCTGTATCTTGACAAATGTGTTTTATCTGGTGCTGTATCTTGACAAATGTGTTTTATCTGGCGCTGTATCTTGACAAATGTGTTTTATCTGGTGCTGTATCTTGACAAATGTGTTTTATCTGGTGCTGTATCTTGACAAATGTGTTTTATCTGGCGCTGTATCTTGACAAATGTGTTTTATCTGGTGCTGTATCTTGACAAATGTGTTTTATCTGGTGCTGTATCTTGACAAATGTGTTTTATCTGGTGCTGGATCTTGACAAATGTGTTTTATCTGGTGCTGTATCTTGACAAATGTGTTTTATCTGGTGCTGTATCTTGACAAATGTGTTTTATCTGGTGCTGTATCTTGACAAATGTGTTTTATCTGGTGCTGTATCTTGACAAATGTGTTTTATCTGGTGCTGTATCTTGACAAATGTGTTTTATCTGGCGCTGTATCTTGACAAATGTGTTTTATCTGGTGCTGTATCTTGACAAATGTGTTTTATCTGGTGCTGTATCTTGACAAATGTGTTTTATCTGGTGCTGTATCTTGACAAATGTGTTTTATCTGGTGCTGTATCTTGACAAATGTGTTTTATCTGGTGCTGTATCTTGACAAATGTGTTTTATCTGGCGCTGTATCTTGACAAATGTGTTTTATCTGGTGCTGTATCTTGACAAATGTGTTTTATCTGGCGCTGTATCTTGACAAATGTGTTTTATCTGGCGCTGTATCTTGACAAATGTGTTTTATCTGGCGCTGTATCTTGACAAATGTGTTTTATCTGGCGCTGTATCTTGACAAATGTGTTTTATCTGGTGCTGTATCTTGACAAATGTGTTTTATCTGGCGCTGTATCTTGACAAATGTGTTTTATCTGATAAATGTAAGAGCACACAATATATACTGGTATATCCCAGATCTTCTCTTGCAGTATACATGCAATAACCCGGACATGCGCACTAGTGTTCCACATTCAATATGATAATGTGAACGATCTGGTCAGTGTATCCACCAGGGGGATCACAGACCAGTCTCTTTACATTGCACGGCATTGATTATATATATCTACCATTTTAATAATAATCATGATAGTAATAGTTGCCCATCCGAAATAAACATGGCCGCAGCTTCAGATGTGACTGTATATGACTGTACAGTCCTATTTTAGCGATACATTTTACCGAACACGGAGGGTGTTGGTAGTTAGGCTGTCTTGTGTTCAGTTCTTTTGGGTGGCTCGCAATTTTGAATGCCACCTCAATGATTATCTACTTTGCAATGTGTAATGGTAGCGTGCCAGGTTGAGACATCTGAAGTCTGGAGCATAAACTTGGAGGCTACATCAAAGAGGAAACTGTTCACAGACGCTTTCAATGAGTCTTTGTATTATTTCTTATGGCCACCCCCCGTTCCGATAATCACTTGTCTCTTCTGAGTTCACTGTACAGTATCTGCTTAGTGATGCGATGATCAGTCATGTGAATAACATTTCCAGTCCATCTGACCTTGGCTTTCTGATGCAGGATATTGATGATTGAGAACCTTGACCTATTGGGGGCTTCAAAGTTGGAAACGTTATCATACCAGCTGACCTTAAGCAGTCTACGGATATTGCTCAAGGGGCAATAGATTAGTTTCCTGACATGCCTGTCATAGACTGTTCATGTTTCACACCAGCATTAGCGGACGGTTATGACCACAGGGGGGTAGACCTGATTTCTGACCACTGATTTCTTGTCAGTCCCAAACATTTGCTCGCAGTTTTCCAAAAGCAGCACTGGCCTTACAATTCTGATGTGGACCTCAGTCAATATTTGCTTCTCTACTGATGGTGCTACCAAGGTAGGTAAAGCTATCAGCTGCTTTCAGGTGTTGACCCTGTACAGTGATATTTCGTTTGTTGTAAGGTTTCCCGGGAGCAGGTAGAAACATTACTTCCTTTCTTTGTGCTGACTGTAAGAGCCCATTAGGTACATGCAGCTGAACACTCATTCATGTGGTCTGAATGTCCTATTCTGAGCACGTCTTAATGGTGCAGTCATCAGCATAAAGGAGATCTAAGGTAGCTGTTTCTGTCACCAGAGGGGGACCCTTACCACTTCAGATTGAATAGCTTTCTATCCATCCTTTATTTTATATGTACAACAGCAACAGAGCCATGTGTAGCATCAGAAAGTGTGACATCAAATACAATGTCCTGTTTGACTCCATTTATGATTGGGGATTTATGACAAAAAGTTCTTCACTACAAGCCGACATGCCATCATGAAAGTGGTTGGAAAGTGTGATGAATTCATTGGGGCAGTCCAATTTCGTCCAGATTTTTCAGAGTTCGTCTCTGTTGATAAAGAAAGTTTCATACAAACAAGTCATAATGTTGTTCCTGGCACTTCTCCTGGATTTGACACTCTAAATGTTATGTCGACCATTGGGCGACCAGTTTGAAAAACACAGACTCTCTGGGAGTGGATCACAGGCCAGTCTCTGGGAGTGGATCACAGACCAGTCTCTGGGAGTAGATCACAGACCAGTCTCTGAACAGTACATCACATTAATGATATATATTTATCTACCATTTTATTATGCAGTAAATTGGCACTATTACTGTCCAGTTGGCAATTATGGCTGGGTTTGACAGATCTATCAGATCTTTATACAACATAGATCACATATCTATTATCTCTCTATACACTACATTTCACATATATGTCATGTTTCTTTATACTGCAGATCACAGATCTGTCATATATCTGTGTGCTATTGACCAAGTATCTGCCAATGTTCTATACACTGCAAACCATAGATCTGCAATGTTTCTACATACACCAGATCTCTCATGTACTGTAAATACCAGATCTCTCGTGTTTCTATACAATTCAGTTCACTGATCTGTCATCCTGTTTCTCTATATCCCAGATCTGTTATGTTTCTTCATACCCCATAACACAGCCAGACATATTGACCTCAAGAATTAATAACGTGAAGAATAAGAAATGACGCCTTATGGCTTCATTCGATCCAACAGTATTCACTTTGGGGGCCACTTTTAAACAACTTTTTAAATGACAGATCTGCTCTCTGAGCAAGTCATATAGAACGCAGCTGTACTGTGTCTGTATGCACTACGGATGGTATATCATCTCGTCCCATACACCCCTCCCCTCCCGTATCAATAATATCAGACAAATCCATCAACAGTTAACACAGTGATAAATAGGAGAACGCTTTAAGACTTGTGTTGGATATTGCCCGCAGCCAGGTCCTGGTAGATCTCCGACTCCAAAAACCGTCGATAGGAGTCCTTCTCCATGAGAGCCTGGACCCTTCGCTGAGCTTCATCGAATGTTTGCCGGTTTGGGTTGGATGTCACAGCCTCGTATGTCAGGTTCCGGGTCTTGGAGTCGAGATTTATCTGAGGACCAATATGGACAGGTCACTTGTTTTTATACATTTTTTGTTATAGACCAAAGGAAGACAAGATGTACGTTTAGACAGGCTCAAGAAAGTAGCCACCTCCACCCGAGTTGGTCCCTGTTTAGACAGGCTCAAGAAAGTAGCCACCTCCACCCGAGTTGGTCCCTGTTTACACAGGCTCAAGAAAGTAGCCACCTCCACCCGAGTTGGTCCCTGTTTAGACAGGCTCAAGAAAGTAGCCACCTCCACTCGAGTTGGTCCCTGTTTACACAGGCTCAAGAAAGTAGCCACCTCCACCCGAGTTGGTCCCTGTTTACACAGGCTCAAGAAAGTAGCCACCTCCACCCGAGTTGGTCCCTGTTTACACAGGCTCAAGAAAGTAGCCACCTCCACCCGAGTTGGTCCCTGTTTACACAGGCTCAAGAAAGTAGCCACCTCCACCCGAGTTGGTCCCTTAGAAAGAAACCCGGGTACTTGTTCTTTAATTAATTCACTCCAAATAAATTGTATCTATTTTTAGCACCATATTATTTTGCAGTAGTGATGTCACAGAAAAGTCTTCTTTTGAAATTGTGGTGGCAAACATTACGTTTCTAACGGGGAGAGGGGGGGGGGGGGGGGGGGGATTGGCAATAAACCTAGATTTAATCACAGCCTACTGTAGATGCAGGTCTTTTTACTCATGGAGTAATCCAGTTGAAACATCACATTTCATGGTTGACTAAATAATGGAACTTCCTTGTGTCAACTGTCAGTGCAACTATGATAGTATGTTCGTGAAACAAAGATGGATGTACAGTTGGTTTCAGAGCCTGATTCTGTGAAAGGATTACTCTCAACAGTGACTTGTGTTTTGTGCTGTGAATTTGTTCTATTTCTCTGTGAAGCAGGGATTGATTATAAACATTGGCACAATATTAGTTCCGTTATTTAGTCGGCGGCGGTGACATTTCAAGGGATTTTCCAGATGAGTCAGACGGCCTAAAATAGGCCATGATTTAATCATCAAACTGTCAATGACTGGCACAAACATGGCACAGGCATAAGCTTGATTCCTACATGATACACGTGGGTGTTAATGTGACGTCGACACATCAAAGTAAGTAGTTTGGACATTTTGAGCATCATTTTTGCCAACGTTGTTCTATTATAGTTCAGTTCAGTTTAGTTCATCCCGTAACCCATCAGGTCGTTGGGGCACACTTGAAGACTCTCCCAAAATCTCACGCCATCTTACTCTGTCTGCCGGCGCCTGTCGTATCTCACTGGGACGAAGGCTTGACCACTCAGTGATGTTGTCCACCCACCTCTTCCTTGGACGTCCTGGCCCTCTCTGTCCCGGTACGGAACCAAAGAGTATCGAGTTGGTAATTCCGTTGGACCTCACGACATGCCCGCATCAGGCCATCTTTCGTCTTTTGATTGTTGTGAACAGATCTTCAAAAAGGCCAATAGCGTCTTCAACTCTCTGTCGTATTACTACGTTCGTGACACAATCTTTATATGTACCATTTAGGAGTTTTCTATAGCACCTCATTTACATTGCATGTATTCTGCCCTGGATATCTCCTGTAATGGTCCAGGTCTCGCAGGCATACAAAAATATTGAGATCACCAAAGAGTGCATTAGTCTAACTTTTATGTCAAGGGCGAGCCGCTTGTCTTGCCATGTAGGTTTCAGCCGAGTCAGCGCCGCTGTTGTTTGTGCTATTCTGGCAATTACCTCTGGCTGCGATCCCTCTTTACTAATCAGTGATCCCAGATACTTGAAACGTTTTATTCTATTATAGTCACCTCAATAATTAAAATGGCGGTGTCTGGTCGTCAAATTATTTCAATCAGAAAATATCCTTCTGCTCCTTTATAGAAACTCACAAAACTGGATATAACCATCTTTTCTGCACATATATCTTTATCTTTTACTAATATATTTACAATAACATTATATCGATCTGTCCTCCTCGCAACCCGAAATAGGAATATCCCGCTACAGTTATCAGCTCGCAAATTCGTATGATAGGAACCCAGGGCACTGTTTAGGGTGAATTAAGGGATAAGTATCGAAACCTGTTGCCAAGTATTTGCAGTGATTTATTCAATAGCAACGGTTTTACATGACGAGGGTGCTAGTCCCATGTGCAACCATCTTTAGTCACCTTTTAGGACATGCATGGAAGGTTACAGTGGTTCTATTGTTTTCAACCTGGGTAGCACCTCGGTAAATCTTCTTTTTTTCTGTTTTGTCATACTGCTCTCGCCTGCGCAGGTAACTGGTTAGCGTGAGCCGGGAGCTGTCGACAAGCTGAACTTTGGAATGAATCTTTGATCTCCTCGATTCATCGTCAGAGGTCCACGTCTTTCCATGGACTGAAAACTCAATGCAGCATGATTTCCTTGCAGGTTGAGCATAATGTATTCTTGTCAGATGACCAAACCAGTTCATCTTCTGTGTCAATTTGTTCAGTACTTATTCGGAAACCAGTTCTCATATAAGATCTAGAGGATCCAATCAAGTTATGTAAGAATGATTCCACGACATTCTGAGCAAGCCAACATATGATTTACAGCTGTTTATAAGTTGCTCAAAGGATACGAGAAGGTAGGTATGTGTATGGATAAATATAAGGTTGATAAATAAAATGAGAACAATAATATAGCAGGACTAGTTTACAATGGACAAACTAGCTTGGCACAAGAGGGAAATCTACAGCTTCCCACAATGCATCATGGAAGGAAGTTTACCAAAGAGGAGTCGCGGTAGCACAGACCAACTGAATGATCTAGGTTCAATCCACAGTTGATGTGGGATATTTGTTCAATCTGAGTCATAAACATCATCACCACCAAAGTTATTATCTACATCACCATTAACACCACCACCATCACTACCACATTACCAAAAAAATCACCACCATCACTACCAACATTACCAAAAAATCACCGCCATCACTACCAACATTACCAAAAAGTCACCACCATCACTACCAACATTACCAAA